>CM053578.1:28096110-28133703 GCA_028646485.1 Cryptoprocta ferox | reverse complement strand
AGGGAGGGAGGGAGGGAAAAGGGAGGGGGGAGGGAGGGAGGGAAAAGGGAGGGGGGAGGGAGGGAGGGAAAAGGGAGGGAGGGAGGGAGGGAGGGAGGAAGGGAAAAGAAAGAGGCAAAAGGAGAGAGAATCTCAAACAGGGTCCATGCTGTCAGTGTAGAGCCTGTTGAGGGGCTTGAGTCCACAACCCTGGGATGATGGCCTGAGCTGAAATCAAGAGTCCAACATTCAACTGACTGTGCCACCCAGGCACCCCAATAGAGTAGGATTTTTGGTAATTTATTCATATATCCTTTCTCAAATAGCTCCTTTTATTTGTTAAGATACCTTTTGGGGCAAAGCGAGTTCACAGCAAGGTTCTAATCTGCAGTTACCTAAGAGAACAAGTTATCCAGTCAGCCCAGGAGATATTGAACTTAGAATTGTCAACTACAATCATATTTCCCTAAATGAAGACTTTAAACGTCCTCATCCAGTTGCTTTTCTCTCTCTCAATTTTTTTGCGTGTGTTGTTTTTTTCCTACAGTGCTTTGGCATTCATTAAATACTCTGGTATTCTGCATTTTATTTACCTCCAGTTTTGACATAGAGATGTTTGGTTCCCTGTCTACCTTCCTTCCCTAGCTCTTTAAATTTGCCTTAATGTTTTTCTGTTGTAGTTATTTTTATTAATAAGAAGTTATCTCTCAGTAGCAGTTCTTCCTTTGAGGATGATGTATATTTCCCCCCTTTTGGCTGTTTTAAGGACTTGTTCTTTGTTAAAGTGATTTGACTGTGATGTGCTAAGGTGTGATTTCATGTGTATTGGTCCTTCTTGGAGATTCTTGAATCTCTGGCTTGTTGATGGTGGTCAGTTTTGGAAACTTTTGGCTATTATCTTGTTCAATATTGCTTTTGTTATATTCTCTTTCCTCTTACCTCTCCTAAATCCCAAATATATTTCTTATATGTGCTATATGTTCTTTTCTGTATTTTATACCCTTTACTTTCTCTCTGTTCTTTAACCTAGATATGTTCCAATAGCTTATTTTTTTAAGACTTTATTTTTTGAGAACAGTTTTAGGTTTACATTAAAACTGAGAGGAAAGTACAGAGATTTCCCATATCATTTGCCTCCTACCCCCACCACAGGCATAACCTCCACCATTATCAGTATCACTCACCTGCCTATTTGTCTTTCTGCCCCCTACCCCAACCCTGGCAACCACTGATGTTTTTACTATGTCTCCATAGTTTTACCTTTTACATAATGTCATGTATTTAGAATCATTCTATATGTAGTTTTCTCAGACTGGTTTCTTTCACTTAGTATTATGCCTTTAAGTTTCCTCTGTATCTTTTGATGGCTTGATAGCACATTTCTTTTTAGCATTGAATAATATTCCATTGTTTGGATGTACCACAATTTATCCCTTTACTTACTGACGGACGCTTTGGTTGCTTCGAAGTTTTGGCAATTATGAATAAAGCAGCTACAAACATCCATGCGCAGGGTTTTGTGTGGACATAACTTTTCAGCTCCTTTGGGTAAATACCAAGGAGCACAATTGTTGAATTGTGTGATATGACTATATTTATTTTGTTAGAAACTGCTAAGGTGGCTGTACTGTTCTGCATTTCCACCAGCAATGAATGTGAGTTCCTGTTCTCCACATCCTCACCAGCATTGGGTATTGTCATTGTCTGGATTTTGGCCATTGTAATAGGTGTATGGTAGTATCCCATTGTTTTAACTTACAGTTCCCTGGTAACGTATAATGCGGAGCGTTTGTTTGTATGCTTATTTGCCATCTGCATATCATCTTTGGCGAGGTGTCTGTTAAGGTCGTTGGCCCATTTTGAAATCAGGTTATTTGTTTTCTTTTGGTTGAGTTTTAAGAGTTCCTTGTACACTTTGGATTATAGTCTTTTGTCAGATGTGTCTTTTGCAAATCTTTCCTCCCAGTCTGACTTGTCTTCTCATCTTCTTGATAATGTCTTCTGTATAGCAGAAGTTTTTCATTTTAACCAACTCTCCAACTTGTCAATAATCTCTTTCATGGATTATGTCTTGGGTGTTTTATTTAAAGTCATTGCCAGACCCAAGTTCACCTAGGTTGTCTCCTCTGTTATCTTCGAGGAGTTTTATAGTTTCATGTTTTATATTTCAGTTTGAGTTAATTTTTGTAAAGGGTGTAGGTAAGATTTGTGTCTGGATTGAATTTTTTTCCCCTGCATATGGATGTCCAGTTGTTGAAAAGACCTTCTTTACTCCATTGTTCTGAACTCCAACCGTGATGTTCCCAACCCATTGAAATTTTTGCAAGCTCCAGGCCATTGCATTCCACTCAGCCTGCCTCCACTCCTTGTATACAGAGAATTGGCACATTCCTGATTAGACTGCAAACAAATGTGCAGCTCACCTCCATGTGTTTCTTCTCTCTCTGGAAAGATGGTCCCTCAAGTCCTGGCTGCCTTGATTGCTTACTAATGCCTTCAAAGGGTTGTGTTTTTCATCTTATTTGGAGTGTGTAATTGCTCCTCTCAGGCAGTCTTATAGAAGTTATTGCATCATGGTGGGAGGCAAAAGTCCAAGATCTTGAATTTCATTTGATCTTCAACAAACTTGTGAAATGATCTTGACACAAAATTGAGTCTTAGGAAGGTTAGGTAGCTTGCTGTGGCACAAGCCAAATAAGAGAAGTAGGTGGTCCTAGAGTACAGGTCAGGTATTTTGACTTTGCTCTTACCATTAGCTAAAGCCTGAAACACATTTCATTCTCACTTTTGGATTCTGAGAATCATTAAACTATCCCTTTTTAATTCTTTGGGCTGAAACATACATTTTATTTCCTTATTAATATGTTCTGCAGTTATAAGAAAATTCTGAGCACTTTAAATGATATAATAGCAATACTTATGTTCCTTAAATTGACACAAATTTGCATATCGCTTATACCTTTTTCCGTTTAATTTCGGTTGAATAACAAAACCTGCTGGCTTATTTTCTATAGGAATGTTGAGCATGGGCTTCCTTCATAAATAGATGCTAAATAATTTATCTACGAGTCTGAGACTCTGCTCTGCATCTGTATTGTCACACTCTTTATATCTTCTGGAATTTTATAGTCACGGTGTTGTAGATATTTAAGAAGATTTTCAACCTAGACATTTCCAAGGTTTTGTGTTTTTAAAATCTTAAACTAATCTCCCAGGAAGCCATTTTTGAGGATTCCTGGAAGGAGGATATATGGAAGGCATCTTATACTCAGGCAAATCCTATACTCTCTTTAGGAATATATTATGTTTGAATGTAAGACAGAAGGCTACAGAAGAGTTCAACTTTGTGAATTCCACAACCTTCCACTATGTGGGTTAGCATAATGGTATAAACCCATGACCTCTGTGGGGTGGGGCAAAGATAATTCTATGTTGTCAAACTTTAAAGGATTATTTCCACTGATGGATTTTATTAGCATACTTCTCCTTAGATAATATTTGTTAATCCCTTAATGTTTTCAAAACACTTGTACACTCATTATCCCACTGAATTCCCACAAGTACCCTGCCATGTGATCAGAACAAATCTTATTCTCTATGTTAACAGAAGAGGCCAGAGATAGTTTTGCTTTCCAAAGTAATGATGCTAGGGAACCAAGTAGAACTGGGACATGAACACAGGTCTTCTGACTTTTTTTCCAGACTTTTCTATTAGACCCAGTCTGTGATACATATGGAAACTGAGCAAAGGGCTCTCTAGAAGCTGTACTTTTGGTCTAAGTTCTAAAGGATCAACAGGAGAGATGATTTTGGCCATGGAAACTTTTCCATGTACTGCACACCTGATGATTTGCATCTCCCCTAGTTCCATTCCCTATTTTATTAATGGGAGCTCCTGGAAAAATGCCTGCATAGCCAATATGCTAGTAAGTCTCTCTCAGACTTTTTATTTCAACAAGGCTTTCCCTGAGGGAAATTCACAACAATCATCTGCCCTTTTGGAGCAAGTAGCAGTAAGATTCTTAAAAATTCTTGTTTTTCTCTGAGACAAAACCCTTCAACTACCTTAAAGAAACCCAGTTTTCTGTGGGAGAATAATATTGAACAGGGCGAGGGAAGTACAGCTTGTGAGTCATAAATATTTACATTTCGTGGAGGCTTTGGGTAAGATTAAGAGGGCTGAACAGCACGACTTTCTGTGAGGAGGTGGCAGCACATTCTCTGAAATAGCCGAGGTGATACTGCTCAGGCCTCCAGCAATAATATAAATACAGTTTTTGAAAGGTATTTTTTCAAT
Organism: Cryptoprocta ferox; assembly: GCA_028646485.1. Taxonomy (NCBI): domain Eukaryota; kingdom Metazoa; phylum Chordata; class Mammalia; order Carnivora; family Eupleridae; genus Cryptoprocta; species Cryptoprocta ferox. Next base: position 28,129,427 of record CM053578.1, on the reverse strand, counting down.
TGTTCAAGGCTCTGTGAGTGCATTTAAATCTCTCCTTTTTCAACTTTGATTCTGCTTTTGTCACTTCAGGGCCATGGCTAGACCCACTCTCATGATTTGGGGAACTTTTAACGGAGAATGCATACACTAAACAGATGCAAATTAGAAATATCAAGCAGAATTCATCTAATTCCCTTTGGCTCTATTGCTTAAAAACTGATAACAAACAGAAAATAGGTATGCATTGCAACATAGTATCATTTAAGAATGCTTTTTGGGGGGCTACTTTGTTAGGGTTCAACTAGAATTTTAATTTCTTTGTTTTATTTGCACAACAAGGTTATGAATGATGAGGCAGTAGAGCCAGACGTGTTGGCTCCAAGGTTTGCAATTTAAGTAGGGAGTATTTTGCAAGAGAGGAAGGGAGGGAGGGGGAATTCACTCTTATAATATGCATAGCTTGCTGAAACCTGAGTTTCCCAGATTGTCTTCCTTGAGCTCCCATATCTGTAAGAATAAAGGAAAAGCAGGAGGTGGCAAGGCAGACTTGGAGAGCGGATTAGCTTTCTTAAGTGGGGTGAATACATCCCAAAGCAGGAACATTCCCATGATGCCCAGCTGCTGGCTGGTATTTCCCAGTGCTGCATGCTTTCTGCAAGAAACTACATACTGATGCAGAAGAACCCCATAGGCAAATATTTTCTAGCATCCTCTTTATTCAAAAATGGATAATAGTTGGAAATTGTTCTCTGTTACTATGACTATTGCCTCAAAGATAAAGATAAGTTTGTATAAAGTAGGGGCAGTTTCTCCTTAGAAATCTTTCATTCCCATTTAAGTCTCCTAGCCACATTTTAATAAAAGGTCTCTGACCCAATTGTGGCATCCTCTTGGCCATCTTCCCAGATCTATGGAGTCAGAATATCTGGGCTTGGATGTTGGGCATGTATATTTCAAAAACCTTGTAAGTGATTTTGATATGGTCCTCATTGCTTTACTTTTGTCCAAATTTACCTGTCCAAATCCCCTGGCTCTAAGTGGCTAAATGTCTAATCCCAACATTTAACTTGGGGTTCCTGCTGTACATTCACCCTGTCTTAATGGGCTGCCCTCTTGGATCAGTATTTGCTGTTTATCAGTGATCTTCACAGCTTTGTTTCCAAAGAAGTGGCCAACAGTTTCAAGAACATGGGGGGCCATGAGAGGAGATAAATTTGGGATGAGAGATTGTTGGGAGAGTATTCTAAAACCCCATAACAAGGAGACCACCTGTTCTAACTATGCATAAGATTGTCTTTGTACATAAACTTCGTGAGGGCTACTGTGTTGATAAAATTATTGAAAGAATAATTTTCAATTATTAAAGAATAATTTCTATAATTAAAGAAATTAAAGAATAATTTCACAGACTGAAATGTGATTGCCTTGTTTTAGCCAAGCCTAAGGCAAGGAACCTAGCTGGAAATTGCCATTTGACTTTGCAATCCATTAAATATCTCCAGATTTGCCCTTTGCTGCCAGTTTCACTTTCAATTTCACCTTGACACTTGTGTTAATTTTGCTTAGGAAACCCAGTTACCAAGCTGCAGATGAGATGGAGTTAGAAGTAGATGTGCTCAAGCCATACTGAACCTTAGGAAAGGAAAAGCTGATGGTCACGAGGGACTCTCTGGGGAGTGCCTGGCCTGACTTTTTCTGCTGTTTCCCAATCAACAGCCACAGTGAAGAGTCAGGGTGGGTCTGACTTCTGCTCTCACACTGCCCCTTTCCCCTGTGGCTGAGAGAGGCTTCTTACAAAGCATCTCAGATACCATCCCGTGATAGCTCAGGTATCAGCAGGAAAGGAAGAGGGGAACAATTCCTCTGGGCTATCAGAGTACTGTTTTCTTTTTCACCTTGGTGAGCATCTGAAAGACATGCCTAAGCTTTCACTCTTGGGAAAAGTGATCCTTTATGTTGATCTCACTTGAGATAAGGGAAGACACTCTCCCTTGTCCATCTGTGTCCTTCTGTTTGCTGGGGATAGTCCTGGGGGAACAAGGAGAAGTACAGTTGAATATCCAGCTTACTGAAGAATGATACACAAGCAACTAGTGGCATGCAAGCTGACTTTAGATGTTACAAAAACAATCTTTTATGTATTATTTTTAAAACGGGCATTTATTTTTATAGCAACCTCCAATTTCTGGCAAATTAAATGAATTTGTCATTATAATTGCAACAGAAAATTCTTTTAAAAAACTTATTTAGTTTAAAAAGGGAATCTCTGTAAAGAAAAGGATTAAAGGAATAATAGTGTAGTTGGTGTGCGGATAGTGCAACATTCATGGTTTGGTATGGAAATGACTCAAGTTTAGGAGATGTTGGCTCACACAGGCCATGGTAGAGTGGACCCAGAGAAAAGAGTTGGGAACTTCTTAATTAAAACTTTTTAAAAATGTGTAGCCCATAAATGTTATGTGGAGGTTAGCAGTTTGAACCTTCACAATCTTTCAAAATTTTAGCTCTTAAAAGATGCCATTATTAGAAATAGTGTTATGAACTTAAAACCCACAATATGGATTTTAAAAAGAATAAGAGGTCATGCCTGACTGTGAGCTTTTAATGTTGGTTCTTGATTTGTTTGTTGGATACTTAAAGCTAATTCTATAAACACAGAGCTGTGAGAGCCCATTTGCTTTCCTCATTTAGTGCCTCTAAATCCATTCATCTGTATGCCTAGAGCTAATACTGCTTTCCTACCCTCAATTCAACTAATTCCTTGGGAGTCTTCCTGAAATCACAAATAATAAAATACAAGTGCTATTATTAATTGACTAGAAAAGAAGATTTATAGAGAAGAAAACAGAAATTCAGGCTCTGTATTTATTCATTTAACAATAATTCTAAAAGATTTTTACTTTTTTCAGAGATACTCAGATCGAGGAAAACATTAGGGATGGTACTCTACAGACATCATTTCCACTGTGGAGAGTATATTACTAACAGGATCCAAAATACAATATGGTTTGGTGGGAAGAGCTTTGGAGTAAGGTGTAGTTATGATTCTTAGTTTTTCCTCATTCTAGTTATAATCTTGTATATATTCCCTCTAAACCACAATTTCCTCAACTATGAAATGGGGAAAACAATATTTGTTTTATGATGTTGTAGGATTAAGTTAGAAGAGTATGAAAAGGGTCTGGCATGTAAGCAATGTGCTTTTATCTTTATCTTTCCCTCTAAGTGAAATTCACCCTACTTGGCACTTTATTTTATACTGATCTAGCTTTTATTTAATTGCTTCTTAGTTCCATAAATCCATTAATCCATTACCATAGGGACAATGTCTTCCCATTTGTATTATCTTCCGTGTTGAGGTCTGAGTCCCATGCTTAGTATTCTCTGATTAAAGGAGGATAAAATGACTAGGTTAGGAAGCAGCATCCTCATAGCTTTGTGGGCTGGAAGAGATCTCTAAGATCTCTTAGAGTGGTGGTCTGTCTCTGGTATGCATCAAGGTGGCAGCAGTGAAACTTTCTCAGGGAAATGACCTTGCAACGCAAAGAGATTCACCAACATTTCTTATGGTGCTCAATGGTTTAGTGCCCCAGGCTACTGGCAATTTCTTTTAGGTATCTAACTTCAATCACATCTGTTGCAATTTGAAGCCTTCTCTCATTCTTCCATGGAGATAGGGAGCATTTAATCACTGTCCTTTGCAAAGTGTTTCATCTTCTTGAAACCTGTTATTGCTATCTCACCCTCTCCCTTTTATTTTCTGTGTACTGAAATTCTTGAGAAACCATGTAGTTTTCCAGAAACTCAGTATCTTATTCCAGATTTGGTTCTTATTGGAAAAGGCTGCAATAAAATCAGCAGTTCAATACAAGCAAATCATCAAAACTGTGCATCTTTTGAGCATTACTTTAGTAGGGGAGGTAATATCACTAGGAAGTTAGAGTAGTTCATATTTATTGTAAACCTGAAGTTCTAAAGTCATCTTGTAATTAAACCTCAGTTCACTGAGATGTTAAAAAGATGAAGCATGGGGTGCTTGGGTGGCTGAGTCGGTTAAACAGCTGACTCTTGATTTCAGCTCAGGTCATGACCTCATGATTTGTGAGTTCGAGCCCGCATTGGGCTCACTGCTGTCAGTGCAGAACCTCTTTGGATCCTCTGTCCCCCTTTCTCCCTGTCCTTCCCCAACTCATGCTTTCTCTCTCAAAAATAAACATTAACAAAATAAAGATATGAAACATTTACTGAAATGGATTTCCTAGATTTGCTAAATTCACATGAACTTAAAGTCATATAACTGAATCTAGTAGTTCCGAGTAGTCATGTAACTTGTTCTAAAATTACCATAGTCTCTTCTTTTAGATGCATTTAGATACATTTAGACAAATCATTTTATCTTCTCCAGATTATCTACCAAATGTATCTGGAACAGGTATAGCTATCATAATTTCACATATAAATTATCTTAGAATTTCTCTTGCATCCTGCAAGTTGATATTAATAAATTATAAAAATTGTAAAATAAAGTTCCATTTCCACAGAAATGCCCTTCACTCCTAGTAGACCACATTCTCCACAAGGGTAAGAACTGTGGCAACTGTTTTAATTCAGTGCCTTACATAACACTTGGCTCTAGAAGTCACTGAATATTATCAAATGAATAAATAAAGGAGTGAAGTAAGAGATGCTGAAGCATCTGAAGTGAGTGGCTCTTGGTAGATAGATTCCTCTGAGTATTGGTTGGTTATGAATGAATCCAGAGTTTGGAGCTGCTTGTATCTTAGGGATAGGAGTTGATTCTGCGTCAAGGTGGATATTTTGGGGGTTTACCAAAAGTTGAAGATTAATCCATTATCTTTGATCCAAGAAATTTTTATGAATGGTTAGAACTTTGGGAAGAATTATGAAATTGATTGGACTCCTCAAATCACCAGATCCAATAAGGCATATAGTGTATCTAAGAATGGGCCAGATATTAGCACAATTGGTGATATGGACTGGCTGTGAGCATCCTAGTCCTAGGTAATTTGAAGGTCATAGATGAGGTGTATTTCTTGGGGTCCGGCTACCCTGACATAGGCAAGTTCTGATTCAAATGGATCATGTCTTCAATAGCATGAATTCTAGGTGGAAGGATCTCCAACTCTCTGAGTTCACATTTTGGCTCTACCACCCTTCAGATAAGCCATTCTGGTCAATTTATTATATTTTTGGTGTTTTCATGTACTCTATATTGAAAAACTGACAAATTTCAATTTTTTTTTTACCTCCCTCTGGGGTTTTTTTTTTTAATTTTTTTAAATGTTTATTTTTGAGAGAGAGAGAGAGAGAGAGAGAGAAGGAGGGAGGGAGGCAGGCAGGCAGGCAGGGAGGGAGGGGCAGAGAGAGAGGGAGATACAGAATCTGAAGCAGGCTGGCTCCAGGTTCTGAGCTGTCAGCACAGAGCCCGATGCGGGGCTCGAACTCACAAACCATGAGATCATGACCTGAGCTAAAGTCAGACACTCAACTGACTGAACCACCAAGACACCCCACCCCTCAGGAGTTTTTAAAGATAAAATTAGGGACACCTGGGTGGCTCAGTTGGTTGAGCATCTTTGGCTAGGGTCATGATCTCACAGTTTATGAGTTTGATTCCTGCTGACAGCATAAAAACAGCTGTCCCACTCTCTCTCTGCCCCTGCCCTGATCATGCATTTTCTCTCTTACAAAGATAAATAAACATTAAAAAAATAAAATTAAATAAAATAATCCATAGATAACATTTATTAGACTATATGGCACTATATGATACTTCAGTAAATGTTGGAAGCTACTGTGACTATTATTACTGCATCACTGAGGTATGAAAATAACCAAGTTGTTATTAGTTGAGTAGAAAGTGAAGCTTCAACTCACTTGGAAGACCAACATATCTCACACTACTCCATAGTCAATGAGTTAGTGGTCAATATCTTTCATTAGAATATATATTTCTGAAAGACCTGCCAGATTTTAATTTCCTTTCACTTACCCTCATCTAACATAGTGACGGTCACATGATAGATTTTCAATAAGTACTTGGTTAGTAGAGATTAATTAAAACCTCCAGAGCTGTAGATTGCTAATGCACCATCAAAAACATCCATGGTCCTATTTAGTGTTGGGTTTTGTTCTGGAAGATGTCAGAACTTTTTAAAAACATTTTAAAAGATTTTTGTTTAAAAGTAAGACAAAGAAAAATAATTTTTCCCTAAATATAATTATCCATGTTTATTTTTAGCTAAGAGACTACTACTGTGTTTGGATAGGGGACAATCTGTACTTTTCCATAAATATGTCACATTTTTTTAACTATAAGGAAAAAACAAGGGAATGAAAAATTGAATCTCTTATTATATCAAACTTCATCAAATTGAAAGTTTTTTTGTGGTTTGCTTATTTGCTTGTTTGTTTTTACTACCCCTGACAAGTGTCATTTGGGTCTGTAGTGCTGGATGGTGGTGTGTGAAGGATGGGATTAGATTCAGGCATCCTTCTGTAGTTAGTCGTTATCCAATACCCAGCAAGTGCTTAGTGCACTCTGCTCTCCATCCTTCCCAATTCCACTTGTGCCTGGTGGGTTAAATGTGAAAAACTCTGGAACCAAACATCCTCATTCCCCTGGGCTATCTACTTTTAATAGCAAGTTCACATATAGCTGCACATAGTTTCTCTAAATCCTCAGGGATAATAATTTCAGACACTCCTTCAGCATATCTTTCTTAAGTTTCCCTCACATTCTGTCACAAGTAGAAACACCTGATTCCAAACCTCTTTCAAGGTTTGGATAGATTTTATCTCTTCTGTCCCATCCAATTGCCCTCCCTGCTGCTCCTTCTCTTTTCTGCGTTCCCAGAGATGCCATTTTTGGGGTCACTCTCTCTACTTCTGCTCTTGCTCAGACCTTAACTTCAGAGTTGGGGAAGTTGTCACAGTGAAATCCCTAGACACTTCTGACTGGCATTTGAGATTATTTTCTAACCCCTGTAATAGAATAGAAAAGTCACAAAGAAAATTCTCTTAAGCTGACAAAAGTCAAAATGAGTACAGGAGAAATAGTATATTACACGCAAATAAACAGATAAAATACAAAAGAGAAAAAAAGAACAGCTTCATGGTTTCTGCTTCTCCTGAGTATACAGCTTGTCCAGACATCACCACCTATGGATATAAATACGTTTGAATGAAAGCTTTCATTCATTGGTAGAGTATCAGTTAGGAATTGTGTGACTGTACGCAGTTAAGGTAACGCTAGCTCCCATGTTGTTAGTTAGCATTCAGGAAACACTAGTCTCAGTATAAACCCCAAGATTTCAGTGGCTAAATCAATAGGAATTTATTTCTCATTTATTATCAGTCCAGCGTAGGTGTTACTGGTCCACAGACTTTGAAGGCTAAGGCTTTACTGAAAGATGTCAAGCATCAAACCCTGGCATAGGCACTGCCATCTTCTATGTGTGTTTTCGGGTAACTAAGTAAAAGCATGGAGGAAAATGCATGTGCGATTTTTCTGATCAAGTTTGAAAGTAGTGAATATCAATCATTTCTATGCACATTCCATTGGATGGAACTCACTAAAACAGAAACACAGATATATGGGAAGAACAGTAAACAAATACCTGATTGGTTTCAAGTTAGTTCCATGTACCAATAACTAACCCCAAATTTCCTTTATTTTTTTTTAATGTTTATTATTTTTGAGAGCAAGAGAGGGAGTACAAGCAAGGGCAGGACAGAGAAAGAGGGAGACACAGAATCTAAAGGACCTCCAAGCGCTGCACTGTCAGCACCGGGCCTGATGTGGAGCTCAAACTCATAAACCACGAGATCATGACCTGAGCTGAAGCCTGATGCCTAACCAAATGAGCCATCCAGGTGCAAACTGCCCCTGCCCTGGCCCTGCAAAGTTCCTTTTTAAACATAAATCTCAAATATGATTTATTTCTTTACCATCTTAATGGCAAGCTAAGAAATGTAGGGAGAAGAGGAAGCATTTGATAAACAGCATTTTGATTCTGTTTTCTCCGCAAAGATCATGTTTAGCATATTTCCAAAGAAGAAAATTAATAGTACTATTTAGTATCTCTAGATCGAAGTCCATAATTTCTGAATTCCAAGAAATTCCTTTATTCAGGAACAGATAAAACTCTATGAATTGCACCCATGGCTAACTAAAAAAAAAAAAAAAGGAAAAACAATCTTTTCCCACCACCAGTAAATATGCAATATTAGATCAGGAAGCTCTAAATGTTCTAACAATATCCTAGTTCAAATAGGATAATGTTAGTATTTAGGATAATGTTAGCTGCTGTAACAAATTAGTCACAGATTTCACTGACTTAATGACTAAGTTTATTTTTTTTCTTATGTGAAATCCAAAGTAGTTGTTGCTGGCTGTGTGTGGGTGGGTTCTGACCCACACAATCATTCAGGGACCCATGCTGAGGGAGACTTTGCTGTCACTTACCTTCCATAGATGCCTTTCAAGTTTGCTTTGGATATGACTTTGAGCTAGCAGGAGTAGGAAGAGCATGTAGGCATACACAAAGGAAATTTATGTGGACCAGGTCTATAGTAGTGCTTGTCCTGTCACATTTAACTGTAAGGGAGGCTGAGCTAAGTAATCTAGCTGTGTGTTCAAGAAGAGAAAATGATTTTGAAGAATAGCACTAGCAATCTCTGCTGTAGTGTTTTGAACAAATAGGAATTGGTTTTTCTTATGAAAGAGAAGTCTCAAGGTAGGTTGCCCTAAACTGGTGCACTGACCCCATAGAGGTAATTGAGACTGTTTTTCTCCCCTACTCCCCTAATTTCGAGAAAAATGTGCCTTCACTAGAGATTTCTGGCAGTAATATATTGGCCAAACTTAAGTGACCATTGTTAGTAGCAAGGGAGGCTGGGAAATGGGGTATTTTAACTAGGCACATTTCTACTGTTTTAAATCAGTTTAATTATTAAGGAGAGAATGGACATTAGGTACATAATGAGCAATGTCTGTCTCAAAGGACAATATGATTTCCATATTCTAGGCGAGAATCCTTCCTTGGTACATACATCTTTTGCCTCTTAGAAAGTAGCATATACAACACCTCTATATTCTAGAAACATTCAGAAACAGCTATGTGAAATGTCCTTCAATACCTTGACCATGCCTGTAGCATAGTGAGTAATTCTTTATTGAAATAATTAAATGAATGAGCAAATATATCAGTACACCTGTATGACTTAGAGGAGTCAAACAAGGTATGCTTTGACAACTGTGACTAACAAATATGCAAGTTTAGTTATATAATGAATAGAGGGAGATGGTGACTGCCAATGTACAAATCACTTTCCCTAGATACTTCTTTATGAGGTAGTTTATGGCTTTGAAGTCCTTAACAATTCAAGTTTCTTCTCTTTTGCACTCCTAGAGAAAACATAAGAAAGAATTCAAACCCAAAAGAAGCCCATAAAAAAGTCACCCCAAAGAGTGAAAAATATATCTCGTAAAGGATTCTAAACTTGAATATAGGAGCTACATCTTTTTTAGGGAGAGAAGGATGTTACTGTTTAGAAACCAGTAGCATGAAAAGCTGACTTATTTTTTTGGCTTAAATAGATTGGTTGTGCAAACATTGATTATTACTATGTCTGGAAAAATTAGTCTAGTCAAAAATAGCAGATGCCACAATGACATATCCACGAGTCCCTCTCTTTGTAACTTGCTTTGTCTGATGGTTAAAACCGGGACGCCTAGACACGTGAAAGGTACATGCTACATTGCTGCTGAGGCTGCCACTGTGAAATAATGGGGCCAATGCCCCTTCACGGTTTGGCTTTAGAAGCCACACAACGCTTCCTGTGATGTCAGTGCAGCCTGCAATAACCCAAATGGTGGCCCAGAAATGCACATCTGACGTAAGCTGCCTTTATCAAGCAATAATTATTTCTTCTTTTGAAAAGTCAGCTTGCCAATCACTCTGACACGCTTTGAGTTTGTTTCAATAGTACAGGTTTTTCTTCTGCTTTTTCACGAAGAGTCTTTGACAGACTTAGTTACTTTCAGTGCCAGTCACTGCCTTGCTGGAAGTCTGTCTATATGTCCCTTACTGTAAAGCAACTACGTCCCTGCAGCATCAAAGTGAAAATAAAAATATCTTGACAAGCTCATCTCTCTTTTTGAATCCCTTGGATACTTGGGCACTGGTGTGCTCTGAATCCAGGATCGTGCTGGGAAAGCAGTAAACTGAGGGCTGTGGAATGTGCCCTTGGAAATGGGATGACCTGGAGGTGGGGAATTTCAGCCAGGTGCTGGCATCAAAGCAGCTTTAAGCAAATTATGCTCAGATATGTGCTTAGAGATATGTTTTTCCTAAAATTACAAACTTGCCTGGTGAAAATTTTTGTACAAAAACGGGAAAACATTTTGATTTAGCTTGTCAGGAAACATAGAACTTATTTCAGGTTATTTTGTTTTCAAGACACATATTTTAAAAATATAACAATCAAGGCTAATCTTACCACTTGCTGAATAGGGAAGTGAGAATGTTGTTTTGAGAATGGACTTAGCTAGGAGTTCTTAGATTTCTCTTGGTTTCACAGCCCTGGCTCCACAGTCTAATCCAGAGCTACATATACATTAAAAACTTTGTTCTGCTTGATAGAAACTGGCCATTCTTTGTTACATTTTGTGTTTTTGAGGTGTCCTATATATCCTCCATGGACATAATTTCTGATTCTCTCATTCCTTTTAAAGATCACTATTATCACTGACATGGCCTACCTTCATTCTCCCGGGGATTCTGTGGATCTCCTATTTCCTTTTCTTTTGACCCAGGCTGCCGAGATTTTGAAGAAAAAATTTAAAAGTTAATGATGTATATTTCAATATATTTCATATTTTCAGGACTTTGTTCAAAATACCTACATTTGCCTCCTTTGTGCTGTCTTTTATTAACAGGGCAACATGATGCCATGCATGGATCTGCTATTTTGACCCTTTTCTGCAGCTTACTGAGAAAATTACCCGTATGAATAAACTGTTCTCCAATGATACCACTGACAACAGCACTGAACAACTGGGAGGGACACCTCCTTCTCTCTCATTCTCCATATCCACTCAGTTATCAGACCTGTGGATTCTTATTCCCCAAATGTCTGTTCATATCTTCCTTTTCTTCCATTCCTGCTACCATATTCTTGGTCCAATCTAAAATCTCTCAGCTAGACCACAGCAATAAACTTATTTCCAACTCACGCTCACGCTTGCCACCCTCAATGCATTCTTTGCATTCCAGCCAGAGCAGTGTTCTCCAAATGTAAATTGAGAATGTAATTCCCATGCATGAAATCTCTCAATGGCTCTGTCTACAGACATAGACCAAAATCCTTAACATGGTCTAACAGTCCTGCATGACCTGACCTTCTTCTCCTTCTGAACTTCTGTGTCTTTCTTAAAGACACCCTGCTCCATTACCCCTGACTTCTTGCTTGCTACTCACGTTTTTTTTGGGGGGGGGGAGGGACATGTTTCTTGTCCCTTTGCTTCACTGAGCTGATGCAAGCCTGAGCCGTTGTAATATTGACCTTAAAAAATGAATGCGACTCATCTAATAGTCATAGAATCCTAGGACTCTGAGTCTTTGGGATTCAAATCTCTCTGGACTTGTTTTGCTTTTTGTCTGTTGGGTTTCCTGCAAGAAACTGACAATCGAGTGCTTTGGATGAGTCAATGCATTTCTTTAAATTTTGCATGTCGCACGAGCCCATCTGCCCTGGCCTAAGAAACCAGAGCACTTCACTCCAGCTGATGATTCCTAATTGGAACACTCCAGCAAATGAGTCTCTGGAAGTGTCATTTTAGGGACTGTGTAACGTGTCTGCTGGAGCTGAGTTTGTTTACACTTTGCCAGTGTCATCATTTACAAACTTCAAAAAACACATTGACAAATTCCCTAGCTGTTTTGGCAGCGCTTCCATCAATCACCCAACTAATAGCACCAACATTTCTCCTGGGCTATTATAGTCACTTCAATCGCTGCTGCTGCAGCTTTGGGAGAAGATAAATCAGAAGGGGTTCTTTTAGATGGTCTCAAGTACAACACCATTTTTTATCTAGCAGTGCTTCCCTCCTCACTCGTCCCTTACTGCCCTTCCTCCAACCTCCCATAAACAATCCTTTCTGCTCTGTATTGCCTTAGACAAAGTAATTTGGATCTATGGCTTTCCTTGAGGGGCCCCTTTGCAACGTCACTGGGTAATGGGTCCATTTATTATTTGGGATTTTTGTATGTCCTCTTTAGTTACTCCGTGCAGCCCTCTCAAGTCAATAAGTGTATTGTATTTCTGCTGGCAACAGGTGCCTAGCTTCCCAGGCCCAACACACCCTCAGAGAGCAGCTCACATGTCTAATGACCACAGCATGAAAACCTGAAACCATTTTGCCTTTCAACCAGGTTCTTTGTGAAGTAGCGTCAGGCAGCAGCTGTATCTCTAAGACAGAGCAGCTAGAGTATCCCCGCTCTTGAACTTTTGTGGTTCCCCCTCTATTGCTGAAGCCTCACATGCCTTTTTACAAGGAGTAAGTAATTGCAAATGCTCAGCTTCTACATCACCTATGCAGATTTGTTTTTCCTGGGGCTGCAGTCTCTCCCAGTTTTCTGTTTTCAGAGCTTGACTTTTTCCCTCAGAAACTGACCTGTTTTAAACAAGAGTGTATTAAAAAAAAAACAAAAAAAAAAAAACACCAACCTCTTCCAGTTTGCTCACTATTAAGAAGCACGGCCACATCTTCTCCCTTCACTGCACACACATTCAGAATCTGGACAGGGAAAGGGGAACGCCTGCCAACCTTGGCAGATCAGGTGAGAAGGGCTGGCTGGGGGTCTGCTGCCCAGCTGGAGCGTTCACTGGCTGCGGTGCCAACTGCAGGGCCAAACAAACCCTAAGACTGCATTGCAAGTTGCTGCCTGAGAGATGCTGTTAACTCCATTACTGAGGGCTCTATTCATCCTAAATGATCCATGGTCCTGGACAAAGCACCAACTGCAGCCCGTTGCAAATCTTGGCTTTACCTGACCAACCTATTAATCAGAATTTTAACTGGGCCTTGAAGCGTTTTTCTTTCATGTGTAAGTCAGAGAGCTGATCACGGTGGAGACTTCATGTAAATGATGCCATCAATTTGATGCATGGGACTTCGATGTCTGAATCTGTGGTCACAGGAAGTATTATTAACCTTAAAAAAGTAATTCTTCTCCTGGATGCCTTAACTGCTGGAGGCTGCCTTCACCATTAGCAGTATCTTTGATTGCTGTCTCTATCTTGGTGCTGAAATGAGCAAATGGCAGTAATCATTTTTATGTTTAAAAGGACTTTTTTCTACAGTTGAAAGAGAAATGTTCACATTTTTTTAAAAGCAATTTTTTTCAAGGTGGAGTTTTGTTTAAATGGTAGCCTCGAGGCACTTTTCTTTGACAAACAATAATTAACCTCTTCTTTAAGTGAAAGTATTCATAAAGACAACTGGCTGATTAGAATTCACTGACCTCATAAGATAGGAATATTTTTGAATTCCCTTTTAGCCTCAGTAACATGAGAAATCCTTAGTACAGAGAAAGAATCAGCATGTGTTCCTTCTGTATATTGATGATTTTATTTATATCAGATCTAAAACTAGGATAATAAATGTAAATATTCTAATGCTTTTACAGTAGGCTCTTATAAGTTGATTTTTAAATAGTACAGTGTCAAATGAGTATTGTCCAGATTCAATTTATTTTTTATTAAAGTATAGTTTACCTACAATGTTGTATTAGTTTCAGGTGTACATCATAGTGATTTGACATTTCTATACATTACACTTTGCTCACCATGATATGTGTAATTACCATCTGTCACTATAATGTTAAAAACATTGTTATATTTCCTGTATTATATTTTTTATCCCTATGATTATTTATGTTATCCCTGGAAGTTTGTACCTAATCTCTACCTGTTTTGCCCAAGTCCCCCAAACCTCTTCCTCTCTAGCAACCACCAGTTTGCTCTCTGGATTTATGGTTTTATTTGGTTTTATTTGCTCATTTTGCTTTTCAGGTTTCATATATAAGTGAAACCATCTAGTATATTTCTTTCTCTGACTTACTTCACTTAGTATAATACTCTCTAGGTCCATTCATGTTGTCACAAATGGCAAGATCTCCTTTTTTATGGCTGAATAATATTCTTGTGTGTGTGTGTGTAATCACATCTTCTTTATCCATTCATCCAGCAATGAACACTAAAGTGGCTCCCATTACTTGACTACCATAAACAATGTTGTAATGAACATAAAGGTCTGTGTAGCTTTTTGAATGAATGTTTTTGTTATCTTCAGGTAAATAGTAGTGGAATTACTGGATCATATGGCATTTCTATTTTTAACTTTTTAAGATACCTCCACAAAGTTTTCTACAGTGGTTGCACCAGTTTGTATCCCAACAATGGTGCACAAAAGTTCCCTTTTCTCCACATCCTTACCACCACTTGTTATTTTTTATCTGTTAATACCAGCCATTCTAAGTGGTGTAAGCTGAGAACTTATTATGGTTCTGATTTTCATTTCCCTGATGATTAGTGATGTTGAACATGTTTTCATGTATCTGTTGGCCATGTGTATGTCCTGTTGGGAAAAATGCCTGCTTACATCCTCTGCCCATTTTTAAATCAGATCGTTTTTTTGGTGTTGAGTTGTATGAATTCTTTATATAGTTTGAATATTAACCCCTTATAAGATACATCGTTTGCAAATATTTTTTCCCATTAAGTAGGTGTCCTTTTCATTTTGCTGATGGTTTTCTCCGCTATGCAAAGCCTTTTTATTTTTTTGTACTCCCAATGGCTTATTTTTGCTTTTGTTTCCCTTGCCTGAAGAGACATGTCCATAAATATGTCACTAAGGCAAATGTCCAAGAGATTACTGGCTATGTTTTCTTTTAGAAGTTTTATAGTTTCAGATCTCATATTTAGGTCTTTAATCCATTTTGAGTTTATTTTTGGGTATGGTCTAAGAAGGTGGTCCAGTTTCATTCTTTTGCCTGTAGCTTCCCAGTTTTCCCCACACCACTTGTTGAACAGTCTTCCTCATTATATATTCTTGCCTCCTTTGTTGTCGATTAATGGCCATATAAGTTGTGGGTATTTTTCTGGGGTCTCTGTCCTGTTCCGTTGATCTCTGCATCTATTTTTACTTAAACACCATGCTGTTTTGATTACTATAACTTTGTGGTATATCATGAAATGTGGGATTGTGATATCTCCAGATTTGTTCCTGCTCAAGATAGTATTGGCTGCACAGAGTCCATTTAAAAGACAATTTGTGTAACCCTCCAGTGTTGACTTAATCTGTTAAACCAGCAATAGCCTTTTTATGCATGTAACTTTTTCTATCTGTAAAACCGATACAAATTAGCAAAATCAGAATCATAAAATGAAATGTAAACTAACAATGTTAATTAAATTAATGTAAAAGAAAATTTTGATTGCTAAAAATAGTTCACTCACAGTAAAATGATGGTACTAAACCATGTGCTAGTTTAGTAGAGTGTGGCATGCATGTGCTAATGTGTTTTTTGATTACTAGTGCATTGTGATGCCGTTCGGTCTTCCCCAGTGTGAATACAACCTTTATGCCATTTGGTTTTTCTTGTCCCATTGGCTCATGACAATTAATGAGGGACTGGTTGGCCTCACTTTGATCATAAGATACATGTAAAAGCTGATTCTCAAATCAGGCAAATATCAGTATAAGTCTACCAGAAAAATCAAAATATTCACATAACTTATAAAATCATCATGAAAATGAAGACACAGAATTTTAAAGGTCTCATAAATAACTTGTTGAATTCTGAAAATATATCCTGTAACTGTAATTTTAGAAATACTGCTTTAAAAGAGAGCATGTATGAGTGTGTTCCAGTCTTCACTATGATCCACTAGTCAAAATCCACTAAGATGTTCACTTAACCTTCTCAGACTTTAGTTGCTACTTTTTGTAGCATAAGACCAACCGAAAAGGACACAAATTTAGCTTCATGGTATATATTAGGTGTCTATTGTACGCCATTCATGGGGTAAAAGGTAGAACATATCAGAGAAGGAAGAATGAAGATCTATTATAGAAGAATATGGTGATTCCACTATGAACCAGCCTAGTGAACTCTCCTTGAAAGTCTTAATGGTTAATTTTAAACTTAGTTAAAGTTTAACTTGGCCCTATATGAACTGATTTTGAGAACTTTAGATTTTTTATTTTATTTACAAGCATAAGACTTGTAAATGAAATAGCAAGTAACTTCCTAGAAATTCTTTTAAATAATTTGAAAAAAATGTACTTAAAAGTAATAAGCATCTTTTTCTAAAAATAGACAATAATTTCAAAATTTTATCAAGTTATAAACAATGAACCCCAATTAGTCCTAATTATGGAAGATGGATTCAGCATTTCTTTTGGAGGTACCATGCTCTTTTCTTTGTTCAATGTAATAGGCTAGAGTTGACTGCATATAATATGTATATATTATGCCTATTTTTAAAGCATTTAAATTGTAAATATCATGATCAACGGTTTAATTGCTAGCTTCCACCAACATGGTTAAATTAGCTAACATTGTAAGGCTTTCCTCCCACAATATAAAGCATCAGGATGCTAATAACCAGGACAATTTGAATACATTCTTCAATTTAAAGTAAATACTGATCAGGATTTTTTTTAAGTAAATACTGATCAGGATTTTTTTTTATAATCTAGGAAAGAAAGGGATCCCACAGAGTGGTGAACCCTAATGAAGATAACCTAATATAGTCATATTAACCAGCTTAATCTGGCTCACATTGCATGTCCACCTGGGATTGGCAGAGAACTTTGTCCTAATAGTCCTCTAGTATTTAAAGGGACCCAGGATGACTGAAGATCCAACTTGACACACATGATGAGTGAAGTTCTACTTTAAAAATTCCATAAGTAAACAAGGTGAGTTCATACTATTTACATTTTACTGTGTAAAGAAAGTCCTTTGAACACAACTAAGTTCAATGCATGCAGGGAAATACAATCCATGTATCCAGAAAAAGAGCAGAACTGAGTATTTATGGACAGCCCTAGTAAATGGAGGATTGAAAAAAAATTAAAAGCCCCACAAAGGAGTTGAACTGTGGCAAGAAATTTTTATCAGGTATAAAAGAAACCACAGGAAAATTAGTATTTTAGTCATAATCCACACTATATAAATATATAAGGAAAAATTAAAATGTCCTTACTATTATTAAAGAGAGAAAGAGAAAACTGAAACCTTGAGACAATAAGAAAAGATAAAGCAAAAAGAGACTTGAGCAAAGAACCAAATCAAACTGGAAGATAGATCTGAGTAAATCAACTAGAATGTATCATAGAATGATAAACAGATGGAAGATATGATATAAACAGATGGGAGATAGCAAGGGAGGTAATATAATAATAAAAAAAAGAAACCTGGAGGCTTTAATGAGATGGTTCAACAGAGAGTTTAACAGGAATTAGAAAAAGAGAGAGAGTCAGGAACAGACAATATTGGAAGAGACAATGATTGAAAATTTTCAATAGTTACAAGAACTGAGCCCTTTGGTTTAAAATATATACATATCAAGAACATCTCAACAGGATAAATAAAACAAATCCTCTTCTAATTCTGTCACAGAAAAACTGCAGAATATGAAATATAAACAGAAAATAATAAATACAAACAAAAACAGGAGGACAGTACAATGACGGCAGAGATTTTATCAGCTCTTTTAGATGCCCCAAATGTAATCTCAGGCTTCAAAATCCATTCTGGGCCAGCAATGAAAATGCTCTGACAAGTTCATGCACTGGAACTGTGGACCCCAGGAAACTGTGGTAACAGAAGAACAAAAAATATTTATGGGTCATAGCCTGTCTTTAAGAAACATTATGTTACAGAAATGTTGTCTTAAATATCTTACATATTTTGAGATACTATAATTTTAAAAATTACTTCTATAAATCTTTTGATGCCGTATTCACCATAATTGCCTCCCATAGACAAGGCAATAATTATTAGTTTTAATTTTAAAATGACAACTCTGAGGGTCTTGCAAGTTAAACAATATTTACTAGTCATAAAGCTGGTAGATATGAGGGGAGGGTTAGAAAAATCAGGTGCCCCGATCCTTGATTTATTTAAGTCAGGGTTTACAGAAAGCAAATATTTGGTTATTATATTTACAAACTATGCCATATTGAAATGGGGCATTATTAAAACAGAGATTCTGTCAGTTCCAAACACAGTTGCCTCAGAGAGTAACACGAGAATTGCTACTTAGTCTTTTTACAGGAATCATATTTGAGTACAGATACTCTTTTAAGAATGCAATATGTTTCTCTAAATATTGTGCAGATACTTTTTTTAAAGATGGTTTTTGCTAAGAATATGTTTGGCCCAGACTTGCTCACATTACTAGGGACTTCTTAAATGTAAGTTCTAGAGTTAACTTAGGATAGAAGCACGTGAATAGTTTGGATTGTGTTCTGAATAATGAAATCTAAGCCAAGATAGTAATTAGGGTGTATTGGAGGTCCTTGCCACAGATGACATGACTGTCTACACAAAAAAACTGAAAAGAATTGATAGATTATTAGAAATAAAAAGAATTTATGAAGGTAAACCAAGAGCAGACTCTCAACTATAGAGAACAAACTATTGGTTACCAGAAGGGAGGGGGAAGGCGTGAAATAGGTGATGGGGATTAAGGAGTGCTCTTGTCGTGATAAGCACTGGGTGTTGTAAGAAATTGTTGTATCACTATATTATACACAAACTAATATAACCCTATGTTAACTGTTTTGGAATTAGAATAAATGTGAAGGTGGATTATTGACACAGGAAGTCAAGAGGAATTGATAGACAGCCTTCAGAAATTCTTTGTATTTCTAATAATTTTTCTGATATTAGGTATCAATAAAATCTACTGTATTTCCATATATCGATTTTAAAGAATTAGAAAATTTTAATAGTGTTAGTTTCCAAACATAGTCATTATCAAGATGCATGCTGCTCCTAATAGTAAGAGGTAGAATCTATTTCTTTCTATTCCTTTGAATCTTGTGTTAGAATGTGGTAGGAAGTGATGCTATGCCAATCCTAGGCTCAGCATTTAAGAAGGCTGGCAGCTTGTTCTTTCTGTTAGAAGCCAGTCATCCATGTAAGAAGTCAAACTACCCTGACAACACCATGCTTGAGAAAGCACAATATAGCCACATGGAAATAAAAAGAGATGTCTAGCCAAACCCTAGCTATTCCATGTCTCCCATCTGAGGAACAAACATGAGACGAGGAGACATCTTGGATATTCTAGATTTGAAGGACATCACATAAGACAGAGAAACTGCCCAGCTGGGTCCAATCCAGATGAGAGAATCATAAAAAATAATACTTTTTTTTTTTTTTTTTACAAAAGGGGGTGCAGGAATACAAAAATACGTTTGTGTGTTTTTAGCCACTAAGTTTTGGTGTGGTTTGTTATGCAGCAGTAGATAACTGTTACATAATACGGTATCTAGATGTGTGGGGTACTTCCAAAACAAAAGCCTAGAATTTGAAATTGGCTTTATAACTAAGCTCTAAATGGAAGGGAGACTAAAAGGCGTGAGGAAACTGTTGTTGGAAGATGACAGAAAAGGCAAACTGTGTTATGTAGTGGTGGGATGTTTGGCAGCACCATTGTATGCTAGTACATAAAAGAAAGAAAATG
The DNA here is from genome assembly GCA_028646485.1 of Cryptoprocta ferox. Lineage (NCBI taxonomy): Eukaryota > Metazoa > Chordata > Mammalia > Carnivora > Eupleridae > Cryptoprocta > Cryptoprocta ferox. Next base: position 28,109,657 of record CM053578.1, on the reverse strand, counting down.
TACCTAATAAACTTGTGGATTTGGCTGAGGAGATTTCTAGGCAGAATTTTGTAAGCTATCTATGAAAAAGTATATAAAATGAGAGATAAAATAGAAAAGGAACTACTCCATTTACACCAGAATTGAGGGGGAAAAAATCCAATCCCGAGCATGCTGAAATTATGCTCTTTATTATCAGTTTCTCCAGCTGGCGAATGTTCTCAGAATAAAAAATGGCCTCAGGGAGAAGATCAAACATAGGATGATGTCAGTAAAACCTGTACCTTAGGGTTCAGATCAAATCAAATGTATGACTGTGAGATGTTTATGGAAACATCCGAAGATTGGGAATCAGCGTCTTAAAGACTTCCTAAGTCAGACAAGAAGGTGTCTAAGAACTTTGAGTGTGTTGTCCCACTGTATTCTGCCACGCAGGGAACATTCTGTCTACATAGTATTTGTGGGTGCAACTCTTGTCTGATGGAGTCAACTGAAACAAAATTCCTAGAAAATCCACTAAGCTTTTAAGAAAACTGATGGGAGAGAGCACTGCCAGTTTAAACAAATAAACCAAAAAAAGAGTAAGAACAAAAATAAAAAGAGGTCTTAGGCTCCCCATCCTTACATAGGCAATGGCATGGTGAGAAAGACCTTTAGCACACAAACAGGGAATGTTTCTTATGGAAAAACAAGTGTGACTCAGGACTGAGCCATGAACCACAGAGAAATATTCCAAGAGAGTAGAATTGGGGCCATAACCAGAAACATTCTTTGCTCTTGGAGCAAAGGAAGGGAACTGGAAATACATAACTGACAATATTTCAGAATTGCTATGGGATAGGTAAATTTCTGTATGCATTTCTTTTACTACTTTTTTGAATAATGGAGGTTATTCTGTTCTTGCCCCATTATTTGTTAGGCATTTATGAGGCCGATAATATAATTTTTAATTCACCCTTCACCTGAAAGACTCCATTTGAAGAGCTTCATCTTCTCCTGGGTAAAGACCATATTTAGATGATAATATCTTATATTAAAAATCTGAGTCCGATGCCAGAGTGGAATGAAGCGTTGGGGTCCTGGGTGAGGATGGGCATACCCAACATGTAGAAATGATAGGAATTAGGGTCCCAAACCCACATTAATTCCCTTCCCCTTATATGTACATACTACCCTTCATATCAAGAAGAGAACTCTGTTTTTTTTCTTCCCTTGGAATCGGGCTAAATTTGTGATGGGGTTTGTCCAATACAGTGGGACAGTATTTATGCTGTGCTAATTCCAGTGTCTTTTAATAAGTCTGGGGATTTTTACTTCCTTTCATTTGTGAGCCAGCCATCATGTAAGAAGTTCAACCACCTGAAGCCATCTTGCCAAGCAAAACTAAAGCATGCTACACATAGAGGGAGATATGCTTATCCAACCCCAGTACTTCCATACGTCCCAGCGACAATAGTCATATGGTTGAGAGAGCCATCTGGATTTTCTAGTTCTAGTCCTGGTAGACACCATGTAGAGGAAAGAAATTACCTAGCCGGGTTCAGCCCAGAAGGTAGAATCATGGGAAATAATACATTGTTTCTAAACAACTACATTTTGGGGTGGTTTGTGTCATAATAACTAAAATGTTAAAAATACATTACTTATATTAGTAATAAAATAAGGTTTTAAATGACTTCAAGATAGAAAGTATTAAGAATAATCAAATGTTACTGAAAGTTTTCTTTAATAAGAAGTCTTGAGTAAATGGGGGAATGTAACATGTTCATAAGTAGAATGACAATATAATGTTAACTCTTCACAAATTAACTTATAAATTCAGTGTAATGCCAGTAAAAATCACAACAGAGGGCACCTGAATGGCTCAGTCAGTTGAATGTCTGACTCTTGGGCTTGGGTCATGATCCCAGGGTTGTGGGATTGAGCCCCATGTTGGACTCCATGCTGAGTATGGAGCCTGCTTAAGATTATCTCTCTCCTCTCTCTCTCTCCTCTCTCTCCTCTCTCTCTCTCCTCTCTCTCTCTCCTCTCTCTCTCTCCTCTCTCCCTCTCCTCTCTCTCCCTTGCTCACACGAATTCTCTCTCTCTCTCTAAAATAAGAAAAAATTATACCAGGCTTTTTTTTAATGTAAGAAACTTTCCCAACCTAAATTTATTTGAAAATAAAAGTTATATTCTTGAAGAAGAAGAATCTGCAAGAGTTTGTATTTTGGATATCTAGAATAAGAATAGAGAATTGAAGACGATTTAGTATCTGTGTACAGATAAAGAAATTGAATGGCAAAAGTTAAGACCTTTGAAGTAGACTCACAAATACTCAGGAGCTTAATTAATACAAAGCTGGCATTGAATACAAGTAGGGAAATTAAATGATGCCTGGAAAATTGATTATTTTGGAAAAATGTATTTAAATGGATCTGTACCTCACATCACACACACAAATTCTGCATGAATTAAACTTTTGAGGATCACAAAACTGTACAACTTTCTGAGGTATAAGAGTATCTTCATGACTCGGTGTCTTAATTGAGACTCGGATTATAAAATGAATAAATTCATCCAGATTAAAATTAAGAATGTATGTTTATCAAAAACTTCACATAATAGTGAAAAGGCAAGGCATAACGAAGATCTCTAAATGCATTTAGGTAACATGGAATCCTAAATACTCACAAACTGGTTATCAATCATTTAGAAAATCTATAGTATAAAACAACATTTTGATAATCAGGTTCTGGCATGAAAATTCTAGAAGGAGCTAAGAGAAGGTAGAAAGACAATTAATATTTCAGGTCTCAAATTACAAAGTGTCAAAGAAAATGTTTTGTATGGACTAAAATAACAAACCAAAATGAAAAAACAATAACCACATAACAGCTCACATTAAAACATAAAAACAAATGAGTTACCAATGTCAAATGGCACAAGTAAATCCAAAATTATCTGTTAAAATTACAATGATAATTTGACAATAAATTTCCCCAGTTCAAAGAAAAACCAAAAGGGAGAGTAGACTACCAGATCTGTTTAAAAACGAAACAGAACTGGGGTGCCTAGGTGGCTCAGTCAGTTCAGGATCCAACTCTTGGTCTCAGCTCAAGTCTTGATCTCAGGGTCATGAGTTTAAGCATTGGGCATGGAGCCTACTTAGACTCTGTAAAAGGTTCTTAATACTTTTTTTTCTAAACAGTCTACTTTAAAAAGTGACTGTAAGGGGAACCTGGGTGACTCAGTCAGGTCATGAGCTCACGGCTCCTGAGCTGGAGCCCAGCGTCAGGCTCTGTCCTGACAGCTCAGAGCCTAGAGCCAGCTTCGGATTCTGTCTCCTCTCTCTCTGCGCCCCACCCCCCACCCCCCCGCTTGCTTGCTCACTCTCTCTCTTCCTCTCTCAAAAGTAAATAAACATTAAAAATTTAAAAAGTGACTATAAAAGGTAAAAGGTGATAGAAAAGAAAGTATACTCAAATCAAAGGAAACAAAATTTGAAGGATTAGAAAAATTCATATCCTACAAAATTCAGTTCAGGGGAAACATTATATGGAAAAGATTTTTTTTAACATAATGATTTGACAATTCTGTACATTACACATATCATGGCGAGCGTAGTGTAGTTACCATCTGTCACCATACAATGTTACTACAATATTATTGACTATATTCCCTGTGCTGTACTTTTTATCCCCATGACTTACGTATTTTAAAACTGAAAGTTTGTACCTCTTAATTTCCTTCATCTATTTCAGCCATCTTCTCAACCCTTTCTCCTCTGGCACCTACCTGTTTGTTCTCTATATTTATGATTTGTTTATCTTTTTTTAGCTTCCACATATAAGTGAAATCATGTAATATTTGTTTTTGTCTGAGTTATTTAGTGTAATGCCCTCTAGGCCCGTTCATGTTGTTGCAAATGGCAGCATTTTATTTTTTTTATAGCTGAATAACATTCATTGTATTCATATACGACATCTTTATCCAGTCATCTATTGATGGACACTTAGGTTGCTTCCGTAATTTGACTATTAAAAATACTGCAATAAACATAGGGGTGCATATATCTACTTGAATTAGTGTTCTTACTTTCTTTGGGTAAATACCCAGTAGTGGAATTACTGGATCATATGGTATTTCTATTTTTAAATTTTTGAGAAATCTCCATACTGTTTTCTGTAGTGGTTGTACCAGTTTACCTTCTAACAAACAGTGCATGAGGGTTCCATTTTCTCCACATCCTCACCAACACTTGTTTCTTGTCCTTTTGATACTAGCCATTCTGACCCCTGTGAGGTGATAGCTCACTGTGATTTTGATTTGCATACCATTGATGATTAGAGATTTTGAGTATCTTTTCATATGTCTGTTGGCCCTCTGTATGTCTTCTTTGGAAAAAGTATCTAGGTCCTCTGCTATTTTAAAATATTTTTTTTTGGTGTTGAGTTGTGTAAGTTCTTTATTAGTTTTTGGAATTTAACCCCTTATCAGATATATGATTTGCAAATCTCTTCTCCCATTCAGTAGGCTACCTGGAAGGGAGAATCTTTAAGGGGAATGACCTCAATGAAGATATAACTGTAATGGCCTTTTATTTATTTATTTAAAAAAAGTTTTTAATGTTTATTTTTGAGACAGAGTGAGCGTGAGTTGGGGGAAGGACAGAGAAAGAGGGAGACAAAATCCAAAGAAGGCTCCATGCTGTCAGCCAAAGTCCAATATGGGGCTCAAACCCATGAACCGTGAGATCATGACTTAAGCCGAAGTCAGATTCTCACCTGGCTGAGCCACCCAAGCGCTTCTGTCATGACCTTTTAGTATAAACAGTAGTATAATATAATCTTTTGTGTATGGGTATGAGAAAATCAACATATTAATGCATTGTCTCATATGTAGAATCTTAAAAAATTACCTAGTGGTTTGATTTGTAAAATTATCTCATTTGGATGCCTTATACGAAGGTGACTTTTCCTATCTCAGTTTTTAGTCAACTTAGAAGATTTACAATATAGAGACAATGAAAATATCTCACTTTGTGACCTGGAAATTAATGGAGTATCTTTGAAGTTAAGCGCAGTCATGACTGCTGCCATTTTGATTTTATTCCTTTCCTTACCAAGCATATACTACATGGTGAATTATTTGTGTGTGTGTGTGTGTGTGTGTGTGTGTGAGATAAATTTTCATTGTTTCTATCACTTGCAATAAAAAGAGTCCTAATTAACACATATGCATCTGGATATCATTAATCAACTGGACATGAAATTGCTGGGGAAAATACCCCAGGGCATTGCAGTATGTACAACAGTTCTTACCAAAGGCTAAATGTGAAATACAGCTAGTAGGTAAATTCAAGTAATAGTGTATTGATAAAGACATAGTTGCAGTATAGTATTTTGGTTTAAGAATTTTTGCCAGATTTGTTGAAGTCACTCCCGATGATTACCCAGCTAATGCTTCAGGAATTGAATTGTGAATAATTTTGTCACCAAATGAGTCCCTTAAAAAAAATGTCAAGCAAATAATTCATGGAAGGCAGTTGCTTTACAAAAATAACGTAAACCATATCTTGGGATTTATACTATTAGAATAGCCAGTCTTCAAAAACTTGCCCAAGATTTATCAAAATGTTCACCAAGGAAGGAAGAATTAATGAAGGAAAGTAAACGTGATTGCATTTGGACTTGGTAATTTCAATATTAACTTGACAAGAAAAATTCTATGTGGAAAAAGTGATGATCTTCTTGGACATTTAATCAACTGAGCTGTTTTTCACATAGTCACTTAACAGCTGGATATACCAGCTATAAAATATGCATAGGTATATATACATATACTAATTGTGCAGAAACTCATCTTTAATTGTAGAATAAGACATGGAATGTTTATGAGATACTTCTGCAGAGTCGAAGATAGAAATCTAAAGTCAGGGGTACCTGGGTGACTCTGTCGGTTAAGCAGCCAACTTTGGCTCAGGTCATGATCTCACAGTTTGTGGGTTCAAGCCCTGTGTCGGGTTCTGTGCTGACAGCCCAGAGCCTGGAGTCTGTTTCAGATTCTGTGTCTCCCTCTCTCTCTGCCCCTCCCCCACTCATGCTCTATCTCTCTCTGTCTCAAAAATAAATAAACTATAAAAAAACTTAAAAAAAATAGAAATCTAAAGTCAGTTCTCACCTTGCAGATTATAAAACTTGACTGTGTTTATTGTAATAAGAGTATATTACCCACAAATCCTGAGGATGCTCAAGCTCTCATTTACTGAAGAAAATTCTTAGTTAACTGCCTTTACTCAGAATAATAGTTGCTATCTATTCCATAATGGCAGGTAACATTTATGAAGTTATTCTCCCTGCATTCTCAACTCTATGCATTATCTCAGAAGACCTTAACCAAGTATTGCAATCTATTTTGTGCCAGAGGGTGGGATCTACATATAGTTTTGTTATCCTAAAGCTATCATCATTTTATTCCTGATCATCATTGTGCTTAGTAATCTAAGTCCTTTGTCCTCTAGTCCTGTAATTTACCTATTTCCAATGGCTGTTTCTTCAGGAATGTTGCAGAGCCACTTGGCTGGGAGCCCTTTCTATCTGCCTAGTCCTTTTTTTTCTCTGGGAATGGCGACCAGGTCCTCATAGCTCCTGCTAATTTTGCATTCCTATTTCAACAGAAATGAACTGACTGCTTTCTTAAGGCAACAAGATTATCCTTCCCACTTGAATATGAGTTACCTTTGTCAGAGCTTACTGCCATGTGCTAGCCTATCATCTTGGACTCTAGATATTTATGCCAGTCAAGTTCAGACTTGGAGAACAGGTTAGATCATTTTGTATTTGTGATTTGGGAGGCTGGGTAGTTAAATACAACCATTCATCAATTTGAACTGCCTTTTCTTCCTATTGTTCTCTACTGTTGACCTGTTATTTAAATACAGACATGTTTTGAGGCCAATGGATTATGACATTTGATTTCTGCTGCTTCTGACTCCAAGTCTATACCATGTATCCATGATATGCTAACTATGAAATTAATAGAAAAATAAGCTTGGGGGAACATTTAAGATATTTGATAGTCTTTTGACATATTAATAATTTATTTAGAAAGAACAGAATTTGCAGTATTACCTTTTAAGAAAATTGAATAAGAGCAGCTGACTCTAAGCTCCCTCAAGATATAATTTATTCAATCCATAATACACTTACTAAGAAATAAGAGATTATGCCTATTGAAAGTATACAATTTCTATCCTTTTTTGCTTCCCAAACTGGAAAGTACGTGTTGATTGATTTCATCACCTTTTGAAGAAAATCTTCCTCTGGATTTGGAAGTTAAATGGTGCTTTCCTTTGAACTTAGGAATGTTTTCAGGACTCTCAAAGTCCATGTTCATGTTGTAGTGAAGATGGATCATTGTATCTTGTTCCCTTAAGTTTGTCAGGGAGATTTGGCTTTGACACAACCAAAAAGGCATGAAGACTGATTTCATGTGACTTACAAATAATTACTATAAGAACACAATCAGGCACAAGCTGATTAAGGGATTGTGGTGCTATCAGGGGACTCAAGAATTCTATGGTTTAGCAGTTACAATTGATACTAATTACAAACTTCTTTTGACATTTAAAAAATAAATCTCTACTTTTAATTATGATTCTACATACTAGAGCCCTAGAATTCCTTGCTCAATTGCTATTAAATACTTATGTACAAGCTTAGAGGAGGTAATGAAAGCTTTGAGATTCCTTATTTTTATTTAGTATCAATTCCCTGTGAAATTTTTGACGTTGAAAGACTTTCCAGATTTACTGCTTAATAATGAAAAAAAAGTTGGAAGTATGAGATCTATATTACCTAAGATCTTAAATTGTGTGTTGTACCAATGAGAAATTTATTCAGCTATAAGTAACAACCACTCAGTTTACAGTGCCTTAAAAGAATTGGGGCCTCTGGGTGGCTCAGTTGGTTAAGTACCGACTTTGGCTCAGGTCATGATCTCGGAGTTCATGAAATGGAGCCCTGTGCTGACAGCTCAGAGCCTGGAACCTCTTTTGGATTCTGTGTTTCCCTCTCTCTCTCTTTGCTCCTCCCCCACTTGTGCTCTGCCTCTCTCTCTCTCTCTCTCCCTCTCTCTCTCAAAAATACAATAAACATTTTAAAAATTAAAAAAAAAGAATTGGATCTTATTATGTAACAAAAGTCCTGGAGTTAGATGGCTGCTGGTTTTGATTTAATGATTTGATGGTGAAAGGGCAAGAATTTCTTGGCTTTTCCCTTCTATTTGTCACTTCTTGATCACAAGAAATTTACTAGCGATTCCAAACACCACATATATGTTCAGGGCAGAAAGAAGGTAGAAGGGGAGGTATTAGCTCTTTCTGACCCCTTTTATCAGGAAAGGAAGAGTTTCTCAGGAACATCTCCATATATCTCATTTGGTGGTAATTGGTCATATGTCCTACACTGACTGCAGAGGAAGCTGGGAAATTGTCAACTGATAGTCATGATTGGCCTGAGCCAATCATGATCTATCACCTTGGTTGAGTAAGGCAAAAGAGGGGTATATTACATAGGATGGGCTAATGACTGACACCATAAAGAAACTGTCTGAAGAATTTCATCTGCTGACAATTGAAATAAAAATTATACCCTTTATAAAATAATCACCATTATTATAGGGGTTGTCATTATAGGGGTGACCATCATCATCTCAGCTTCTGTATGACATATATTTGAAACGCAATATATTTCATGTCATATATTTGAAAAATTCTTACATGAAAGTGTATCAGCTTGAAACAGGGTTTGACAGGAAAATAAATGGTAAAGATAAAAAATAAACCATAATCTCTCAAAAGAATCCATTTTCCTGTGAGAAGAGACCAAAACTATATTGGTTGATAATGCGTATTTGCTTTGTAAGATAATTTCAGGGACTACATCTCAGAATGATTCAAATACTTTTAGTTGAGATATTGTTTCAAACATCTACATTTACAATTATGTTACACATGGAACACAGATTTCCCATTTCACTATAAATTCTAATGAGTATGCTTTTGTTTCATTTTAGTTTAATGAATTGTGAAAAGAAACTATCTTTGCCTCTGCAGATAGACACAGTCTTTCCTTCCTAAACTTTCATACACTATATAATAATAACAGCAATTTATTGAATACCGTATGCTGGGCATGGTATTAACTCACTTTATAATCATAATACTCCCATGTGTTCTACCCTTTTGATGACCATTTGATTAGGTAACTAAGTAACTAAGGTGCCAGTTAGATAACTGAGTCACAGAGAGATTGAGTAACTTTTCTTTTTTATACAGATATTGAAAGGTGAAGCTGGAATTCAAATCTCTATCGACCCCAAATTCTCAACTACCACCTAAAGGAGATTGCTTCTTCTGCTTCCTTGAAATCAGTATACATTGTTTGTTTATGTTAGGGGTCATCATTTTTATTTTTATTTATTTTTTAAATTGAATTATAATTAACATACAGTGCTATATTAGTTTCCAGTGTACAAAATAATGATTCAACAATTCTTTACATTTTTCAATGCTCATTAAGATAAGTGTACTCTTAATCTCCTTGATTTCACCCAACTCCCCTACCCCTCTCCTCTGGTAACCAACAGTTTGTTTTCCATATTGTTCTCTTTTATTCTTGGTTCATTTGTTTCTTAATTTCCACATAGTTGCCTTTTTCAGACTTATTTCACTTAGCATTATATCTACTATGTCAACCCGTGTTGTTGCAAATGGCAAGATTTCATTCATTTTCATGGCTGAGTGAGATTCTGTTGTATATGTATACCACATCATCTTTATCATTCATCTATTGATAGATGCTGGGTTGTTTCTATGTCTTGGCTATTATAAATAATGCTGCAATAAACATAGGGATGTATGTATCTATTTGAATAAGCATTTTCATTTTCTTTGGGTAGATACCCAGTAGTAGAATTACTGGATCATATGTAATTCTATATGAATTGCTTAGCAAGCCAAGAGTCAATACACAGACAAATGAATAAAGATATGGTGTGCATGTGTATGTATGTATATTATATACATATATTGGAATATTAGTTACAAACAAGAATGAAATCTTGCCTTTTTCAACAATACGGATAGATCCAGAGGGTATAATTGGAAGAGAAATAAGTCAGAGAGAGACAAATTAGTCCATTTTGAGTTTACTTTTATGGTGGAAGAAGGTGGTCCAATTTTATTCTTTTGCATATATAGCCGTCCAGGTTTCCCAGCACCACTGAAGAAACTGTCTTTTCCCCTTTTCGTATTCTTCCTTTGTTGGAGATGAATTGACCATATAAGCATGGGCTTATTTCTGGGCTTTCTTTCCTGTTTCATTGATTTATGTGTCTACTTTTGGGCCAGTATCATACTGTTTTGATTACTAAAGCTTTGTAGCATAGCTTGAAATCTGGGATTGTGATTAACTCCAGTTTGATTCCTTTTCAAGACTGATTTGGCTATTTGGGGTCTTTTGTGGTTCCAACAATTTTAGGATTGTTTGTTGTAGTTCTGTGAAAAATGCTATTGATATTTTGATAGAGATTGCATTAAATCTGTAGATTGCTTGTGTAGTATGGACATTTTAACAATATTTGTTGTTAAAACAGTTGTTCTCCCAATCCATGAGCATGCCTCAAGTATCTTCCCATTTGTGTTCTCTTCAATGTCTTCCTCAATATTTTATAGTTTTCAGAGTACAGGTCTTTCACCTTCATGGATAAATTTATACCTGGATATCTCATTCTTTTTGGTGAAATTGTAAATGGGATTTTTCTTTAAATTTTCTGTTACTTCATTATTACTATAAAGAAATGCAACAGATTTCTGTATATTAATTTTTTATCCCGGGATTTTACTGACACAGTAACAGTTTTTTGATGAAGTTCTTAGGGGTTTTGGTATATAGTATGTTATCTGCACATAGTGAAAAATTTACTTCTTTCTTTCCAATGTGGATATATTTTATTCCTTGTCTGATTGCTGTGGCTAGACCTTTTAGTACTATGTTGAATAAAAGTAGTGAGAATGGACATCCTTGTGTTGTGCCTGGGCTTAGATGAAAAGCTCTCAGTTTTTCACAATTGAGTATGATGTTAGCTGTGGGTTTTTCATATGTGCTCTTTATCATATTGAGGTACATTCCCTCTAAACCTACTTTGTTCAGAATTTTTATCACGAATGGATGTTGGACTTTGTCAAATGCTTTTTCTGTATATATTGAGATTATCATATGGTTTTTACCATTTCTCTTATTAATGTGATATATTATGTTGATTTATTTGAGAATATAGAATAAATCCTTGGGAAAAAAATCCCACTTGAATGTGGTGAATGATTTTTTAAATGTATTGTTAAATTTGGTTTGCTAATATTTTGTTGAGGATTTTTGGATCTATATTCATCAAAGACATTGTCCTGTAGGTTTTTGTGGGGTTGTTTTCTGCTTGCTTTTTTGTTTATTTGTTTGTTTGGTCTGGTTTTGAGATCAGGGTAACAGTGGACTTGTAGAATGAATTTGGAAGTGTTCATTCCTCTCCTAATTTTTGGAATAGTTTGAGAATAGGTGTTAACTCTTTTGGAAATATTTGATAGAATTCACCTGTGAGGTCATTTGGTCCTGGACTTTAGTTTGTTGGGAGATTTTCTTGGTTGACCAATTCATTGTTTAGTAGCATGTTATTTAGTTGCCATGTGTTTTGTTCTTTACAGATTTTTTTCTGTGAGTGATTTCTAGTTTCATATTGTTGCAGTCAGAAAAAAAAAAAAAAGCACAATATGGGCACCTGAGTGGCTCAGTTGGTTGAGTGTCTGACTTCAGCTCAGGTTATAATCTCGCGCACCATGTGTTCGGGCCCTGCGTCGGGCTCTGTGCTGACAGCTCAGAGCCTGGATTCTGCGTCTCCCTCTCTCTCTCTGCCCCTCCCCCACTCATGCTCTGTCTCTCTCTCAAAAATAAACATTAAAAATTCTTAAAAAAGGAAAAAGAAAAAAATGCATGATATGTTTCAGTCTTCTGAAAGATATTGAGACATTTTTTAGGGCCTCACATGTGATCTATTCTGGAGAACGTCCCATGTTCACCTGGAAAAAAATGTGTATTCTGTATTCTGCTGGTTTTGGATGGAATGTTCTAAATATCTTAGATCCATCTGGTCCCGTGTGTCCTTCAGAGAGCTGGCACTCTTATGATTTTCTGTCTGGATGATCTAAGCTAGGTGTTAAAGTCCCCTACTATTATTGTATTAGTGTCAATTTCTTCCATTATGTCTGTTAATAGTTGCTTTATGTATTTAGGTGCTTCTATGTTGGGTGCATAAATATTTACAGTAGTTATATCATGTTGGATTGTTCTCTTTATTATTATGAAGTGTTCTTTTTTGTCTCTTGATACGATCTTTATTTTACAGTTTATTTTGTATAAGTATTGCTACCTCAGCTTTGTTTTTGCTTCCATTTGCATAGTAACTGTTTTCCATCTTTTTACCTTCAATTTGCATGTGTCTTTAGGTCTGAAGTGAGTCTTTGTAGGAAGTATATAGACAAATCTTGACTTAAAAAAATATATTCTGTGTCACCCTATGTCTTTTTTTGGAACATTTATTCCATTTGAATTTTTGTTCATTCTTGATAGGTATGTACTGCCATTTTGCTGCTCGTTTTATGGTGGTTTTTGTACTTCTCTGTTACTTCTTTTGCTTTTTCTCTCTTCCATTGTGGTTGAAAGCTTTCTTCACAATATTCTTGGCTTCCTTTATCTTTATTTTTTTGTATCTATTACAGATTTTTTATTTGTGGTTACCATCAGTTTATACCATTATGGCATTAGGTATAAAATATTATGCAAATGGCAGTGTATATTAAGTTGATGGTCACTTAAACCATTCTAAAGCACTGAATTTTCACACCTTTCCCCTATGTTTTATGTATATGATGTCATACTTTATAATATCCTTTTATTTTGTATATTCCTTGACTGATTTTTATAGATATAATTGATTTTACTAATTCTGTGCTTTAGTTTCCATACTGGTTTTATAAGTACTTAATCTATTATTATGTATGTTTGCATTACATGTGAATTTTTTTCCTTTTATAATTTTCTTACTTCTGATTATGACCTTTTCTTTCCACTTAGAGAATTCCTTTTACATTTTCTTGTAAGTCCAGTTTAGTGTTGATAAACGTTAACTTTTATTTGTCTGGAAAAGTCTATGTCTCCTTCTATTTCGGATGATAACTTTGTTGGGTAGAGTATTCTTGGTTGCACATTGTTTCTTTTTAGTGCTTTTCAGACCATATATATATATGGCATAATATATTCAAAGTTTCTTCTGAAATATCAGCTGATATCCTTCTTCTCTTTCCTTTGCATTAACTTCTTGCTTTTCTCTTGCTGTTTTTTGTTTGTTTGTTTGTTTGTTTTTTAACTTTATAGTTTATTGTCAGGTTGGTTTCCATATAACACCCAGTGCTCTTCCCCACAAGTGACCTCCACCATGACCTTCACCCCCCATTACCTTTCCCCCTTCCCCTCCCC
>CM053578.1:28038029-28095610 GCA_028646485.1 Cryptoprocta ferox | reverse complement strand
AAGGAAACAGACTAGCATACAGGGAACAAAAGCACGCAAACGCACAGACAAATCAAACAAGGAAGACAAAAGGGGAAAGGAAGTAAAGAAAAGGAAAGGAAAGAAAAGAAGAGAAGAAAAGAGAGAAGAGAAAGAAACAGAAACAAAAAGAAAAAGAAAAACAAGGTGGGGACAGAGACAGCAAAAGTCTGTGGGCAGTCTAAAAGCATATATCCAGCCAAGAGGAGAGATAAGAATATGCTATGGGATATATATCTGGATGGCAGCAGAAAAGAAGGAGAAGCAAAGAAAACAGGAAAGAAAAAAGAAAAAAAAAAAAGATAACTCCCCTGTGCGGATGGGCGTGGTCTGGCGTCAGGTCCGGTCTCGGGGGGGCTGCTCTCTCCGAGGCCCCGCCTTGGTGGTTGCGGGGAGAAGTATGGCGCCGCCTCAAAGTTTTACCGGAACCAAGCATTGCAACCGCCCTTCTGAGTCCGCTCTCCCGAGTCCGCTCTCCCTGTGCCTCGGGCGAGCCAAACTGTATTCTCCAAGCTCCGCCTCACTTCCAAATCCCAGTCCGTGGAGTTCAACACCGTCACTGGGGATGAGATGCGTTCCCGCTGGTGGCTGGTCTCCCGGCCCGGCTTGCACTGCGCCTTTCGCGGAGCCGCAGCTGCTGCTTTTCAAGGCACCTTTCTCGGCACCGCCACCGCCTTTATCTGTGCCGCCGCTGCTCCCAGTGAGGCTTGCAGTGGATGCCGCTGCTGCTGCGCCCAAGGAAGAACTCACCAGCCAGAGGGGACGGATTTCTCTCCCGGCGCCCTGCAGTTATATATGGGGAGACGGGCAAGTTTTTCCTCCCTTAGAGATGGTTCCAGGTGCGTTTTCCGTCTCTCTCTCTCTTCCCCTGGTCTCTCCGGGGCACAGCGCGCTCTCCCTGTGTTGGGCTCGGGGCTCCTTTCCCCTTTACCACCGGGACCTGCCCGTCCCCTGATTTCCCAGATCACAGTCACTCACTCAGGCATCTTTGAGGTTGTCTTCTTTCTGGCGCCTGTTTCTTCTTTCCCCCACTTGCAAATCCAAGTTTTATCCCTTCAGTCCTTCTCAGTTCAATCCATATGGGCGTGCGCGGATTACAGAGCTCCCTGCTTCTCCGCCATCTTGCCCGCTCCAGTCTCTCTTGCTGTTTTTAAAGTTCTATCTTCATCACTATATTTTTGCCATGTTAACTATTATGTGTCTTAATATTGACCTTCTGGAATTAATTTTGTTGAGAGCTTTCTGGCTTCCTGGATCTACATGTCTGTTACCTTCCACATATTAGGAAAGTTTTCAGCTATTGTTTTTTCAAATAAATTTTCTGCCCCCCTTCTCTCTCTTCCTCTTCTGGGATTCCTATAATGCAAATGCTATTACACTTGAAGATGTCACTGAGTTTCCTTAACGTAGTCTCCATTTTTCATTCTGATTTCTTTTTGCTCTTCAGCTTGGTTGCTTTCTATTATCATGTGTTTCAGGTTCCTAATTCATTCTTCTGCTTCCTCTAGTGTACTTTTTTTTAACCTCTAGTGTATTCTTTATTTCAGTTGTTGACTTATCTCTAATAGGTTCTTTTTTCTTCTTTTTAAAGTTTCTTTATTTTGAGATAGAGAACACGAGCGGGGGAGTGGCAGAGAGACAGGGAGTGAGAGAATCCCGAGCAGGCTGTACACTGTTAGTGTAGAGCCCAGTGTGGGTCTGGAACTCACGAACCATGAACTCATGACCTCATTCAAAATCAAGATTCTGCTGGTTAACCGACTGAACCACCCAGGCCACCCTGGTTCTTTTTAATATTTTCTATCTCTGGCTTACTGGGATCCTCCACTCAAGTCCATTGAGCGTCTTTATGATCACTCCTTAAAATCCTTTATCAGATATATTGTTTATTTTCAGTTCATTTAGCTCTTTTGCTGTGATTTTGTCCTCTTCTTTCATTTGGGACATACTCTTTGTCTCTTAATTTTGTCTAACTCTCAGTGTTTGTTTCTATGTATTAGGAAAATCGGTTATATCTCCTGATTTTTAAAGTAGCGTCCTTATGAAGAAGAGGTCCCTTGGTGTAGGGTCATCATTTCCTACAATGTTATCTTGTACCTAACTTTTAAAAGTGATTGACTTATAATTGGAATGTTTATCTTTTTACTTACTTGAAAAACATTTTTTTTCTTAAAGTTCAGACTTTGAAAATTATAAAAGAATAGCACAAATAATTCTCATATACTCATCACCCAGATTCCTAAAATAGTAACAATTTGTTACAGTTGTTTCTTCCTTCCTTCCTCCTTCCCTCCTTCCTTCCTTCCTTCTCCCCCTTCCTTCCTTCTTTCCTTCTTTCTTCCTTCCTTCCTCCTTCCTTTCTTTCTTCCTTCCTTCCTTCTCCCCCTTCCTTCCTTCTTTCCTTCCTTCTTCCTTCCTTCCTTCTATCCATCCACCCAATCATTTATATAGCTATTTCCCTACCTGCCCATTCATGTATCCCATTGGCTTGGACTTTGTCTCATGACCAAGCTAATAAGACTGAGAAATCTAGTCTCCTTTCTGGGTGACCATGTGCTCTACTAAACTTTGGGTGTTCTATTTTCGATAGGAAGAGAGGGAGAGAGAAGCTTGTTTAGTCATAGAAATAATATCTATATCACAGGTTTGTCTTTTGGATTAGATGAGTAATATGTTCCAGGCACTGTGGTAATAGTACATACACAGATATATTTCCAGTACATATTATTTATTATTAACTTCATCTTAATAAAGCACTGGTTTACTATATGCTCTTTTGTCCTGTTTTATCTTATTACTGATCTCCACCCATCATTTTGGGGCATGGCATGGACGTTTAAGGGCCACAGCAATGTACTATGTATGTTATACACCTTAACAGTTCCCAACAACCTTAACATGACCCATGATTGAAAACACTGAAGATTTTGGGTGTCACTGAGCTTCATAAAAGGGTAGTTTTTGAGGCATATTGGAACAATCAGATGGTAAGTAAATGTTACAAATTCCCTGTCCATTTTATTCATATATCAGATTCCACTTTGCAGAGAGACCTTTATTTAACTTATACATTTCATTTATAATACAAATTGGCCTGAGGTAGACTTTTCCTTCTAAAAGTAGGACTTATGGATTGTGCAATGCATTTGGAGTATTGACCTCCAAATACAAGAGTGACATGAGAATTTCTTTAAGTAAGATAAACTGATAGATGGCACAGTTTTAACCTTATGAGATTTATCTTTCTGGTAGTCAGCTTAAGAGATGAGGATCAAGATGTTTGACTATTTGAAAGAAGGGGCTTATGGCTCATAAATGTGAATAATTCATCAATCTTCTGGGACACCTGTTGATATCTAGTCTCTAAACTTCAAGTAAATAGATTTTGGCATTTGTTTTCTAATAAAATATTTCCAATTGTCATGTATCCACTGGTGTTATTGCATATAAATTATGGGACTGTAGAATATGATTTGTGTTTTTATGTATGTGTATAACATATACTTTATAACTTTAAATATTAGCAAGAATGACTGAAACATAAGTGTGTTTTTATCTAATTAAGGGCTTAAATTCCTGGGGAATATGCTGTAGTTTTGGAAGCTTTTGATGTGTTGAGAATCTTTTACTGATAATTGCCTAAGGGCATAGCTGTTTGTGAACATAGAAGAGATGTTATTTTTTTTTTAAAGAAAACTGACTTTTATCATTAAATGTATATTTTCATGAAATACTTGGGTTTCCCTTCTTTGGAAATTTTAAAGATACAAAGGTTATAAGAAGGCTTTTCGTTTAGTTTTGTATTTTATTTTCTAAAGAACGAGGGAGAAAGTAGTGATGGAGAAAAAATGTAACTTTGCCCTGAAATTGATAAGGACTTCTATTTTAGCTTAGTAATTTGTGAAGTAGAAGGTCTTGAGCACTTTTCTGGGTCTCACTGAGCCTCGGTTTCCCTCCTCTCTATAACAGGCTCACACACACACACACACACACACACACACACATCTATTTTTGTTACCTACTGTTGTATAAGAAAACATTCTAAAACTTAGTAGCCTAAAGGAACAGTAACATTCATATTGCTTATGAATTTAAATTTGAGAAAGACTCTGTGGAGTCTCCAGTAGGCAACAGAGACATGGAATAGAATTATCTGAATATTCACTTGACTCATTCATCTATCTGAAAGTGGATATTGGCTGTCAGCTGGGACCTCAGCTGTGGCTGTGGTTGGAACACTTATATGTGACCTTTCCATGTGGACTGAGCTTTTTTGTAAATAGTGGCTTTGTTTCAGTGTGAGAATTGCTAGAGTAAGACAGAAACTGAGTTGCTTTGAAAGCCACACATTATAACTTTTGCCTCATTTCATTTGTTAGAATGAGAGTCACTAAGACCAGCCCATTTTAAAGAGGAGGAAAATAGATTATACTTTTTGATAGGATTCTCAAAAACTTTTAGATAGGTTTTAAAACCACCACAATGGCACATTGCAAATGCTTAAGTAAAAATATTCATGGCTCCTTTCTTTCCCTTCAAATATACTCACCTATCTGTTTTAGCTTAGGATAAATGATTCAAACTATTATGTATCTTGAATTATAAGATATTGGGTATTTACTGATGAAAAGACAGACAGCTCTATTCTCTCATGGAGTTTATAGTCAAGTGCACATCTGAATAAACTACATACGTTTATTCAGGTACATCTAAACACTTATTAAGCAACTACTGTGGGAAAGGCTCTATGGTATGTGCTTTGAAAGATGCAGTTGTGGGGTCTTGTCCTCATCTCTTTGAGTCTAGCAGGGAGAATAGAACATATAGAGTAACAACTGTAGTAATGTAGACTGTGATAGGTATTCTAAATTAAGATTAGATAAGGAGACATCAGAGTTAAAAAAAATTTATTAGTGACTGGATGGTTCAGTGAAGGCTTCATAGAATAGATAGCATTAGAGCTGATATTAGAAGTGTTTGAAAGTGCAGTTTTATGTGAAAACCTCTTCTAAACTTAGTTAACAGAATTCTTTATACTTGTAAATGGCTCTATAGTATATAAGAAGATAATTTATCTCAACTAATTTTACCAGTAACAACATAATTTCACATAATACTTTATCAGACTTTTATGTATTATATTTTCTACATAAAACTACATATACATACATATATACATATATATATACATATATATGTGTGTGTACATATATATATATACAGCAGATGAAATTGGGACTGAAATAACTTAGTTAAGATTATATAGATAGTAAAGGACACACAAAGGGGAATAGTTAATAATTCAGTTGATGATTTGAGTGGTACTATATCATAAAAAGCCTTAAATGCCCAGCCAGAGGATTGTAAACATCATTTGGTAACTAAATCAGGCTTATTGGCAGCAGCGAGATATAAATAGGCTATCCATTGGGAAAAATTTTTGTCAATCAGTGTCAAATATAGGTTAGAATCAGATATCTGAAAAACATGGAGTCTTGTTATAATAGCAGTTTGTGTCAGAGGAAATCGCCACTGATGTGGTGGTGGTTTTCATGAGGTTGGAAAAGAAAGGTACATTTACAAACATGGTGGAGGTAGAATTGGCCCCATTTAGGGAAACAATGAGAAATGTTAAGCCTGAACACAAGATTTTAAGCCTAAATAATTATGACGTTGACACTAATATTGGCTATTATAGCACCATAGCCAAAAATGGGAGAAGTCTTTTTGTTTTTTGTTTCTGTGTTTTTTTTCTTTTGTTTGTTTTGGTTTTAAGGAATCAGGGTGATGTAGCTCGTTCATTTTTATTATTTATTTTGTGTTGTCAGGTTTATTAAATTTTTTCTCTGTGATTATCATAAAAGAACATCTTCTTTTGATTTTAACATGCATTTCTCTAAGCGTAAGTGCAGTTAAGATGCATTCCATATACGTATTCAATGATTTGGCTTTGTGCTTTTGGAATTGCCCACACATCTGCATTCCCCATTTTTCATTTTTTTTGTCTTTTATATTTTTTAATTTAAACCCAAATTAGTAAACTTATATTGTAATAATGATTTTAGGAGTATAATTTAGTGATTCATCACTTATGTATAACATCTAGTGCTCATTCCAACAAGTGGCCTCCTTAATGCAATCACCCATTTACTCCATTCCCCCACCCAACACCCCTCCAGCAACCCTCAGTTTGTTCTCTGTATTTGAGTCTCTGATGGTTTGCCTCCCTTTCTGTTTTATCTTATTTTTGCAATATAATTGAGTTGAGGGCTCTTTTCCAGGTCAGACTTCTTGCTGTGTCTTCTCATAAGGAAGGAGTGAACTAACTCTCTGGAGTCTTTTTTATAAGAGCACTAAACCTCATTATGAGTGTTCTGCCCTCATGTCGTTATCAATTCCCAATGACCCCACCTCCAAATACCATCACCTGAGGCATCAGGTTTTCAACATGAAGTTTGGAGGCACACAAATATTTAGTCTATAGCACTGCCTAAAGATGACATGAAGATAAAGCTTATTTATTTGCTAATTTATCATAGTCTTATATACATGTACACCGTCCCTTTTCTACTAAAATTTGTGAAAGGTGAACAAATAAATGAAGATGTCTTGGTATGTTTGGGAAGGAGGGTAAAGGAGGATGAGACCATGAGTAAGAAAATCATCTCCATATAGGGTCAGAAGGAAAAATATTTCTCACTGTACAATCTTAAGAAGTATAAGATTCTATCTGTGATGTTTGGAAGAACAGCCTTAGACCATATGTTTTGGGCAGTAGGAAAATTTGAGAGTGTGTAAATTAAGTCCTTTAAGTTCACTGCTTTGTCTCTTAGTTTGAAGGCATCATTGCATTATGAGGAAAGCATGACTTTCAAATCAAGATTGGAATTTAAATTCCAGCTCTGTCCTATTTGAGCTAAATTAATTTGGACACATTACTTTAATGTTGAGCTTTGGGTTCCTCGTCTAAAAAATAAAATTGGCTAATACTCCCTGTGATAAAATGAGAGAAGGAAGATAATCTATGCAGAGCACAATGTAGGGTGCCAGCACACAGTATATGGCAGTAAATTGTAATTTAATGATTACATTGATAACATCAGTATAGGTTGAAAATCTTTACTGTAATTTTGTCTCAAAGCTTAAGAATCAGAAGATCCAAGCTATGTAGAGAATTATGAAATTGAATTCACTCCTTAAAGGAGCCTGGCATCTGGAAACCCAAAACCCCCAGAAGCTGTGACTATTTGATGACTGAGTACCAGCAATGATACCAAGAAACTCAGCAGGAATAAAAATTGTTACTGAATTTTATCAACACTGTTATTTTAGTAGCACTATGTAATAATTGTTGTTATTTTACTTTTTTCTTATTTTATATGTATAGGTATATGTGCCCAGATGTGATTATAGTAAAAATAGCAAAAGAATCAGATTTATAAGCAGAGTTTCAAGGTCATGTCCTGGCTCTTTCATTTCTGAGCTTCATGACTTTATCTCTGAATTTCTTCACTTGTTAAATAAAGCTAAAACCCATTTCTAGCATTATTATAAATTATGATGTAAAGTATATGAAAGCCCTTTGTACACTCTAAACTACATTATATATATGGGTTAGTCATATATATATATATGTATATATATATATATATACATATGACTGGTTAATATATATGACTGGTTAATCATAAAAGAAATTTGCATTTATGTCATGATGTCAAATAGGATTTTATCTAGAGTGCCCACAACATACAGCCTGGAATTCTGCTTGTAGAAGAAATCTGAGGCTCTCTTTACTTAGAGGAAAAAGTATCATGATTCCTTACTAATGTTTGAAGTGGTGTGGGAGGAAGAAATACCACATATTTTCTACTCTTAATTTATAAGTTGGCATGATCAGATTTTTTTTTTTTGCTTCTTTTGATTCTCACCAAGTAAAACATAAGGGCCAAGAGTGTTTTATATACTCATCTTAACTGGGTATGAAGTTATATGACTCACGCATTGAAGCCCCATTCTGTGAGCAGGACAGTTTGGTAAAGTAATGACAATATGACCTCTTTGAGGCAAAAGTCTATGAAATTGTATAACACTGAGATAATGAAATGTTTGGTCATAAACTGCCCTTTACCTGTGCCTTATGCATACAAGATGTTGCAGAAGATACTAAAAATGAAGCCTATGTTTTCTTTCATCTATGAACTTGTTTGCAGTAATTAGCTATGGTCTGGAAAACATTCTTGAAAAAATCAAATTGACTATTTTGACCAGAATTTAATTTCAGTTTGATTGCTAAGATCATTAAAACTATCATTGCAAACCTAATCACATCTAACATCAACTCTCCCCCCAACCTTCTTCTAGATGTCTCTTTCCTTATCTTCATGTCTGGAGCACTAGTGAGCTCTGTCTATGCGTTGCGCTAAATTCTTCATTAGGTGGCTTCTGATCACCTTACATTCTGCGTCACTTGTCATTCCTCTTATATCCATGAGGCTCCTGCGGATTGTTTTCAGACTATGACTCTTTTGCGTATTTTAGAAACCATTATATAGACCTGGATCTGTATTGGGATGAGAATCTGTACTATTTTCTTTCTGGCCATCATTCCATTGATTTCCCTGCCTGTCTAAGTGGATGATAATAAATCTGCAGTTTTTTTGATAGGATTTCCTCATTTCTTTCTATCTAGTCCAATTCCAATCCAGATCCCTCCTCCTACCTTTTTAAATTTTCAGGCTCCTTTAATATCAATCTAAGCCACGACATGAGAAGCATGGGGTGCCAAAATAATTTGAGCAGTTTCTTAAATGTAAATCCCACCTAAAATTTACAACCTTTGAGGCACAGCTGTTAATTCAAAGATTATGTTATTAATAGATGGTCAAATTGGTTTTGATTATTTATAGGAACTTTTTATATTACCCAATATTTTGCTATGAGTCAAATTTTTAAAGATTTTTAACAAAATTTAAGTAATCATTGTTTAAGACTGGTTTAATATTTAAATTATTGCAAGCGGAGGTAGAATAACTGCTTCTTAAGATTTGTCTTAACTTGAGCCTCAACTCCATTAATTGAAGCATATTGAAAATTGGCCTTTCCGGCATGGAATGGAAGTAAATTTTTCTCAGATAAATCCATAATCAGTAGTTCACATTTTTTTAAAGTATAATCAGGTCAACAAACTAATGCATGTGTCTTCCTTTCCAGTCCAATTTGATTACAATGACTGGAAAAGATATATAAGTGTCTATAAAATAATTTATATATTTATGTATCTGCCTATGTATTTTAAATTTAATGAAAAATAGGAAAATATATAATAGTTTGGTCAAAGACTTTGAGGAATTGCTTAGAAGATAAGAAAACAGATAAGATCAGATTGATAGAAGAGTTGTGAAAACACATCTCCAAACAGTCACAAGAGAAGACTATAGAAATAAGTGTTTCCAGTGATGCTGAAAGGTCAGATAATAAACTAAAGAGTGGACTGGGTTCTTAGCAGGGTTGGTATTTAGACCTACACAGGTACAGTTAAAGCAGTTTTTAAGTAATGAAAATGAATTCTACAAACTTATAAATAGGTCCTGCCATGAGCCTGGATCACCTGGAACCCTTTCTCAGAACCTCCCTTAATCTCCCATTGACTCAGCATCCAAGGGATTAATACTTGGCACACAGGTGACCTTCAGAACCCTGCCCTGTTCTAATTATTAGGTGCCCAGCTGCCTGTGCTAAATATTTTATCTTCTTATTTTATTTTTCTTGAGTGAAGTATACCTGACATACAATGTTATATTAGTTTCGGTTGAATAACATAGTGATTGGAGAAGTCTATACATTTCTCAGTGCTCATCATGGTAAGTGTAGTCGCCATGCATCTTAAGAAAAGTTACTACAATATTATTGACTACATTCCCTATGCTGTACTTCTTATCTCCGTGACTTATTTAATAACCATAAGTTTATGCCTCTTAATCCCTTTCACCTATGTCACCCATTCCCTCCCACACCCATCCTCTCTGACAACCATCAATTTGTTCTTTGTAGTTATTAGTTTGTGTCTGGCTTTTATGTGTTCATTTGTTTGATTTTTTAGAGTCTGCATATAAGTGAAACAAGATACTGTCTTTGACTTATTTCACTTTGCATAGTACACTCTATGCCTATCCATGTTGCTACAAATGGCTAGATCTCATTCTTTTTTATAGCTGAGCAATATCCCAATAAATACAGGTATATATTCCACTTCTTTCTTATCCATTTGTTGATGGACACGCGGGTTACTTCCATATCTTTGCTATTATAAACAATGATGTGAAAAACATAGGGGTACATATATCTTTTCAAATTAGAGTTTTGTTTTCTTTGGATAAATACCACATAGTGGAATTACTGGATCATATGATGTTTCTATTTTAATTTTGAGGAATCTCCCTACTAAATTCCACCATGGTTGTACCAGTTTACATTCAATACAAATTGTACCAGTTGACACAAACAGTTACAAGAGTTCCATTTTCTCCACATTTTCATTAATTCTTATTTCTTTTGTTTTCAGTGCTAGCAATTCTGACTGGTGTAAGGTGATAGCTCATTGTGGTATTGATTGCATTTCCTTGAATAATTATGTTGTGCCTGTTCTCAAGTGTCTGTTGGCCATTTAGATGTCTTCTTTGATATCTTTACATGTCTGTTCAGGTCCTCTGTTTATTTTTAATCAGATTATTTGTTGTTGTTGTTGTTGTTGTTGTTTGCTGTTGAGTTGTGTAGGTTTTTATATATTTTAGATGTTAACCCCTTATTAGATATGTATTTTGTGAATATCCCTCCCATTCAGTAGATTGCCTTTTTCTTTTGTTTATGGTTTCCTTCACTGTGCAAAAGCTTTTTATTTTGGTGTAGTCTTAATAGTTTATTTTTGCTTTTGTTTCTCTTTGCAGTGGATATGTGTTCATAAATAAGTTGTTAAGGCAGGTGTACAAGAGACTACTATTTGTTTTCTAAGAGTTTATGGTTTCAGGTCTCACATTTAGACCTTTATTTTGTGTTTAATTTTGTATATGGTGTAAGAAAGTAGTCTCATTTAATTCTTTTGCATATAGTTGTCCAGTTTTCCCGATACCATTGAAGAAACTATCCTCCCCTTTGTATATTCCTGCCTTCTGTGTTGGAGATTAATGGACCATATACGCATCATTTATTTCTGGGCTTTCTTTCCTTTTCTATTGGTCTATGTGTCTATTTTTTGTGCCAGTACCTTACTGTTTTGATTACTACAGTGTTGTAGTATAGTTTGAAATCTAGGATTGTGCTACCTTTTGCTTTCTTGTTCTTTGTCAAGATTGCTTTGGCTATTTGGGGTCTTTTGTGGTTCCATACCAATTTTAGGATTTTTTTTTTCTAAGTTTCGTGAAAAATACTGTTGTTATTTTGGTAAGAATTGCATTGAATATGTAGGTTGCTTTAGGTATTACAAACAGTTTAATGATATTCATACTTCAAATCCATGAATATGATATACTTTTCCATTTGTATGTCCTTCAGTTTCTTTCATCAATGTGTTATAGTTTTCAGAGTAAAGGTCTTTCACCTCTTTGGTTAAATATATTTAGAAATATTTTATTCCTTTTGGTGCAATTATAAGTGAAATTGTTTTCTTACTTTCTCTTTCTAGTACTTTGTTATTAGTGTATAGAAATGAGACTGGTTTCTATGTATAAATTTTGTATCCTGCAACATTACAGAATTCATGGATTAGTCCCAAGAGTTTTTTGGTGGAGTCCTTAGGATTTTCTATGTGTAGTATCATGTCATCCACTAATAGTGACAGGTTAACTTCTTCCTTACCAATTTGAATACCATTTATTTCTTTTTCTTATCTGATTGCTATGGCCAGGATTTTTAATTCTATGTTGAATGAAAGTGGTGAGAGTGGATATCCTTATCTTCTTCCTGATCTTAGAGGAAAAGCTTTCAGTTTTTCACTATCAAGTATAATAGTTGTGAGGTTTTCATATATGGTTTCCATTATGTTAAAGTATATTTCCTCTAAACTCCCTTTGTTGAGAAGTTTTGTCATGAATCTATGTTGTGTTTTATGAAATACATTTTTCTTCATCTATTGAGATGATCATCTGGTTTTTATTCTTCCTTTTCTTAATGTGATGTATCACATTGTTTGATTTGCAAATTTTGAAATATCCTTGCATCTGTGGAATAAACCCACTTGATTATGATGACTGATCTTTTTAATGTATTATTGAATTTGATTCAGTAATATTTTGTTGATGACTTTGGCGTCTATGTTCATTATAGACATTGACCTGTAATATGTTTTTTCTTTCTTTTCTCTCACCTTCCTTCCCTTCTTTTTCCTTCTTTCTCTCTCTTCCTGCTGCCTTCCTTTCTTTCTCTCCCTCCCTTCCTCCCTTCTTTCTTTCTTTTCTTTCTTTTCTTTCCTGATGTGCTTTTGGTAGTGCCTTAATGTGCTTTTGGTATCAGGATAATACTGCTCTTGTAGAATTAATTTGGAGGTTTTCATTCCTTTTCTACTTGGGGAATAGTTTGAAAATAAGTATTAACTGTAATTTAAATGCTTTTTAGACTTCACCTGTGAGGAAAACTGATCCTGAATTTTTGTTTGTTTGGAGTCTTTTGATTACTGGTTCAGTTTTTTTTTTACTAGTAATGTTTTTGTCCATTTCTTCGATGTTGTCCAATATACTGGCATATAATTTTTCATAGTACATTTTTATAATCCATTATATTCTGTGGTGTTGATTTCACTTCTCTTTATTTTCTGCTTTATTTGAGTTCTCTCTTTCTTGAGGAGTCTGGCTAAACATTTATTAATTATCTTTACCTGTTCAAAGAAACAGCTCTTGGTTTTATTGAACTTTTTAATTGTTTTTTTACACTTGATTTTATTTGTGCTAATCTTTATATTTTCTTCCTTGTACTAACATTGGGCTTGCTTTGTTCTTCCTTTTCTATGTCCTTTAGGTGTGAGGTTAGATAGTTTGTTTGAGATTTTTGTTGTTTGAGGTAAGCCTGTATCACTATAAACCTCTTGCTTAGAACTGCTTTTTCTGTGTCCCAAATATTTTTGTACTGTTAGGTCTCGGTTTTCATTTGTCTCTGTGTGTGTGTGTGTGTGTGTGTGTGTGTGTTTTTAATTTCTTCTTTGGTTTCTTCATCAGTGAATTTTTTGTTTAGTGGCATGTTGTTTAGCCTCCATAGGCTTTTTTCTTCTGTTCTTTTCTCTTGAATTTGATTTCTACTTTAAGATCATTATGGTTGGGAAAATATACTTGATATGATTTCAGTTGTCTCACGTTTTTGAGACTTGTTTTGTGACCTAACATGTGATCTATCCTGGAGAATGTTCCTTGTTCACTTGAAAAGAATGCGCATTCTGCTGTTTTGGGATGGAATGTTATATCTATATATCTATATATCTATATCTATACATCTATATCTATATCTATATCTTATCTATATCTGTTAAGTCTATCTGCTCTAATGTGTCATTCAAAGCCTCTGCTTCCTTATTAATTTTCTGTCTGGATGAACTAAACATTGATATAAGTGGGGTGTTAATGTCTCCTACTATTATTACATTATGATCAGTCTCTCCCTTTGTTAATTTTTGTTTTAAGTACTTAAGTGGTCCTATGTTAGGTGCATAGATATTTAAAATTGTTACACCACCTTGTTGAATTGATCCTTTTATCATTATGTAATGACTTTCTATGTCTCTTGCTATACAGTCTTTATTTTAAAGTCTACTTTGTGTGATATGAATATTGCTATCCTGCTTTCTTCTCACTTCTGTGGCATCGAATGTCTCTTCTTTTCAACACTTCATTTTCTGTCTGTGTCTTTAGATCCCTCTGTAGTGAGTTTGTTATATAAGCATATAAACTGGTCTTGTTTTTTAAAGTAATTACTGAAGGTATGGACTTACTGCCATTTTTAACTGATTTATGGATGTTTTCGTAGTTCTTATCTGTTCCTTTCTCTTTTGTTTTCTTCTTTGTGGTTTGATTACTTTCTTTACTGTTATGCTGAGATTACTTCTTGTTTTGTGTATGTGTATCTATTTTAGGTTTTTGATTTGTGGTTTCCATGGGGTTTATATATAACATCCTGTGTGTATAGGAGTCTATATTGACTGAAATTTGAAAACACTTTAAAAGCACTAGATTTTTACTTCCTCTTTCACGTTTTGTTTATGATGTCATATTTTACATCTTTATTTTTGTTTATCTCTTAACTAATTTTTGTAGATGCATTTGATTTTACTATATTGTGTTTTTACCTTCATAGTGGCTAAGTGATTAGTCTACTTCCATTACTATATGTTTGCTTTTACCACTAACATTTTTTCCTTTCATAATATCTTATTTCTAGTTACCACCTTTTCTTTCCAATTAAAGAATTCCCTTTAGCCAAAATTGTAAGGCTGGTTAAGTGGTGATGAACTCCTTTAACTTTTGTTTTTCTGGGAAACTTTTTCTCTCTCCTTCAATGTTGAATGATAACCCTGCCAGGTACAGTATTCTTGTTGTAGGTTTTTTTTTTTCTTCAGCACTTTAAATACATCATGGGACTCTTTTCTGTCCCATGACAGATATCCTTAAGGGAATTCTTTTGTATATAGCTGATTGCTTTTATCTTGCTCCTTTTAAGTCTCTCCTTATATTTAACATTTATTTTTAATTCCAGTATTTAACTACAGTGTTATATTAGTTTCAGATGTACAATAGAGTGTTTAAACAATTCTATATATTACTCAGTGCTCATCATGATAAGTGTACTCTGAATCTCCATCACCTGTTTCACCCATCTTCCCTCTGGTAGCTATTTTTTTTTCTATAGTTAAGAGCCTGTTTTTTTGGTTTGCCCCCCCCCCCCCACCAGTTAATTTTGTTTCTTAAATTCCAAATATGAGTGAAATCATATGCTATTTGTCTTTCTCTGACTGGTTTATTTCACTTAGCTTTATACTCTGGAGGCCCACCCATGTTGGTGCAAATGGCAAGATTCCATTCTTTTCTTTATGGCTGAATAATATCCCTGTGTGTGTGTGTGTGTGTGTGTGTGTGTGTGTAATTTCTTAGATATAATTATATAATTTCTTCTATATACATTCATCTATTGATGGACATGTGGGCTGCAAACATAATGTTGCTACAGTAAATAGGGGTGCAATAAATATAGGGGTGCATTTATCCTGTTAAATTAGAGTTTTTGTGTTTTAGGTAAATACCTCGTAGTGAGATTACCGGATCATAGGGTAATTCCATTTTTATTTTTTTTGAGGAACATTCACATGTTTTCCACAGTGTCTGCTCCAGTTTGCATTTCAACCAACAGTGCACAAGGGTTTCCTTTTCTCCATATTCTCACCAACACTTGTTTTTTTGTGTGTGTTTTTGATTTTAGCCATTCTGGTAGGTGTGAGGTGATACTGCCTTGTGGCTTTGATTTGTATTTCCCTGATGATGAGTTATGTTGAGCATGTTTTCATTTGTCTGTTGGCCATCTACATGTCTTCTTTGGAGAATGTCTCTTCATGTCTTCTGCCCATTTTTTAATTGAACTATTTGGGGTTTCTTTGGCATTGAGTTGTAAAAGTTCTTTATATATTTTGGATACTAACACTCTATCAGATAAGTTATTTGCAAATATCTTCTGTTTAATAGGTTGTCATTTAGTTTTGTTCATAGTTTCCTTTGCTATGCAGACTTTTCATTTGATGTAGTCCCAATAGATGATTTTTGCTTTTGTTTCCCTTGCATTAGGAGACCTATCTAAATGAACATTGCTACATCCTTTGTCAAAGAAATTACTGCCTGTGCTCTCTTCTAGGATTCTATGGTTTCAGATCTCATATTTAGGTTCTTAATCCATTTTTTTAATGTTTATTATTTTGAAAGACAGAGTGAGAGAGAGAGAGAGAGAGAGAGAGAGAGAGAGAGACAGAGCACAAGGGGGGAGGGGGCAGAAAGAAAGGGAGACACAGAATCTGGAGCAGGCTCCAGACCCCTAGCTGTCAACACAAAACCCAACGAGAGGCTCAAACTCACAGACAGTGACATCACGACCTGAGTGGAAGTCAGATGCTTAACTGACTGAGCCACCCAGGCACACTGGTCCTTAATTCATTTTGAGTTTATTTTTCTGTATGGTGTGAGAAAGTGGTCCAGTTTCATTTTTTTGCATGTAGTTGCCAGTTTTCTCAGAAACATTGTTGAAGAGACTGTCTTTTTCCTGCTGTATATTTTTATATCCTTTTTTGTGGGTTAATATCATAAAATCATGGGATATTTCTAGACTCTCTATTTGCTTGCATTGATCTATGTGTTTGTTTGTGTGGCACTACCATACTGTTTTGATGACTACAGCTTTGTAGTATAACTTGGAATCTGTAATTATGATAACAAAAGAACACTTTTGTTCTTGTTCAAGATTGCATTGGCTATCAAGGTCTTTTGCGACTCCATACAAATTTTAGTATTGCTTGTTCCAGTTCTGTGGGAAATGCTGTTGGTATTTGAATAGGGTTTCCATTAAATGTGCAGATTGCTTTGTGTAGTATGGACATTTTAACAGTATTTGTTCTTCCAGTCCATAAGTATGGAATATCTTTCTATTTGTGTCATCTTCAATTTCTTTTATCAGTGCCTTATAGTTTTCAGAGTACAGGTCTTTAACCTGCTTGGTTAGGTTTATTCCTAGTTATATTATGTTTGGTGCAATTATAAATGAAATTTTCTTAATTTCTCTTTCTGCTCCTTCATTATTAGTTTATAGAAATGCAATGATTTTCTGTATACTGCTGTTATATAGTATCATGTCCACTGCAAATAGTGAAAGTTTTACTTCTTTCTTACTAAAGTAGATCCCTTTTACTCCTTTCTCTTGCCTAATTGCTGTGGCTGGGAATTATCATACTAATTTCAGTAAAAGTGGTAAGTAAACATCTTTGTCTTGTTCTTGACCTTAGGGGAAAGGCTCTCAGTTTTTCATCGAGTATGATGTTAGCTGTCAGTTTGTCATATATGCTCTTTATTACGTTGACTTATGTTCCCTCTAAACCTACTTTGTTGAGATCTTTTATCATGAATGGATGTAGTTTGTCAAATGTTTTTCTGCATCTATTGAAATGATCAAAGGTTTTTATTCTTTCTCTTATTGATGCGATATAGTACATCAATTTGCAAATATGGAGCAATGCTTGCATCCTGGGAATAAAGCACAGTTCTTCTTGGTGAATAATTTTTTTAATGTATGTTTATTTATTTTTTTTTTATACTTTATAGTTTATTGTCAGGTTGGTTTCCATATAACACCCAGTGCTCTTCCCCACAAGTGACCTCCACCAAGACCATCAACCCCTATTACCTTTCGCCCTTCCCCTTCCCCCCTCAGTTTGTTTTCAGTATTCAAGAGTCTCGTGTTTTGTCTCCCTCCCTCTGGTGAATAATTTTTTTAATGTGTTGTTGGATTCAGTTTGATAATATTTAGTTGAGGATTTTTGCATCTATATGCATCAGAGGCATTGGCCTTTAGTTTTCTTTTTTGTAGTGTCTTTATCTGGTCTTGGTATCAGGGTAATACTGTCCTTGTGAAAAGAATTTGGAAGCTTTTCTTTCTCCTCTATTTTTGAGGAATAGTTTGAGAAGAATAAGTATTAACTCTTTTTGAAATTTTGGTAGAATTCACCTGTCAAGCCATCTGGTTCTGGATTTTTGCTTGTTGGGAATTAAAGTATATATACATATTTTTTAACATTTACTTATCTTTGAAAGACAGAAAGAGACAGAGCATGAACGGGGGAGGGAGTAGAAAGGGAGACACAGAATTGGAAGCAGGCTCCAGGCTCTTAGCTGTCAGCACAGAGCCCAGTGAAGAGCTTGAACCCACAAACTGTGAGATCATGACCTGAGCTGAAGTTGGACACTTAACAGACTGAGCCACCCAGGCGTCCCAGGAATTTTATGATTAGTAATTTGGTTTCATTGTTGGTAATTGGTCTGTTCAAATTTTGTATTTCTTCCTGCTTTGGTATTGGTAGTTTATATGTTTCTAGGAATTTGTCTATTTCTTCTAGATTGTTCAATTTGTTGGCATATAGTTTTTTCATAATATTCTCTTAAAATTCTTTTTATTTATGTGGTGTCATTTGTTATTTTTCCTGTTTAATTTCTGATTTTGTTTGAGTCCACTCTTTTTTCAATGAATGTGGCTAAGATTTTATCAGTTTTTTAACCTTTTCATAGGACTAGCTCGACTTCATTGATGTGTTCTATTGTTTTATTTTATAGTTTCTATTTTACTTATTTTTGCTTCAATCTTTATTATTTCCTTCCTTTTACTGGATTTGAGTTTTGTTTCTTTTTCTAGCTTCTTTGGGTGCAAGGTTAGGTTATTTATTTGAGATTTTTCTTATTGCGATAGGCTTGTATTGCTATAAACTTCCTTCTTAGAACAACTTTTGCTGCATCCCCAAACATTTTCAACCATTGTGTTATCATTTTCATTTGTCTTCATGTATTTTTAACTTCCTCTTTGATTTCTTGGTTGACCTATTCAGTGTTTAGTAGCATGTTATTTAATCTCCATGTATTTGTATTCTTTCAACATTTTCTGGTGGTTGATTTCTAGTTTCACAACATTATAATCAGAAAAGATGTATAGTAGGACTTAAATCTTTTTGAATTTATTTGGACTTGTTTTGTGGCCTAATATATGATGTATTCTGGAGAATATGCCATGTGCACATGCAAAGAATGTGTATTCTGTTGTTTTAGGGTGAAGTGTTCTGAATATATCTATTAAGTCTATCTTGTCCAATGTGCCTTTGAAAGCCACTGTTTCCTTATGGATTTTCTGTTGGGATGATCTGTCTATTCATGTAAGTAGGATGTTAAGGTCCCCTGGTATTATTGTATTACTCTGGATTACTTCCTTTATGTTTGTCATTACCTCCTTTATGTATTTAGGTGCTATCACATTGGGTGCAATATATTTACAATTGTTGAACTATTCCCTTTATGATTACATGGTGTTGTCCTTTGTCTCTTGTTACGGTTTTTGTTTTAAAGTCTATTTTATCTGATATATGTATTGCTACTGCACATTTCTTTTCACATCTATTTGCATAATAAGTGCTTCTCCATTTCTTTACTTTCAACTTGTATGAGACTTAGCTCTCAGTTGAGTCTCTCATAGGCAGCATATGAGTCTTATTTTTATTTATCATTCCACCACCTTAGATCTTTTGATTGGTTCATTTACAAAGTAATTATTTATAAGTATGTACTTATTGCCATTACATTACTTGTTTTATGGTTGTTTTCTCTGTTCTTCTCTGTAGTTCTTCTCTGTTCTTTTCTTGCTCTCTTCTCTCATGGTTTGTTGGCTTTCTTTAGTGATACACTTGGGTTCCTTTCTCTTTATTCTTTGTATATCTTTTATTGGGTTTTTATTTGTCATTACAATTCTGTTTGTATATAATGTCTTCTGAATATAGCAGTCTATATTAACTTTGTGGTTGCTTAAGTTTTATACATTCTTTACTCCTCCTCCCCATCCCACCATGTTTTAGGCATATGGTGTCATATTTTACATCCTTTTATTTTATAAATTCCTTGACTGATTTATAAAGATATACTTATTTTTACTAGTGTTGTGCTTCCTACTTTTCTGACCCTTAATTGAGGTCTTTCCTTTCCACTCAAAAAGTTCCATTAACATTTCTTGTAGGGATAATTTAGTAGTCATGAACTCCTTTAATTTTTGTTTGTTTGAGAAATTGTTTTTCTCTTTCTATTCTGAATGATAAGGCAAGACTGCTGGATAACATATTTATGACTGCAGATTTTTTCCTTTCAGAACTTTGACTATATCATGCCACTCCCTTCTGACCTGCAAAGTTTCTGCTGAAAAATCAGCTGATAGCCTTATGGGGGTTTCCATTGTATGTAACAGCTTTCTTTTGCTGCTTTTAACATTTCTCTTTATCACTACTTTTTGCGATTGTAATTACTGTGTGTCTTGGTGTGGACCTACTTGAGCTGATTTTGTTAGGGGCTTTCTGAGCTTCCTGGATCTAGATTTCTGTTTCCTTTCCCAGATTTGGGATGTTTTCAGCTTTTTTTTTGTAAGTAAATTTTCTTCCCTCTTTTCATTTTCTTCTCTTTCTGGGATTTCTATAAAGTGAAAAGTATTATATTTGTTGGTGTTGCTGAGTTCTGTAAATCTACTTTCATTTTTTTCTCTCACCTGCTCAGCTTTATTGCTCTCCATTACTCTGTCCTTCAGGTCATTGATAGATTCTGCTACATCGTCTAGTCTACTCTTTATTCCATCTAGTATATTTTTAATTTCATTTATTGAATTCATCATCTCTGGTTCTTTTTTTATATTTTTGATCTGCTTGTTAAGGGTCTCACTGATGTATTCCACTTTATTCTCAAATCCAGTGAGTATCTTTATGACTATTCCTGTAAATTCTGTGTTCAGCATATTACTTTTTTCCATTTCATTTAGGTCTATTGCTATAATTTTATCCTATTCTTTCATTTGGGATATATTCCTCTGTTTCCTCATTTTATCTAATTCTTTGTTTCTTTTTCTCTGTGTTAGGAAAGTCAGCTATGTCTATTGCTCTTGAAAGTAGTGTCCTTACAAAGGAGAAGTCCCGCAGTGCAGTGTCTCCTGTTCACCAAAACCTGGAGCTTCAGGGGTATTTTCTGTGTGTGTTGCATGTGCCCTGCTATTGTGGTTGAATCACTTTTTCCTTCAGTCCAATTGTCTGCAGAGGCTCTTTCTTCCTATTTTGGGAAGGGTTTGGTCCCTGTATTGTTAATCTGACAGTTTGGGCCCACATTCAACTTGAGTTTAGTCACACAGACATTTGCCAGAGATGCAGCAGCACAAAACTTCAAGACACTTTCACCATGTTGTGCCCTGAGAAGCTCTTATTTGTGGGCAGGGCCTGCAGTTGGACCAGTTGTCTGCCCCCAGCCCACTGCTGGAGCACAGTATGAGTGCTGTGTGTGGTTATTTTTCCCTATCCTCAGGGTAGGAATCACTTTGGAGATAATAGCTATCTCCTATTATGGCTGTCTACACATTGCCAAGCTGTAGCATTATTTTGGCTTGGCTCCAGCCAAGAGTATATTGGAAAGGCAGATTCCCATGGTATGGGGGTGGGAGGCATAGTGTTAGGAAGTTTTGCACAGGCCGTCTATGGGAGGGGATCTACAGCAGTGAGTATTGAGGCAGGCCTGGCTGGAGGGAGCCAATCTACCGAAGTACTGAGTGTCAGGAGGTGAGGTGTTACCAAGTTAGGTAGTGAATATTGGAGCTACACTAGTTCCTGCAGGTGGCTCTGTGTTTTTACTGGGGTGGGGTGGGGGAGAGAAATGGTACTTGCCAGCTCATCTCCCCAGAATTTCCCAAGGATGTCTGCCCCTCCAGCAGTCATTCTGAGATTAGTATTTCCCACCTATATACCCTCAGCAGTTTTCAAACTGCTGCTTCTATGCTGTATCTCTGTGGGGCTGCTTGTTGTGCTGCCTCTTTAAGGGCAGAGACTCCATTTCCTCTCACCTTCCCGGCTCTCCCATGAGCCCACTGGTTTGTTTATTTTAAATTATTTTTAATGTTTATTTTTGAGAGAGAGACAGAGTGCAAGCAGGGGAGGGGCAGAGAGAGGGGGACACAGAATCTGAAGCAGGCTCCAGGCTCTGAGCTGTCAGCACAGAGCCTGATGTAGGGCTCAAACTTATAAATGGTGAGATCATGACCTGAGCCGAAGTTGGATGCCTAACTGACTGAGCCACCCAGGTGCCCCAGCCCACTGGTTTTTAAAGTCCAAGTTTTAAGTCCTACTTGTTATAAGAGCTCACAAAATTCAGCCCCTCTGTTTTTCAAAGCCAAATATTATGGAGCTATGTCTTCTTTTTGTAGGCTTTCTGATGTGATAGTCTGTTTCTTTCCCCTCTCTACCCCTGAGATCCCTCTCTCCCACAGACAGTCCCACATGTCCATTTAGTGTCTGTGCCCTTTTTACCTTCTTTGATGTGGTCTCTTCTCTCCATTTAGTTGTGGAGTTTTTTTTTTTTCTGCCTGTTCAAGTCATTTTCTTGGTTATTTATACTGTTAACTAGTTGTATTCATGGGATGAGGTCAGCTTATGGTCCTCCTACTCTGCCATCTTACTTGGAAGTCCAATTAATTTTTTTTTCATTTTAATCACTATATGTCTTAATGTGGACCTTTTTGGGTTTCTCTAGTCTGCTGCTTTCTGTACTTCCTGGGAAGTCTATTTCCTTCTCCGGATAAGGGAGGTTTTCAGCTATTATCTCTTTAAGTAAATTTTCTGCCCCCTTCTCTTTCTTCTTCTGGCAAATGCAAATATTATTTTGCTTGATGATGCAGAAATTTCTTAACCATTTGTCAGGTTTTGTTAATTCTTCTTTTTGGTGTTCAGTGTGGGTTGCTTTCCATTACCCTGTTTCCAGATCAGTGATCTGTTATTTTGCATCCTCTAATCTGCTGTTGGTTCCTTCTAATATATTGCTCACTTTAGTTACCGTATTCTTCAACTCTGGTAACTTTACATATTTTCTATCTCTTTGTTGAAATTTTCACTGAGTTCATCCACTCTTAATTTTGATATCTTTTTTAAAAATTCATTTATTTTTGAGAGAATGTGCAAGCAGGTAGAGGGGCAGAGAGAGAGAGAGCATCAGTATGTCATGCTGTCAGCATGGAGCCTGGCATGGGGCTCAAAGTCATGAACTCTTAGATCATGACCTGAGCTGAAATGAAGAGTCAGATGCTTAACTGACTGAGCCACCCAGGCGACCCATGGTGAGTATCTTTATGACCATTTCTTTCAACTCTTTATCAGGTATATTGCTTATCTCCATTTATTTAGCTCTTTCTTAAATTATATCTTGTTCTTTTATTTGGAGATTTCCTCCATCTCCTTATTTTGTCTAACTCTCTGTATTTGTTCTTTGTATTAGGTAATTCAGCTACATTTCCTGGTCTTGAAAGTAGTATCTTCTGTAGATGGGGTCCTGTGGTGTCCTGTCGCACAATTCCCATGGTCATCAAAACCAGGCACTCCAAGTGTATCCCTTGTGTGGGCTGCATATGCCCTCCTGTTGTAATTGAACCTTGATTTCTGTGTGCATGCTGGTGGGTGGCTGACGTGAGCTACTCACCTACTGAGCATGCTGGGAAGTGCTTGTTCCCCCATTCTGTTGAGAGGTCTGATTGTAGCTCCCTTGGGTGGGCTCTAATGTGGGGCAACTCTCAGCCTGGCTATCTACAATTAGCTGCTAAGACAGTTGTAGGTGCACCAAAGGGCAGGAATTTGTTCCCTGCACAGCCCAGCTGCTGGAACTGTGATGTGTAGGGTTATCTTTCCCCCACTCCAGGACAGGAGTCACTT
This sequence comes from Cryptoprocta ferox, assembly GCA_028646485.1. NCBI lineage: Eukaryota > Metazoa > Chordata > Mammalia > Carnivora > Eupleridae > Cryptoprocta > Cryptoprocta ferox. The sequence goes on along the minus strand of CM053578.1, from coordinate 28,072,107 downwards.
TTTATTTATTTAAAAAAAATTTTTTTACAATTTATTTATTTTTGAGAGACAGAGAGAGACAGTGTGATCAGGGGAGGGGCAGAGAGAGAGAGAGAGAGAGAGAGAGAGAGAGAGACAGAATCCGAAGCAGGCTCCAGGCTCTGAGCTGTCAGCACAGAGCCTGACGCGGGGCCGAACCCAGGAACTGTGAGCTCATGACCTGAGCCAAAGTCGGACGCTTAACCGACTGAGCCACCCAGGCACCCCAGGAGTCACTTTTTAGAGATGCCTGCCAAGGTGGGCAAGTTGGGTGGGACAGGACCACAGGGGAATACTGGGGCGTGGCATGCTGTCTTGGCAAGGTAGATGGAGATTTTTAGAATTGTCCTCACCCAAGCGTCATGTTATCTAATCTAGGGCAGGATGCACACACACAAATATCACCCACCAGCACTTTTTTCACCTGGAGAAATCTACAGATCCCTATCTCTCTGACACTGGTCCTAAAATTCATCAATAAAATTCCTTCACTTATAGCCCAGGCACTTTATAAAGTACTGCTCCTGTGCTGTGTCTTGAACTGAGCTAGTGTGCTGAGTCTTCAACGGCAGAGAATGGGTTTCCTATAGCCCTCCCAGTTCACTCAGACTTAGCCTCCACTGATTTTCAAACCCAGATATTATGGGAACCTGTCTTCTCAATGTGAGCTCCCCTTGCTGGAGGTGCCTGTCTACGGGGTCTGATTCTTTCACTCCTCCCTGCTCGTAATGCCTCCCTTGTTTGTGGTTAAGTTGTGCTGGGGATTTCATTTCCAACCAGGCCTCTGTTCTTCCTACCCTTTCCATGTATCCTTCTCATGACTAGCTGTGGACATCTGTTCTGCCAGTCTGCGATTGTTTTCAGAGTGAGTTGCAGTACATGTAGTTTTTGTCTCAGTGTGTCTGTTGGAGAGACAAGCTCAGGATCTTTCTACTCAGTCATCTTACATGTACTCCTTGTGTTAAATATTTTCATTATTGAAATACGTGGTACTACATCCAGGGACATTAAAGATGACATTTGAAATAGCTGGCCTCCATTTCTGACTTCATCTCTTCTCTGGCCCATGTTTTCAGACTACATGTTGGAAACTTCTGTTTTCAGAAGGTGAAAAAAGCCCATCGTGGGTGGGGGAGTATCAGCTTGGCTACTGAGCCTGAGAAGGGAGCAGTGAAGAGCTTGATTTAGCTCTGGAGGCTTCTCAGCAAATATGGAGGAAAATCAAAAAACAAAGTTTTTCAGGAGGATATAACAATACTTATAAGACTTAAATGCACATTCTTATGTATTTATTCCAAAAACTTTATGAGGAAAATTATGATTATTATCCCCTTTTATGAATGAGGAAACTAAGGCTCAGAGAGGTGCAGTGACCTGCCTAGGGTCACAGTGGTAGATAGTGGTAAGGCTAGGGTTTGCACTTCAGCTCTCTAGCCTCACTCCTATCTGCTGTACAGTCTTTCTTCTCTAGTACATTGAATTGCTCCACTCCCACATGAAAGACATCCCCATTTCAGCAATTAGCACTCCTTGTTCACTTACTTCCTAAAATCCAGTCATGTCTTTTCAATAAATTCCCTGTTGGTGAAGATAGACATAATTGGTTTCTGTCAGCTTTTACCTTTAACTACATCTACTATATAATAAGAGAAATTGAAAATATATGAACTAATTTCAAAGCAATGATCTACAGTAAGAAATGAAACAATAAAATGACCAAGCAGAAGAAATCAATTAGGCAGGAATTAATTAAATAAAATTAATAAATTGACAACATACAGGTATTAATGAAACAAAAGCATATCATAGTAGACATAATCAATAAAAGCAGAAGATGGTTCTCTGAATACACCATATAAAACAAACAAAAGGTCCAACTAAAAATAAGCAACTATCTATATACTGTGTACAAGTGAAAAAACATAGTTGTTATGGAGGTGATTTTGAAAATGTAAAAAAAAGTGCATTGCCTGGCTCTATGGAATGTATTTTACAATCTATGAATATTATTTATTTTATGGAATATATAAATGGCGAGGACTGACTTAAGATGTAGACAAAATGGAAAAGATAGTCAGTTATCTATATTCAGAACAGGATTAGGCACACATAGTTGTAAAAGTGATTTTGAAAAAAAGCATCAAAGAAAAAGAATCCTTAAGTAATATTGTTTCAGAGTAATGGCAAAATAGCATCTCAAAGCATTCTGTAATTCTAATGTATTTCTGTTAAAGAATAATAAACATGAAAACCATAGGTTTATTTTACATATGACTGAATTCAAAAAAACTAAGTAAAATATAACCCAGTCAAATTCAGTAACATCTTAAAGAAATAATAGGTCATGCTACAGTAGACTTCATCCCAGGAATTCAAGAACAGTTCAACATTAGAAAAGCAATTAATGGGGCACCTGGGTGGCTCAGTTGGTTAGGTGTCTGACTTCAGCTCAGGTCATGATCTGGTTAATGAGATCCTGCCCAGCATCCGGCTCTGTGCTGACAGCTCAGAACCTGGAACCTGCTTCAGATTCTGTGTCTTTCTCTCTCTTTCTGCCCCTCCCCTGCTCGTGCTCACTCTCTCTCTCTCTGTCTCTCTCTCTCTCTCTCTCTCTCAAGAATAAATAAACATTAAAAAAATTAAAAATCAATGTAATTTATTGAATTAAATAATTAAATGCCATTCTCACAGCAGCCAAATTACATGGTAAAGTTTAATACTCTTTTCTAACGAAAACTCTAAACAAAATATAAATTTAATAATAGGTGTATCCATCAGGGCTCTATCCAGGAAACAAAAGCTTTTCTAAGTATTTCAAGCAGGAATTATATATATATATAATATAATAAAAGAAATTGCTTACTTTAAAAAGATATTTTAGGAACACATTAGTTATTAGGGCAAGAGAAATGTAGGCTATGGAAAGTTCACCATCAAATCTCAGGTTTCTCAGTAGTTTTCAGGAAGTTAGAAAGTTGCTACTACCATCCTGGTTGGGAACTTCAGAAGATCACTGCTGCTTTTTATAGCTGGCTGTTCCATTGAGTTGGTTTGACTCCAAAGAGAATTCTAGGGGTTGCTGTAAGATCTCATATCTGCCAAAGCTCAATAATCTGTCCACTGTTGTTGGAGGAGAAATCTTTGCTTGGGCTTTCCTTTCTTTCCAAAGTGTTTCTCAGTGGTTGAATCTAAACTGGAAACTTGTAAGCAAAGAATTTTAGAAAGTGCTGTTCTTATGCTTCCAGCCATATGATATGGGGAGAGTGTCAAAGGGAACTGGAGTTGTATTAGTAGAAATAGAAAATCTGTCACAATGAGGATCTGCAAATTCTAGAGCAATATTGATAACTAATGAAATACTAAAAATTTACCCAGCGAAGTTAATAACAAAAGGAAGATGTCCATTAACACTGCTACCATTAAAATTAAATTCCTAAGAAATGAAATGAGGCAAAAAAAAGTATTAGAGATGTCAATACTAGAAAGGGAGAGATAAACAGTCATACTGTGCACAGTGGAAGAGTCCATCTGGAAAATCCAGGAATTTGTGGTCAACATATTTCAAGGGTTTCTACTAATCAATAAAAAAATCAAAACCCAAAGAAGAAAATGAAAATAATAGAAGTTAATAATATAAAGAACAAATAAAAGGAATGAATAAACATCATTAGTTACTAGGGGGTTAAAAATTGATACAATAATAAGATACCAGTCTCTGCTTTTAAGATTGACAACTATTAAATATATTGATGATATCCAGGATTCATTAAGTATGAGGAACCACATATTCTTATACCTTGTGATGGCATTGTAAGTAGCATGGTCTTTTTTTTTTTTTTTTTTTTTTTTTTTGAGAGAAATTTGACTGTCTATGAAAACCTATGTATGTAGTCAGCAGTTTTGGTCCATATCTAACTTGTAGGAAATTCATACTCATACAAAAAAAAACATGTAAAAGGATGGTAATTAAAGCAATGTTTTAAAACCATTATATGGAAATTCCACAAGTTTCTATCAGTCAGGTGGTGCTTAAATGAATCGTGATTTATGTATATTGTAAAATAGTATTCAGTCATTAGAAAGAATGAGCTATGACTTCATAAACTGACTTGGAAAGATAGCAATACATAATTGTTAAATGAAAGTGGTAAGATGCAGAGCAGACCATATAATATGGTTTCCTTTATATTAAAAAGCAGGTATTTGCATATTTGTCCATACATTAAGGGAATGACTTGAAAATATGTGTTGAATGAGGTATTTAAATTATTAAAATTGATTGCCTTTGGGAAAAAGTGAGATAAGAAGGAGGGTGTATGTGGGGGGAGGAGAGAGAAATAAAATGAGATTTACTCTTTATGTTTTTATTTGTTTGAAATCTTTACAAATGAGAATGTATTACTCAGGTAATTGTTAAAAATAGGAAAAATTAGTCAAATCCTCCATGTCTTGCCATTCTATTCCATTCTGCCTGTGACTTTTTAAATGACATGACCTTTCCCACCCCACCAAAAGCTGGAGTATTAAAGCCAGGGGCAGATGACTTTTTCTCTGTCTGCTACAAACTACTCTTGCCTAGGGGCACCTGGGTGGCTCAGTTGCTTAAGTGTCCAACTTTGGCTCAGGTCATGATCTCACGATTCATGGTTTCAAACTCTGCATTGAGCTCTGTGCCAATGGCTAAGAGCCTGGTTCAGATTCTGTGTCTCCCTCTCTCTCTGCTCCTCCTCTGCTCATGCTCTGTCTCTCTCTGTTTTTCAAAAATAAAGGTTAAAAAACAAAACAAAACAAAAACTACTCTTGTCTCCCTGGATCCAACTTGGGTTTCATCATCTATTCCAGAAGTTTTGGTTCTGGATCTTTATGAAAATTTTTTGTACTGGAATTTGGGACTCAGTTTCCTGCTCACTCCTAGGATTGAGGTTGAGAGGGAGTAGTTCTTTCACTGTAATATCTCTGGTTATATTTTTTATACAATAGAATAGAATAGCAATCTTTCAAAACTGACTTGTCACTTTCTTAGAATCTCCTTACAAAGAGAGAAACAGTCTCGGAGATCTTGACTGGCAAGTTCATATAGCCTTGTATGGTTTCCGTATTCTTGGAGACTCTGATTACTCATCTGTGAAATGAATAATTTCTAATTAAAGATGCACATGCTCTTTCTCATTTTATCACTTCATGGTATGCCATTGAAGAAAAAAATCTGCGTTAAATGGTAGACATACTCTAGATATAGGTAGGTATGTTTTGGTTAACTTTTGCTATGTGTTAATTAGTCATGTATCAGTCAAAGTCACAGTTTGTGCTGGTTTATGGCAACACAAGGCTCCAACTAAGCCAGCCTCAAGGGTCTTCAGACAGAACTTAGTATTTTCTCAGTAAAGCATGAAAATACACACACACACACACACACACACACACACACACACACACAAACAACATTGTTTAACAAACCAAACCAAAATGTAAAAGTAGTAAAATCAATATTAGAAATTAGAATACATTTTTTATGGTTTTTAGAGACCAAATCAGTAATTATTCTCAAATGATAACCTATGCATCAGTAAGGTGAACACTTTAAGTACTAAATGTTGTATTTATGTTTATGACAAACTGAATGTATGAAAAATAAAAAATGGATATACCAAAATAGGAAAAGATACAAACTAAATAATATGTAATAAATCCTGGATATCATCAATTTATTTAATAGTTGTCAATCTTAAAAGCAGAGACTGGTATCTTATTGTTTCAATTTTTAACTTCCCAGTAACTAACGATGTTTATTCATTCCTTTTATTTGTTCTTTATATTATTAACTTCTATTATTTTCTTCTTTGGGTTTTGATTTTTTTATTGATTAGTAGAAACCCTTGAAATATGTTGACCACAAACTCCTGGATTTTCCAGATGAACTCTTTCACTGTGCACAGTGTGACTGTGCTAGTTAGTAGAGTGAATACTGTAGCCTACAGGCCTCTAAAGATGTGTTTTCCCCCACTTACATAACATTATTGGAATCTCTCTAGAAGTACAGGGCTTATACTAGATCACAAGATTTTCCAGGGCAGAGACCTAAATTCACCTAAATTTCATCTTTCATCTCCTACCAATGCACTTGACAATGACAAATCAATTTTGGTTGAATGGGAAGTCATTTAGCAGGTCAGGTCAACATAAATATGCTTTGATTTCACCAATTAGGGGAAGAAGCCATAGAGACAGTATTTTTTTTTTTTTTTTGTCAGGCTTATAAGCATTTATATCATCTGGCCTTCTAACTTATTCATAAACTTAATAAAATTCCAGGTGTGTGTGTGTGTGTGTGTGTGTGTGTGTGTGTGTGTGTATTAGGGAGGACTTAATACTTTTAATTTACTTAGAAAAGTAGGAAGAAAAAATACCTAGAGACTTTTAAAAATAAGGAGGAAGTACATATACTGCCAGATTCTGAAGCCAATTATAAAACTAAAATAATTGTAGTGCATTTGCACTAGCTCCAAAATAGATGGAAAAATTTTAAAGCACATAATTGAAAGCCAAGAAAGAGACCTAATGCATAATGAGCATATTCTATCAAATCAGTGGCAAAAGATGAAATAGTTGGTTGATGGGTGCTGAAATATTTAGTGAAATATTTTAAAAGTTACTCAAAATAAGCTTCCACAGAATTATGTTGTTAAGTATAAAACATTAATTTAAAGCAACTAGGTAAAACCTATATGATGCTGGACTATCAAAGTGTTTTTTAAAACATGACATCAAAAGGAGAAACCATAACTGGAAGAGAAAAATTTGACTCCTAAAAGACTTAAAAGACTTTGCTATAGCAAAAATAAACATTAATGTTGAAAAGGCAGGTAGCAACCAGAAAAAATGTATTTCTATCACAAGATAAATTATTATTCTTAATAAAAATGTGTTATTTCTCATCAGTTAAAAAAACAACAAATATACAACTACTCAGTAGGTATCGGGCAAAGGACATGAACAGTAAAATCATAAATGAAATAAAAATTGCCAAGAAACATTAAAAATGATTTTTTTACTATTGATAAAAATGAAAAAACTCACATGGCAAATGCTTTATTTTTCACATCATTTAAGAAGTATCAACATATTTATAAAATACTTTAATATAAAATATAAAAAGCTGCAAAATTGTGGCATTTTGCAAAAGTAACAAAACAAATAGGAATATAAGACAAAATAAGAGATAAAATTACTATGCACTTGCCTAATTTCCTAGGAAATCTACCTAGATTTCCAATATGACTATGGACTTCTCATTGTTCAGAGAAAAAATTAAAAATAACATGTTTACAAGTCACATTATCCACAATATAAGGACAAAGCCATGGACAGCTATCCTGTTACTAGAATTATGTATTATAACATTGGTCCTTAAAAGTAAATTCACTAAATGAAACAAGTAAATCCTAGAAGCTTTCTGAGTGCATCTATTACATTTTCTAGTAAGATATTCATAAACTCAGATATTTATTTCTTGTTTTGTTAAGATGAGGTACATCTCCAACTTATTTGCCTGCATTTTTGAAAACAATACTATGTACATGCTTCATGCTCAAATTATTTTTGATGGTGATTAGCTGAATGCACAAAACTTGAGCATTACTGTCCTTCCATTTACAAAATTGGTTTCAATATGTTGATTGTACTAGCTGTGACATCATTAACACTGTATTAATGAATTTTTTAATTGATGTTTTAATATTTATGATATGTCTACATTTGGACAAAAATCAAATTGCTTTATGAAAAATGCAAGAAAGGTAAATGTGTAGTTCTCATAACTGAAATGGTGGTTAATCTTAGCAATTTGATATAGAGTTCTGCCATTCTAATTACAGCTGATGCTAGTCCTCCCATCTGTCTCCTCAGGAGGATCTGTAGAAGTGTAGCACCTTTAGTTGTGTTCAAATCTTTCCACAGTCTCCTCATCTTAGAGAATGGATCATTTTCTATGTATAGCTCATAGAACAGAGAAAAGGCTGTCGGGGACTCTGGTGAGTCTTTAATTTAGGATATCCCTTCCATGTCCATGTGTTAGGAGCACTGGCAATTACTTGGTTCATGAAATCACTGTTAGAAAGCATTTGGGGCCCTGAATGACCAGGTTGGTTGTCTACGTTTGTTTAGCTTACAAGATTTAGTCACTTTTATATCACTTTTATACCTTTATTACTTTACATTAGAGTTCTTGGTCCAGAAAGCAGCCTTGGTGTTCATAAGAACCCCCAGTTTGATCCAAAACTTGAGTGGGTTTCTAGCATATAAATAGAGAGTCACCAGCATCAGCAGCATTCAAAATCATATTAATATCTGAGAAAGACAGAGTCTAATTTCTCTAAACTTCAACCTTTAAAATGTTTAGTTTTTTGATATCTAGCCATTCTCTCAAATACCCAAACCCTCTTTTGGAAATGAATTACTCTCTTACTTTCCTACTGATGACCCCAAGATGAGTCATGAATATTTCCTGTAATTCCATAAAGAACCGGACATATGCGACTATGTGCTGGTAAACTGATTATCTGAAAGAAAGGGGAAAAAAGGCCTGACTTGTAGTGCGTACTGATTTCTGTCATGTAAATATTTCCCCTATGGCCAATTTCAGGTACCAATAGTTTATCAACCAGTTCACAAATTCCTGAATATTTAACATTTGGCTGTGAATAAGAACTCACTGGCTTGCACACACCACTGTGTGTGTGCACATGCATGTAAATGGCAATCCCTTTGGAGATAGTATTGAATATGTTTAGGATTCTGAGAGCTAAAAAGAAAAGATAAAGGTAGACTTAGAATCATCTAGGGATTTGTTGCAAATTTACTTGCAGATTGTTAAAATTCATCCCTACTAATCACCTATGTCTTTTAAGAAATATTTGAAAGCTTTCCCAAGAGGCCTTAGCTTTTAAAATATCATTTGCATTCTTTTGGCCTCTGTAAAACCTATCCATTTAAATATATCACTGGCTGCTCCTCCTCCCTGTATTGGCAGGCAGTTTCTTTTAGTCTAAGAGCATTGTAGATAGCATTGTCTTCGTGCAGGATCAGGTTGAGTGGTGGGTGACTTGAGGTGAATATTTTTCATAGCTGCAGCTATGAGAGAAGAGAGTATAGAACTTTTATTTTCCTTGCTTGAGGGTTGTTCTGTGCCTGAATAACAGAGGGTAGTGTAATGGATAGGAAGTTAACTCATCAACTGTTACTAAATACCCATAAGCTAGGGATGCTGCTGAGGTGAGGGGGTTATAAAGATAAGTACAAAGACCTTGGTTTTGCACTTAAGGGAATTATCACATTAGTACTTCTTCAAGACGGAAGCATGTGTCTCTGGGTGTTAACTGGTGGTTGAGGTTTCCAACATTAAGACTTCATGTTGGGATTTGCTAGAAATAAGATTAGAGCAAATATTGACTGGTATTCATTCTTAACCTCCATGGGCCAAATGGAGGGATTTTTTATTCTATATCAGAATGCTCGTGTGAGAGGCTAGGAACAGAATAGATAGTTGTCAGTACTTATTTACTGGAAGCTGTCACTTTTTAGTAATAGTCAATAATAATGGGTAACAATGGGTAGTTATGATGTTAGGCTTTCTGCTCTACATTCTATGTTACTTGATGTAATTTCCACAACTCCATGAAAGAAGTATATTAGTACTGATTTATAATTAGGAAAACTAGGGCTTACACAAGTTGAAGATTGGATTCAATTTAAAATTATTTTCATGTTTTCAAACCTATATGTCAATTTATAAATGTATGTGTGATTAATTTGCATATCATAAGAATAAGTGATAAATAGTACCTAACAGATATGAGTATTAAGTTTAGAATGACATGGTTTAAACTGCCTGCCAAATTTGGGATGTGAACGGTTCTCCCAGGGGCACTTTAGTTAGGGCTTACGCCCCACGCCAGCAGTATGTGACATTACTCTCATCATAATGCAGTGATTTCTTGGCCAGCAGCCATAATCCTTTCCAGTTATTATGTGTGCCCTCAAGTATTCTGGGATTATGTCTTATGGACTCTTATGTTCCTAAGGAGCACCTTATTTTTTAACCTACCAAAGTATATTTCCTTTTTTTTCTTATGCAAAATTTCACTTTAAGTGTTTTTGAATCACTTACACTTTGCCAGAACTTACCCAACATGTAAATTGAGAGATGTTAATATATATGTCATTGAGTTGTTTTTTAAAACCCACAGCCCTGAAAAATAAAAATCAAATATAATAAATAGGAGAGATTACCACTGAGAATCTGCAGAATCCAGTAAAAATGTAATTAAAAACTTCTTGTTTTCTTTTGAAAAGAAGTATTCTGGTTTTTTTTTTTAAAGAAAAGTGACCTTTTCTCAGATTATGCATTCTCATAAGAATTTATCATATTTTTGACCATATCCAGAGAACATTATACAACATATTTTCATCTTTAGCTTTAAAACAAGGTGGCCAACAAGCTTTATATATAGGTGTTCTTATGACTGTTTTTTGTTTGTTTGTTTTTTAATGTCCTCGCTCAGTAATGGTCAAAGGACATAAATAACTGTTGGGAGTAGGTTTAGCTAATATGGCTAAGGGATGTATGAAATAATGTATGAAAAGTTAACAGTATAAGGCAACATGTAATCACACTTGCCTGTAAGAAAAAAGTTCTAATCTGTGGTTAGAGAAAAAAGTGCTGATGTAATGCGTAAATCTTAAGGGAAAAAATAAGGTGAGATACTTGATGTAGATTTTGAAGACAAAGAATAAATGAGTGGATATTGGTAGATAGATTACTAGGAACATATAAGTTAAGAGAGTTAAGGGTATTATGCCATAAAGATGAAGGGTAAAGAATGATGGACAACTTTATCTGAGTAGGACATACCATTTGTAGTTCTAGAAAAAAAAAACTGGAAAATATAGTTTCTAGATTATAAGGCCCATGTGGGCACAGCTTGTGTCTGGCTTGTTTCCTAAGTACCTAGGATAGTGCTTGTATTTAACATATGGTAGGAGCTTTATACATGTTTTCTGCCTGGCTTTTGATACCTGAGTTAAGGATCCTTATGTAAGGTGAGTCCACATAAGATATTTTAGCTCCAGTACAGTGGAAATATCATTAAAATAAGAATCAAATTTCCTAAGTTGAAATTCTGACTCTTTGTAGACTTTTTAGTTGTATAACTTTGACCAATTTTTATTAACATTCTAAACTTTAGTTTCATCATTTGAAAAAAATGGGGATAAAAATGCAAGCATGTCAGATTCTTTGGAAGATGAAAAAAGGCAGTATTTGAAGAGGAACATTGTAAGCTGTTTTGCATTCTCTCATTTAAGATGCTATTAATAAAAAGGAGTCCATGTCCAGTTACTCTGCTTATGCTTTATCCGGACAGCCAAACTGTTATGTGTTCATCCTTACCCTGTCTCCCTTTTCTAGGAATACAGCTAGACTACATTTCCCAGTTTCCTTCCTTTGCAGTTAGGTGGAGCCATATAACTGAGTTTCAGCCAATGGGATGTAGGTGAAGTTAATCTATGCCAATTCCAAGCATGTCCTATAAAAATGTCTGACACAACCTTCCACATTTTCTTTTATTTGCATAAGAAAGAAGACTCTGAAGATATAGAAGGTGGAGGCAAAAGACAGAAAGAGCTTAGGTCCCTAAGTCATAGCTTGATAGAAAGCCACCTGGAGGAGGATACTTGAAAAGGAATATCCACATTGGATAGTTGCATGAACTGGACTTCTGTTGTGTTGGGCAAGATAGAATTTCAGGATTACTTTTACAGAGGTGATCCCATGTAACTTGAAAAATAGAGCAGAAGGTCACTAAAGGTCTTGATCAGGTAGTAACATGTGGAAAGTTATATCTGGATGAACAGGTATTCAGTAGTACATAGCAGGCATTGAAAGGGGGGCCAGAGCAGATACTATTAAAGGAGAATCTCATGAGGATTAAATGTCAAATGCCTCAATTTGTACAGGCAGAAATGTACAGAAAGAGGTATACTCAGTAGATGCTCTGAGGTAAGAGCTGAACTGTATACTAGCTTGACTATGCAGGTGCCTGGGAGAATTAATGACAAAAACTACATTAGGGGGGAAAAAACAACTTGGTTTTATAGGGTGGTTGCTTTTGTCCAGCTAGTGGAGCTGGCTTGGGCTAGGAGCTGAGAAACACTGTCCTCAGGAGAGACCAAGAGCCCTTTCTCACATTTCAATTTTTTATCTGGTCTTTATCTATAATCATAAGGAATCAACAGACCAAAAAAAAAAAAAAAGTAATCAATAGATCTATCCTCATCCTGGGCTTCCCAGCATGTGAGGTGGGCACCAGGATGCTTTCACATGTTGCTGGTTATCTTTCTATATGGACATACTTTTCTTCTTCTTTTTTTGACATTGTGATTTATTTTTTTGGTTTTGATAGAAATTTAGGCAAACTCCTACTTTCAGAAACTCAAGCTTTAGCTGATAATAGGAGAATTCTAGGCAAAATATTTATACATAAGCATAGGAAGATGCACTAAATTGGTGCTTTTCTTTTTTATTGATGCTACCGTGCACTATGTCTGAAGAACAAAGTCTAAGGTAATTTTATGGATCATTAGAAAATCATTCAATCATATTGGGAGATGCAGACATGCAAACAAATAATTTAAATGCAACATAAAAATGATAAAGAATGTTTAAGTCCCAAAAGTTCTGTCAGATGGTGACCATTGAACTCTGGTTGGGAAGGTGAGGAAAACGTCATAGAGGAAAATACATGAAAATTCTAAAAAGGATGGTGATGACAATGGTTACACAGGTTTCTAAATGTGAGCCAACAACATACCTATGAAATAGTTGCTGCTATTACCGGAAAATGATTCAGAGATGAGGAAGAGTTGGGTAACAATCACAAAGCTAATAAAAAGTGAAACTGAGGTTTAGGTTCCCATGCATCCCATTCCGTATATTAGTCTAATTCCAAAAGTAAGCCACCTATTTGAAAAATGGGTAACCATATCAGACAGTACATAGGCAGGTGAATATTCTGAATTGTGAGCACAGAGATTTAAAGGAGCTTATACTGTGAAGGTTAGGCAAAGCTTCCTTGGGGGGCAGCAAAAAAACTGTTCATGCTCTTTATTCAGTCAAAACCTTATGTAGTGTGAGCTTTTCACAATTCGTATGGCCAACATGAAATTCTTACTGAATGTTCTCACCCAGCTGACAAGGGAAAATGAGGGTTTTATATATGAATATATTGTCTGCCATGTTTGGCCAAATATTTCCACTAGCTTGTGTGAAAACAAAACCCATCTCTATTAAGAACAAGTTATAGTCTCTCTGCTATGATTTCTGTAATCTTATTTCCTATTCACTAATGCAAGCCTTTTTCTCATGAAAGATCAGCTCATTACTGAGTCATCTCCAGTCTAAGGTGCTATATGTGCACACTCACTGGAACGGATCAATTTATTTCAGGAGCAAGAATGTGGAAACCAAAGGTCACAGGCAGTTGGCTTCATTTATTTTCTGGACTTAAAATCTATTAATTACATATCCTATATTCAAGCAACTACAGGGAAAAATGCTTTCTACCTTTAAGATTCTTAAAATGTGTCTTAGAAGATTATCTCAATCTCTGTTGAGGGAACAACATGTGTTTTAGACTTGTAATTATGTATAATTGTGTCAATTTCCATGTTTTATGCAGTATTGAGCCCTAAATATCTAATACAAGTGTAATATGAAAATTTAATTAATCATTTTATACTGTTACAAGACAGCACTTAGCCTGTTTTTTTGCAATGACAGTAGATAGACCTTTATTAGGGATTTTAACAGGGGTCTCAAGCTACAGCCTGCAGGACTAATCGGGTCCACTGTCTGATTTTTATAAAGTTTCCAAAGTGCCATTGGAACTCAGCCATGCTCATTCCATTACATATTTTCTATGGCCACTTTCACGTTATAATGGCAGATTTGAGTAGACCATATGGTCCACAAAGCCTAAAATATTTACTATCTGGTCCTTTACAGCAAGTTTGCCAAGCTCTGGCGTGGTTCAGGAAATGTTATATTTTAATTTTCTTTGCCTATTCCCAAACCCAGGAAGAACTTGAAGTTTTTATGAGTAGAGTTGATAAAACTCTAACAGTTGGTGCAAAATAGTGAGAAGAGCATAGTGTCTGAAGACAAAAAGGCTTGGCTTAAGTCTTGATTTAACTGTTTATTACCTATATTTCCATAGGCAAGTTATTCATCTTTTCTAAACCTCAGCTCTCCTATTGGTGATACGTATATAATCCCTGCCTCATATGTATGTGTTGAAAATAACACATTTAAAGGCAATACTGTTGCAACTGTGAAAATATCTTATTTTAGAGTAACCTTGGTTCACCTTAGTAGTTTTCTTTTTCTTTTTTTTTTGATGTTTTTGTTTTATATAAATTCAAGTTAGTTAATGTATACTGTAATATTGGTTTCAGGAGTAGAATTTAGTGATTCACCACTTACATATAACACCCAGTGCTCATCTCCACAAGTGCCCTACTTAATACATATCACTCATTTAGCCCATGCCCCCACCCACATCCCTCCAACCACTTTCAGTTTGTTCTCTTATGGTTTGCTTCCCTCTCTGTTCTTATCTTATTTTTCCTTCCCTTCCCCTATGTTCATCTGTTTTGCATATTAGTAGTTTTCAGTCATGGTTTGGTGACATCCTAAGAACTCTCCAGTCATCTCAAGATGACCTGTGTAGTTTTATCTATTGAGTAATTACAATTAAATTTGATAGCATTCTGTTACTATGGTGAGGGGGATTAAAGGAAGTATTTCCAAGTCAAATTAAGAACTCATTGAAAACAATTAAAATGTTTGGAAGTCATTAGGTTAAACCCTGGTCGTATAAATGTAAGTTGGACCTTGATCTTACGTAGTTAAAAATCAGGAGGCAGAACATAAATCTTATATTTGGACATAGATAAATGATTAACACATGAGGAATTAAATCATTGTAACAAGGAAGAAACTAAGAAAATTCTCAGAGTGGGATGAACTCAGAATATAACACAAATCAGATACACTTTGGAGAATCAAAGATTTTATAGACATGGAAAAATTTGGGATGGACCAAGAAGACAAGGGAAAGTAGAACATTCCATGGGAATAGGCTATTAGGAACAAATGCAGAGAAGTAGAAAAGCGTGGCAGTATTCTGATAACAGTGTGTTGTGACTGCAGTACAGATGTACACAAATAATCGTAGTGAAAGATAATACTGGAATAGAACACTGGACCAATGTACTTGGGAACCACAAAGCTAGAAAGGGCTGAAATAGCCCAGGTGAGTAATAAAGACTTAAATTTTGTGAAAATGTTGGAAATTAAAAAAGAAGGGACCACTTTATTAATTAATACAACATTTGGGGGTGTTTACTGACACTCATGTATTATATCTTTTGGTCTTCACAACTACCTTTGGTAGGTTTTATCTCCAAGGAACATATGAGGAGAGGGAAGCTTAGAGGGAAGCTTGGAGAGGCGTAGTGAGATGAAGTACTGAGATTCAAATGAAGGCATTTGAGCTCTAAGTCTGTTGTTCCCACATTACATCACATTGCTGCTTGGATGAAGAAAGCAGAGAGAGAGAGAGAGAGAGAGAGAGAGATGATTTAGAGGTAATTCTGTGGTTCTAACCTGAGTGGGAATTTAGACTTAAATTCTTATAAAGAAGAACTGCCTTAGGAGGGGAAGAAGATAATTTTGATATAGTTCCCGTGGCACATGAAAGGGTGATGAGTAACCAACAGGTGTGTTTAGAAGAGAGCTGGAAATATAGCTCAGGGGCGCAGATGACCTGTGATGAAGGCTTTCTACTGATTTGCAAGTCTAGTAACTTTGTCCTCATGCTTCCTCCAGGTCCTTCTGGGCTGTTTTAACTGTCTTGATCCTCCTATTGCTTACTGGAAACTCACAGAACTTTAAGAAGAAGGGAGAAAAATAAGAAGACAGAGTGTCAATATGCACATTCTAGGTCCATGTGCTTCTCTCTTCATCTACCCTTTGGAGTTGGGGTTGGGTGTCCTAGATTTTATGCCAACCTGTCTATACTTTTCTCGGGCAGCTTTGGGTATGGGACTGATAGGCAGAAACCAAATACAGAGTTCTATTTTCTTGATTCAGTCAGAGATCTGCTATCTTTCTGGTTTTGAGACATACTAGTAGAACCTGAGGATACCTGTGGAAATACTTGGGGAGGAGAATTTAAATTGTGAAAATATATGGCAAATATAGACAAATTTCCTTTAAAAATAAAAATAAATTGTCCATTAGGTAGAAATTTTCCTGAATTACTATATAGCCTATTTGTGGACAACTCATAGCCTGGGAGTCTCAATATTTCACTAAGCAAATCTTCCATTCTATGGAATGGAACATGATCAGACTAAGAATTGAGAAATCTGGGTGTCAGACTTGGCTGTAAAGTAAACTAGATGAGTGATTATTCTTAAGTTCATTATCTGTAAAATAAGGATGATGTGGCCAAATTCCCTGAGTTGCTAAAAAAGGAAATGTTACAATAAAAATTGAAGTACACTCTGAAGAACATCTACAAAGAAAGAGCTCTTCTTTCCTTGTTTCTACATTCTTTTACTATCCTGATCCCTTTGGTTTCTTTCTCCCTTCTTTTGTCACTCATACCTATGCCAGCTCTTCCAAACCTGAGCCAAGGGTGAACTTAGCAAAATGTATCCTTTCATAATCACTGCATCTCAACAGCCTGAAAGGGTCAAAAATGATATAACAACAACTTACTTTTGAACCTGTGTATTTCTTTAAATAAAAGGCAAAACCCTAATATAATCCTACAGCATTGACATAGAAGAAAATTACTGTAATTATGCAAATTAAAATAAGTCAACAAGTTTCAGAACACAATGCACGATAAGTAATGTTTTTAAAAATAACAGTCACTGAGCCTGGTCATTTGCACTTAATAATAGGCTCAGGAGGGAGCCTAGTGTCTGGGGAGAAACAGCTGTGGTAATAGATGTATTATGGCTTTGATAGGTTCTCTCTAGTAGTTTTATTTCTGTATTTGCTTTATATTATAGAATGCTCCTAGAGTGCCCTGCTATTGAAATTCCCATCATACCCAGGGCTTTAATTAAGTGATTGGAGTTGACAGAACTTGAATTGAGGAGGCCCACCACTATGTCAGTTTATGCCAGGATGATATTATCAGGGCGCTGGCAAGTACATGCTTAGACCTTAATTTATGTCTTGAACTATTTCATTGTGAAACATAAGGAACACACGCCTCGTGTGATTTTAAAAGCCACTGAATTTGGCTTATCACAGTTACATGGTCTTCATAAAGTCCAAAAGACAGGATGGTACAAAGTGGGTGTTTCAGCATCATGAGTAATGGAAAGCATATGAGTTTTGAAACTGGAATTCCCAGGTTTAAATCTCAGATCTACCACTCACTACTGGATCATCTTGGATAAATGACTTTCATTTTTCAGAGTCTCACATATCTGTTTTTAAAAATGTTACTCCAGTTACCCTAGGACTAATGTGAAAGGTTGGACATACAGAATTGTTCAATTTAGCATATGTTGCTCATAGCACAAGCATATAAGGATCAAAAGTTTCCTTTCTATCTATTACTTTTTGCTGTGCAAGTGCAAGTCTTTGTCATTGGTTTCATGATCGATAAAGCAACAAATATATAACAAATGTTAACATAGTGGACCCATTAAAATGTTCCTCTACTAAAGAGTGAAATAAGAAGGTAAACACTAGTCAGGCCTAGTTGGGCTACACACCCTTTACAAAGTAGGACAACAAATGCTGCTGCATATCAGCACTTGGGAAGAGAGTCCAGCTTTGGTAGACATGATACTTCAAATATTTGTTAATCTGGATAGAGGTGCAATAATCCTACAGAATAGAGTCAGTCTTGGGAAAGGCATGTAGTAAGAAAGGTTAATTCTGTCACAATATTTTCCTTACATTGTGCTTTCTTTCCCTTTCCTTGGGTACCTGTAGCTTGAATCTGGTCTTGGGATTCTCTCTTTAGCAAAACTCAAGACTCCTATTCCTTCTTTATCTCTCTCCCCTTGCAAAAGTCTAATATCCATCATCATCAATGTTAAATACTGCTAATCTTCTAGAAGCAACTCTACGTTAACAGAGACAATGCCCTGAACGTCTTTCTTATGGTGGGATCTTAAGATACAGGTATATGTGACTAAAACACTTTGAGGCAGGCATCTCCTATCTACACTATTCAAATCACATCAGCTGAGGTAATAAGATGCTGCAGAAACATGAGAGTAGGAGCTACAAACCTCCTTTACAAACTTGCATTTAAGTTGCATTCTTTAAAACTACAATAAATGTTCAGAATAAAAGCTCATCAAGAAAGATCCCCAAAAGCGTGATGCATTAGTTTATAGCAGAGCAATACTCCTGCTGGGAATCACAGAAAAGTTGGACAAAATATAAAATGATTTGTTTGAAGAATTTGGAGGGCTGCTGAGACAACGGAGGAGCCAGGGTACTAGTAATTACTGAGAGATGAGCTGATATTTTGTGAGCTGCCTTCCTCCTAGGGATATTTACCAATTCTTGCCCTACGGAGGGAGGTTAGGAATACTGCAAAGGGATGCAGCAATGAGTCAGAGAACCCAGCAGAACTTCTGATAATGTCACAGTGTGAGAGTAATAAAAATTGAAGTACAGGGTAATGAAGGTGGCCAGGACTTGAGGGACTAAGATGCTGGAGAGAAGGGAGGTACAGAGAAATAAATCCAATCTTTTTACATTCTCCCTTGAGTTTTTTTGTGAAATTCTTAAGCTGGGCAGAGCCAAGCCAGAAACAAACTAGAAAATTTCTGAAAAGCAGTGTGGGGTTTTGGCAACCTCTTGGTGCTAAAGAGGCCAAAAATTGGAGTCCTGACCTGTCAAACAAGAGTTCAGCCTCTCTGTAGGGACCTCCGGAAGGTATACAGTGGGAATGGTAAACTAGAGTTACATAAATAAAGGTTCAAAATCTGTAACCCAGCATCGACTTAGCTCCCTGTTTGGATTCTCCTCATCCACACCCAATTCCTAATTGGCATCTCCAAATGCATACAATTTTTCTGTGTGAAGTGTCACCAGTTGCTTTTAATTTTTAATAAAATAAGAGAGTTTGAATTAAATGGTAAGAGATTATTTTAGGCATACAGATGAACCTCTAGATTTACATAGTATTAAAGCTTAACGTTGGGGCATCTAGGTGATTCAGTCGGTTGGGCGTCCGACTTCAGCTCGGGTCATGATCTCACCGTTTGTGTGTTTGAGCCCTGCATTGGGCTCTGTGCTGACAACTCAGAGCCTGGAACCTGCTTCGAATTCTGTGTCTTCCTCTCTCTCTGCCCCTCCCCCTCCCCCACGCTCACTCTATCTCTCTTTCTCTCTCTCTCTCTCTCAAAAAATGAAAAAAAAATTAGAAAAGAAAAGCTTAACCTACCTATATCCTTTATGAGCTCCCCCCCCCCCCCGCCAATTCAGCCAGTCATTCAGAAAGAATTGAGTGCCACCACTCTGTTCCAGGTATTAGTCATGTACAGGGGGTGGTAGAGCAGACCAATTCCCTGTCCTTGATAAGTTCACAGTCTGTTGGGGGAAGTAGAGTATACATTACAGACTGGGAATAAACGAGAACACTATGCACATGTCTAACACTTTCCTAACATCCTAGACAGTCCAGCATTAATACAAGCTATGAAGATAGGGAGGTAGTTGTAGGGGACATAACCTTCATGGGCTTATTCATGTTGGATTATGATGAAGTACTAGTTTGAAGGCAGTAGGATAAATTTGTTCATTTTTGAGTGTCCCTACTCAAATTTGAATGTAAATTATTTCTTTGTCTACATCTCAGTTAAAACATTCTCTCTTCCTCAACGCCATTCTCAGTGCAATGTGAAACGTTGTATTCAATATGGAGTCTAGAGACCACAAAGATTAACGCCATCCTGTTTGTGGTGTTTCTCCTTCCATGCTATGGGTTCTAACAATACGTCCCTTTTCACCATGTGTGGGAAGAATTGCATAATTAGGTGAGGTCTCACAGGGAGAGGGCTTTATAATGTTTTGAAAATGACAGGAAGTTAGTAAAGAGTAGGAGTTTCTGTCATTTCGTAGCTGATTTGTTTAAGGACTGCAGCGCACTCTGGCCTGTTCTGCATACAATTTATGGCAGCAGAGTGAACAGGCAATTGTGAAGTTTAGGTTTTAAAGTAGATTAGGTTAAAAGGAGCCAGGGATTTGCAACAAAGGAAAAGGGTTGCAAAAGGTGGCCATTTGCTTAACTGTCAAACTGGAAACCTACTACTTGAATGAACGGGTCTAAATAGAGTAGTGGTACCTATAGGCATCAGATAGAAGTGAGACCTGGGTGGAATTATTGTGCAGCTTATCTAGACAACAAGACTTCCAAGATCTTGCATTTTAAACACCTATGCGATTGTAATGTTTTAATAAAATTAAAACTTAAATTTAATTAACGTACTTAATACACAGTGTGTAAACAGCTTTAGGCAAGACCCTAGCTGTGAAATTTTCTTGAGAAGTTGGTTCTTGAGAACCTAATGTATTAACCTGCACTAAAAAATAATCTGATTCCCATGATTCTTCAGAAGCAGTTCAGTCTGTAGCAGGATGTTTATGTCTGTAAGTCATTTAAAAGTATGGATATGTTGCTTATAAATGACAACATTTAAGGATCGGACAAGTGATTTTGCATTAGCTTGGGTGTCAGGATGTTGTAATAAGAGGTAGAAATTGTGTGGCATACAATAGTACTAAATCCAGGCCTTGAGATAGACTGTTCTCAACTCTTTTAATTTAGTCCCTTCACATTATGTAAATGATATAAGCAAGTGTTAATGATATTTTTAATAGAATTCATTCAAAAACATTATAAGCCAAATGGGATACTTTAGGAATGAGTCACAGCAATTTAATAGGCTCAGGTACTGGTCATTTATTTTCCAGGACTGTGCTGTCCATTCCAATAGGAATAGCATCAGAATAACAATCTAGAAGCCCTTTTTAAAAATTATCTTCTCCCTTCTTGTGCGTGTGTGCATGTGTGTGTGTGTGTGTGTGTGTGAAAAGTAACACTTGTAACCTCCCCCCACCCCCCGAAGACTATCAGTCCTGTCAGTTTCAATCCCAGAGGTTTATAAGAAGATCTTTGGCTACATCTTTATCCTGTGTTTAGGATGGTGTGTGGCATGTAGTTGGTATTTTTATGTCTTTTGTTGACTGAAAGAAAAAAAATGAAAGACCAACTGAATGCCAAGGATCTGGCTAAAGTAGCTAGAGCAAAACAGGCCTAAAACCATTCTTCCGATAGCAGGTCAGAAGGACAAGGATGAAAACTGTAAACTTGTAAAAGGGATTAGAGAACTTTTAAGGTGGAAAACAGTTTTTTACATTCTCCCTGCCAAGGGACAACAAATGGTTTATATAAAGGATGGGACTGAACCTATAAATTGGGAGAATTTAGACACCTCACTCAGGTTTAGTACAAGAAGAGTAAGGGCGAAAGAACTACTGTCACATGACATTGTGATTTGGATTACAAGGACTTCCTAAATGAAAAGTCAACCCTAGACAGTGTTTTACTGTTATTTTTTAAAATTTTGAATTAATCTCAAGCACATAGAAAAGTTGCAAGTACAGTATAAAGAACTTTAATTTTCCTGCATCATTCAAGAGAGTTGTTGATCTCATGCCCCATCAGCTCTGAATACTTCAGTGTCTATTTCCCACCATGAGGACATTTTTCTACAATAACCACAATAAAATCATCAAAATCAGAAAATTAAAATTGATATATGACTACCATATAATCTTTAGAACCCACTCAAGTTTTAGGGGTACCTGGGTGGCTCAGTTGGTTAAGCCTCTAACATTTGATTTCAGCTCAGGTCATGATCTTGAGGTTTGTGGTATCGAGCCCCACGTCAGTCTCCAAGCTAAAGGCACAGAGCCTGCTTGGGGTTTTCTCTATCTGTCCCTCTTCCAATTACACATCCTCTCTCTCTCTCTTTCTCTCTCTCTCTCAAAATAAGTAAATGAACTTAAAATTTTAAAAAAATTCCCAGTAATATATTTTCTTTAGCAAAATGATCTATTTCAGAATCACATCTTGGATTTAAGTGCCATGAAACTTTAGTCCCCTTTAATCTGAAGCAGTTACTTTATCTTTCCTTGGCTTTCATTACTTTGACTTTTTTGAAGATTACAGGGTACTTATTTTGTGGAATGTCCCTCAATTTGAATTTGTCTGATTTTTCCGCATGAATGGATTTAAGTTATGCATGTTGTATTATATCAGTCTTTCTTCAAATGATATATTTTAACATTGAAATCCTATTTGTTGATTTGATATTCTATGCCTTGGGTATTGCTTGCTTAGCATTCTTCCAGAAATACACCTTAAGACAAGTATATGCTTACTAATACTTTGAGAGGTCATCTCAAGAAATACCAGCAGTGAAGTATATAGCAAAGGGAAGGAAGTCAATAAAAGTTGTGTTTCAAGAAAGTTACCACTATTGGTACCTAGAGCTTAATTCTGGTTGGGAATCTCTGGGAAAAAGTATAGAACATACCTCGGCATCACCCTAACCTAGTGGGGAAGAAGCTGGCATATTTATCCACCTCACCCATCATTGGTTGAAAGCTTCTTGGGGGACATTACCTCTCTGGTATTTTCAGTTTGCCCACCATGAACAGTCCTTAGGCAGAGTTCCGAGTATTATCCAGTAATCAGCTCTTGGCATGTGGAGGGCAGAACACTAACAGTATCTTTGCCCCTCTTCTCAGCCCTACTAACTTCATATTTTGATTAACCACCACTTCTTCTCTACTGATTGATTCCTATCAGCACAAAAACTTTTCCAAATATTTCCCACCTTAAGAAAAAAAAAGGTTCCTACATTTCCCTCCAGTTCTGCCTTATTTACTTTCTCTGTTTCACATCACAACTTTTTGAAAGAATAATATGTAGTTGAAATATTTATTTCAACTATGTAGTTGAAATAAATGGAGTTGAAAATGTAGTTCATTGAAATGTAGTTCAACTAAATATGTAGTTGAAAAATGGAGTTCACTCTCCATTTTTGCCTAACAAAATCCAGTAGGGTTTGTTTTCCTCACCACCCTGAAACTGCTCTTAAGAAATTCACCAATCATCTCTATGATGTTAACACCAAATGACCACTTCTCTACCCTCATTTTAATCAATTTTCAGCATAATTCAAACAACTAATATGTGCCTCCTCTTAAAGAATATTTCCTTCTCTTGGTTTTAGTAATACCATATCTTCCCACCTCCTTGGCTACTCCTTCTCAGTCTCTAATAGGTCATTTTCTGGTGCCGCCTGTGATTGTGTCAGAGTTTGATTCGTCTATGTACTCTTTAACTTAAGTCATTCAGTTCCCTTTACTACTTCACTGATCTCAAGACCAATATAGACATTGCCTACTTGATATTTCTATTTGGATATTTAGTAGGCATCTCAATATGTATGAAACTAAACTCTTGTTTTTTCACCACAACCTCTTCATTCACTAATGCTTTCCATCTCAATAAAATGTCCACCATTTCCCTAGTTGCCAAAAAAATCTATGAAGCATTCTTGATTTCTTCCCCTAACCTCTCACATCTAACTTTATCAGTTAATTTCCCTTGTCTTCATCTCAAAAATAAATCCTGAATACACAAGTTTCTCCATATCCATCTCTGTCACCCTAGTACAATACAAGGCATTATATTTCCCAATCTATTTCATTGACTTTCTAATTGACCTATAAATTCCTCCACTCCTGTACCTCTATAATCCATTCTATACACAGTAAGCTGAATGATCTTTTAAAATAATATATTAAATTATGTTGCCTCCTTCTCAAAATCTTCTATTGGTTTCCCACACTTAAAAACAACAACGGCAATGTAATTTTGCCCCTTCGTACCACTCTGACTCATTTCCTACTACTTTCTTCTGCTTTCTGTACACGAACCACACTTGCCTTCCTTTCTTAGTATTTCTTTAACAGGGAAATAACACATGCTGGGGCATTTTTTTTTAAATCTGTGGGTGCATCTTTGCTTGTTCTGATGTTTGATGGCATTACTAACAGTGTGTGTGAGTCAGTGATTTAAGATGTCCTGCAATGTGCAGGACAGTCCTTGAAATGAAGCACAGTTCTTAATCCTACATGACTTTCAAATATTTTTCCAGACATTCATGTAGGTGAAAAAGATCAACTTAAAATTATTTGGAACTAAAACCTAATTCCATTTTATTTATAAACACAGTGTGTGTGTGTGTGTGTGTGTGTGTGTGCGCGCGCGCGCACGCGCGCGTGTGTGTGTGTGAGTGAGAGAGAGACTTTAATATATGCTGAATTTTCTAGGAATGCAGCTACATTGTAAATTGAGAAAAGATTGTAATTTGTTTTGTTAGAACTCTATCAGGAGTTGCTCACCATTTCAGAAAATCACATCACCAATGGCAACGCCATTTGTGGTATTTGAGTTGCCAATGCAACACACCTGTACCTGACTCCATTTGTAGTTGTCACATTCATACTGATTCTAAGTATAGACACAAACATCTGACTACTTCATATGGCTTCTTTTTATTATACCTGAGCATTTTCACTTAAAAATACATATCATTTTATTGCAAATTACCTTTCTATTCTTTTTACTTTATAGTACAGTTAAGGCATGATACCAATATTTTTGAGGAGTATTTGTGTGAATAGTTTATATCATATATGAATTTAATTTCAGGGCAGTAATGGGGATTCTACAAACTAATTGCCATAAAAAGGTAGCTCTGAACTTAAGAGGCTTTGGAACACTTTTCTAATACTTTAAGTTGATACTATGTCAGGTAGTCAAAGTGCTAGTCCCATTTCCCACAGTCTTGAACAGTAGAGAAATTCCTTTCATAGGGCTATAACAGGAGGGTAGGACAATGTGCCAGGTCCTGAACAAATTCTAATATCTGTCTAGAATTAATCTGGTAGAGCTGTATACAAGGCAAAGACTACCAATCCCCTTTATTTTCTTTATATATATATATATATCTCACATTCCCAAAAATTCTTTGTGATTAGGTGTGAAGGTAATTGAAAATTTTTATTTTAAGCATGTACTTTGTTCAGAGTTGTTTTGTGTATGACACTTCTGGGAATCAGACCTTCTAAGGTACAATTGTGCATTAACATTTTCTTCCTTCCTTTCCAATTATTTCCTGTGAACTGCTCTCATGGAAAAGATTTAGAAAGGTTGTGGGGTATAAGGGTGTGTTATAGAAGCAGCATTCTCATCATCCAAGAAAGTGGTATAAAGAGAAGTGGTAGCTCCATTTGTTTCCTTTATTGTTTTGTTTTTAACATTTGTACTCTAAGTTAAAATAATAGTATAAAAATTGAGGTATGATATACTTTCCCCCTTTTTACAGGTAGTCTTTTTAATAAGATAAACTTTGAATAGGGTTTCTCAATTCAGATTTATTTCCTTATAGTTAATTTGTCTTTGTCTAAGATTTCGGCATTGAGTTGCTAGTAGATATTCAGAGTTGAAGATTTTTGCCCTTTGGGAGGGAGTGTCTTCATACATATATTAGAGATTTTGAGAGCGGCTCCATTAGAAGCTAATGGTGTAGAACACTTTAAATCAAGATCAACTATATTTATTTAACACACCAGATAATAGCCTATGCAGTTGTCACAGGCTGATGGTGATCCATGGAGAAATGCTAATGGACAGAAGAAACAAATATAAGTCCTTTGTTGTAAGTAAAGAATACAATTTATGATACATAGACAAAGGAGCTGAAGAAATATATTGCCCTTTGATCGGGCAAGCTTCTGTGGACTTCAGGTTCCACAGTCATGACCCAATGCCAGTGAGACCACCTAAGTAGCATGAGGATACTATCAGGTATTGACGGGAAGCTCGTTCACCATTCTCATTAGGATTTTTCTTTCCTCCTCATCCATTCCCCAGTGTTGAGGACACTTGGGGTAACTGCCTACCGGCCAGATGCAAGTAACTTTTCCTCTTACTTGAAAAATCATATAATAAGAGTAAAACCAATTTCCAGGGTTAATTTGCCTAGAAAAACCATCTCTCTAATAGGCCTAGGGCGTAGAATTACCCAGTATATTCCTCCTAAGTTAAACACTACATTGTTTTTCAATGTTAGTTCTCAATTTTGGAGCTAAATTACCATGATTATGTGTTGAGTCTTGGGGTTAAGACTAAATTTTCTGTTCCAAACACTAATGTACACTATAATTGTTTCCTTAGAAGAAGAGTTAGAATAATGCTCTACCAGCTTTATTAATGGAGGGACTGTTGTTTAGACATTCATGTCCCTTACTTTCAGAAAAGTATCATCTATCAGAAAATATCACTGACACTCTAGGTACCACAACATACTACGTTGTAGATCTGATATGGTTAATTTTATGCAGAACCTACTTCAAAGCATTCATTAGAAACAGCTCAACCAATGACACCTGTGGGTTTCTTATTATGAAGTAGAAATTGGGATGTCTAAAAACATGCTTCACAATAGGCTAGTCAGATAAGGAACATATTATTACTAGTGGGTTGCTTGGGTCAGAGAAATGCAGAACTAGACTACTAACCAGCACAATGCCACAGAATAATGGGAGCTACACGTCTCATAAGATCCTGTTTTGAAGGCAAATTATATTTTAGGGCAAAATTCTATGCATTTTTTGAGGAGTAGATCAAATATCTTCTGTGAAATCTTGATCACTAGACTTTGGCAGAACTGTTAATCCTTCCTCCAAAAAGTAGTTTGCTTAGATTTTATATCACAGATAATGAATTATTATTATCATTATTTATAGTAGTAGTAGTCTAGTAGTTATTTAGCAAAGACTATGCTTTATTATCTTATGTATTTCATGGCTCAGTTCAATGGCAGGCATATAGTAATTGTTCATCAAATGTTTGTTGAAATGAATTTCTGCATATAGGCATACACTTATGGATTAATGAATTCCAGTAAAGACTGAAGTATCATTTCAAAGGAACCTGGGTGGCTCAGTTGGTTAAGCTTCTGACTCTTGTTTTCGCTCAGGTCATGATCTCAGGGCTCGTGAGTTTGAGCCCCACTTGGGCCTCTGCGCTGACAATGTTGAATATAGTTTCTTCCACATCATAGGTAGATCAATGAATCCTATAGAAATGGTAGGATTGTGACCTTATTACAGCAATGCATTTTGATTTATTGGTGGAAAGAATGTAGCCTAATGATGTTTCATTAGTGTCAAACTTTGTGCAAAAAGGACATGTGCTGAAGATTGAATCCTAAAACACTAACAAAAAAGTGCTAAGGAAAAATTATGGAATAACATAAAATGTTAAATGATCATGAGAACAAAAACCTGGATTTCATTTGAGACTTGGTTAGTTTTAAAAGCACAGGAAACTAAAGAAAGATAGTTGTTTTAGTTGTTGTTGTTGTTTTTCCTCTCCTTGGGGGACTGCTGCTTTTTCTTGGCAAAAGTCAGTCACTGCATGGGAAAACTAGATTCCAAGAATCAAGAGTGCAGGGCCAGAGTATGTATTTGCTTGCCTTTGTATTCCCAATGCCTAACACAGATATAAGAACATATTAGGTTCTTAATAATATTTGTTGAATAAATGAATCAATAAGTGAAATCTGACTATAGTTTTCTTATTAGTGGATTTATAGACAAAAACCCAGTTTTGACTGAAAGTTAACTATAATTTTCATAGTTTCACTCACAACCTTGGTTGTCCAATCTTATATTTTCCTCAAAGACTTATTATCTGGAAATGTGAATTCTCCTGGCACAGATTTCTACTACAAATTCCTCTTCAGCTGCCTGGTGTTGAAGTTTCAAAGTCATTTCAAGTGCTTCTCAAGCAGTTTGTCCACAGAACTACTGTAGCATTTTCACTCATAATTTCATTTACGAAAAGCTCTTATCAAAAGCAATTTCCATTTCATGAAATTGTACATATGTGATTTGCTTTTGCACACTTTTCCCCAATCAGGAGAATCTTACTTTGATAGGATGCACACCTGTTGGGGATAGTTTGAAAAAGAAGGAGTAGAAAAAGAAGTTGGGAATTTGAAAAAGAGACAAAAGAGGTAAAGCAGGTGGCAGAGCAGGAGAGAGATTTTTAAAATGCAGCCTTGAGAGAAATTAAGGTGGCTGAAGTAAAGTTAGAACCACATCCCATTGGCTGGAAGGAGGAGAGGCACATGTGTTCTAGTATGGAATTGTCGTGAGCAGACCAAAAGTTCTGTTAGTGGGTAGGATGAAGACCGTAGAGGTGCCTACTTGGTATGCCTAGTTTCTTGAATAAAAGTAGTCTAGGGCTTTTTCAGTCAAGTTACATATTTGAGGTGACCATGTGACCCAGGAGGCAAGGGTCAACAAATTATTCATCTACCCAGAAAAGCATGTAACATTATGTAGAATATATATACACAGGTATGTTGTTGAAAAACCTGGAAGGAGATTTTAATATGCTGTCTTCATTGTTTGGCTTTCAAAAATGTAAAAGCCTATTTATAACAACTTCCATAGCTTCGTTCAACCTTGGTGGCCCAAACTTACTTTTCCTTTAAAGGCTTATTTTTTTTGGAAATGTGAATTCTACTGGCACAGGGATTTTTGGAGCCTAGTCCTTTTATTGGAAAGGAAAAATATGTTTGTATAGCAATGTAAAAATTGCATGAGCCACAGAGATGCAAAAATATTACTTTATCTTTCCATTACTAAACTTAATTTTAATCTTGAGCCCCCCTTTCAGTCTGAAGCAGAAAACTTCATTTAGTTGCTTATAGTTTTAGTGGTTTCTCAGTGATTTCAAATTTAAATCCAGTCAAATTTAAGATTTGCCCCCTCTGGTTCTCCCTGGGGCTGGGGCTGATGTTAATCATAAGCATGTGCCAGGATGTAGCATTTTTGGAGAGAGGGCATTCATCCCTCCATACTGATTTGCCCTGAGCTGACTTCAATTCAGGATGAACAATAATCCTGTCACAAGCGTTGGTTGTCTCACCTCTAGAATTTGGGGACCCTCCAAACTGTTGTTTTTGGAGGGAGTACCAGCCCCTTTCAGACTGACATTGTAGGATCCACATTGTAGCAACTTACTCTCCCAATGACCACCAGAATCTTCCCTGTCTGTTGGTTTTATATTACATTTAGGAAACTCTTTACCAAATAAGAAAATATTTGGTAGCCCCTGATTCTTACGGTACACTTGAGGACTTCTATGGGATTGCAGAAAATCCATTGTGAATTCCTCCTCTCTCCCTTCCCTCCTTCCAACATTTAATTCAGTGCCAGGTATTTGCTAGGCACTGGTACTAAAAGGTTCCTTCCCTTAAGAATATTACTTGTAGTAGAATGTGAGAATTTCACTTTCCCGTAAGATGTGAGAATCAAAATAATTACCTGTCCTCTGACACACACACACGCACACACACACACACACACAAACCTTGGACACTGAAAATTAAAACTACTTTGCCCCACAGCATACTCTCTATATTAACATAACCTCATTGTTTTATAAAACTCTTGCCAGGCTAATGGCTTAACTCTTCAATGGAAAGCTTCAACAGTTTGCACCCCCAAATTCTTTGAATTCCTTGCCTCAGAGATTCCTGCCTTGCTGTTTTATGATCCTTAACCAATCCTAACCAATCCCCCACCTCCAACCCCACCCCCTAAATTAAAGGACTACCTTAAACCAAACTTTTAATTCTCAATAAATTCTGATCTCGCCTTTCTGAGACACTGCCAAAGCACTGTCAGGGTGGTATCTTACATGGTAAGCAACAAACTTAGCTTTGCCTCAACAAATCAACAGTCTATGTTGGTGGTATTCAGGGAGCTAGCACTTGACAATGGTATCATCATAACTCAGTAGCAGGCCCGGCTTCTAAAAGAAGGTATATTTAGTATATATAATTAGCTCTAATTGCTGTGAAAGATTATTTTAAATGTATGTTTATGCATGGTCAGAAGTCAGGCTTTTCATTGCTGCTTCATGATATGGTCTGAATACCCAAACAAAATACCATTGACTGTTTCTCAATGGATATTAAAAATGTGATCTTTGTTTTTTTTTTTTTTAATGTGCTCTTTGCTAATCACTATGTTAAGATTTAATGTAGATTCTACTTATACCTCAGGTATTGAGTTCAGGCCCTCCTAATAATGCCATATGCTGAGTGTTTCTCACCTGTCCTGAACCTATGCTACATTCAATTCCTTGCTACTGTGATTAGGTTCCTAGAACATCTTGACCCAGGAGACTTTTTTTTTTAATGCATTTTTAATTTTTTATTTTTATCCTTTTTATCTGCTGACCTGCCCAGGTCTTATGATCTGAATGCATCCCCTCAAAATGTGTATGTTAAAACCCCAGCTCCTGAGGTGATGGTATTGGGAGGTAGGAGCTTTGGAAGGTGATTAGTGCCTTTATTAAAGAAGCTCAGATTGCTATTTGCCCTTTTTGCCATGAGAGGATAATGAGAAGTCTGACTTGGAAGAGGGCCCTCACCTGACTATCCTAGCAGTCTGATCTCAGAGTTCCAACCTCCAGACCTGTGAGAAATATATTCTGTGGTGTATAGGTCACCTAGTCTTGGTAGTTTTTATTGAAGCCTGAAAGGACCAAGAGGTGAACTGGGCTAACCTATAAATGCAGTCCCTAAAATTCCTTTGTTAAGTGTATGTAAGATCTTCTTTGCCTGGGGTGTTTAGTTGTAGGCAACAGAATCTGACCTAGCAAGTTTATTTGGAAAGGGATTTATGACAGTTCACAGAATTATTGGGAAAGCTAAAAGTACAGACTCTAGGCTGAGCTTCTGGGAACAATGCCCAGAACCACACTGAAAACTGGCTCACTAAAGGATCTGCTGTTGCCATTGGCCTTGGAACCCAATGTCTCTGCCATGATCAGGAAGATGTTGCATTGGGCAAGTGCTCCCACTGCTGCTAGTCTCAGAAGAATCAAACACCCCTGCCACTAGGCTGTTTGAAATTAGTTTTCAAAGTGTGGTTCCTGGCAGCAGCATGGGCATCACCTGGTAAATTGTTAGAAATGCAAATTCTCAAACTCTACCCTAGACCTATTGACTCAAATACTGTGGGTGTAAGGCCTGACAATTTATGTTTCTGATGCAAGCTAAAGTTTGAAATCTGCTGTATAATATTGTTCACTTCATTACTCTAAATCTTATGCACATGCAGGTATATCTGCTTGGCAGAACATAGCTCATATGAAGAACTCTAGCTACTAAGGAGAATAAATACTATAGCAGTATTTCTCAAAACTCAAAGTATATATGAATCACCTGTAGATCTTGTTAAAAATGCAGATTTGGACTTAGTAGGTCTGGTGGTCCGTGTCAACAAGATCACAGGTGATGCCATTACTGCTCCATTGACCACAATTGGAGTAGAAAAAGTTTATAGTACAGAAACACATGGAAAGGAGGTCAAGGGAATTGTGAGTAATTCAATACACACACAAGAGGTGAGTCTTTTACTCACCCTCTCTTTAATAAAAAATCATAATCTCCAAAATTTTCAAGAGTAAAAGATCCTCCTCATGAGGAGGAGTCTGCAGAATCTTCGTACATCTTCATTTACAGCCTTTACTTGAATAAGAAGTCCATCATCTCCTTTCTTGGAAAACTTTGGAGTGTCTGGGTATTATACTTTAGGAACGAAGTTGGAATTTTCTTAAAGCTTAAGTTAGGCCAGATTCAGTAAGCAACTCCTTAACTTTTTCTCTGAATGTCTTTTGTCTTATAAGACTACCTCTCAATCAGAAAATAAACTCTATAAACTCAACTGCATGCCCTCACCAAGACTCTTCTTACTATTGGCCCTGTTGAGTGTCCCCCTACCAACAGAGGCTAAAGTTGAACCCTGATAGGATAACAATTTCTGGAGGATTCATCCGGCTATCTGGTAGCCGCTTGAATACATTTGATCCTTTCCCTCATTGCTAAATCAGTGCTTTGTTTTCATAGGCATATTATCAAATTTCAGGAACAGTTTTGCCTTTCCTGCCTGGAGAGCTTTGACGAGTAGTATTACCATTTGTTGATTTACATTTATGCCTTACCATGATATTCCACCCAACATACCTCCAACCAGAGAACATATTTTACAGCAAAAGAAGAATGACTGGTCTTATGATGTGCCCATCATCCAAAATAATGGCTGTATTCTCTGGTAGAAACTATGTCTGCCGCCTGGTTCTTCATGTTTCTGAATCAGAACACAGAAAAAGGAGTCCTTAGTCTGGCCGGGTTGAGGTAGATATACCAATTATTAGGGGTATATGGGGTTACTGCTACACAATTAGGGTAAAGAAAACTATATTTGGAACCCAGCTGACTTACGAGGGTATCTCTTACTATCTTTTCTTGCTCAGTAGTCCTAGTCAATGGAAAGCCATGAAAACCCAATAAAGAGATCACTAAGGATTCATATTCTGCCAGTAATAATGATTTGGGTCACTTCACTATCTAAAGAACGCATCTAACTGAGGTTTTGACAGGGTACGAGTGCATAGTGGTAGCTATGGTTACTAACACAGCCTTGTGACCAGCTTTGGAAGCAGAGATTGTAGCTACTCATTTTACGTTAATTAATTGCTTCCCACATACACCCCTTCTTTTCTCCTTCCTTCATAGCTTTTATGGAAAAAAGAACTGGCTATGGCTTATGATTTAGGTTTCAGGTAAGAACATGGCCATGATAAGTAGCTAATGGGACTTTGTTGGGGAGCCAAACCTTTTTTTTGGACAAAGGATCAGAATAATTTGGCTTATGTTATTGAATGGGTTTATTATATCAATTATGTGACTGGTGTTTAGATTACCTATACTACTTTTCACCACAAATACAATATTTCTAATAATATAGTATGTTTTTCTCTTGAGTGCCACTGTTAAAATCATGAGAATTTATTTTTTAATTGAGGATAAAATTATTTCTACCTAAGTTTAAAGATTTATATGTACCTTCTTTAAAGTGAATAAATAATGAGTAAATGAAAATGGATAAACAGATATTTGCACTTTGATGAAAGCATATGGAAAAATAAGTTGCAGTATTGTGGCCTGGGCAGTGTGGAGGAATGAAAACATCAAACCTGTCAGTGACAATCTTTTAGGGTGAACTCCACAGAGGATATTTCATTCAGCTCACTTATCCACTCACTTTTATTTATTGTTATGGTTAGCAAATGTTGTTTATGAGCCCCTGTGTGCCAGGCATTGTTTCTGGTACAGGGCATACATCAGTCAAGAGAACAGCTGGAGTTCTCCTTTCACTTAGTGTCCAGTCAGGAGAGACTCTTTTAGTCTTAAAACAGTACTTCCTATGCTATCCCTATTTTGTCTGAACTTCAGGTTGATTGATTATGGCTTATGCTGAGACTTACAGAAGCAGAGGCTAACAATCTTTTCTTGTCATGAGACAGGAAAGGGAAATAGGAATTTTTGTTTAAGGGCAAAGCTTGATTCTAACAAGAAACTATATACACTCGATTTGCAAAGCATTGGTGAGCAAATGGAAAAACTGGAATGATAGGATGTTGTATTTATTATTAAATGGAAGAACTAATATTATTTTGGTCTAGTTGATATAGGCTAATTGAATAGGAATTATATCAGACATAAAGAAATCATATAAGAAAGATGTATTTAAGAAATGAATGAGATTTTTATCCTGAAGTTACATATGAACTGAATGAATTTTGAACAGGAGATTTTAAAGAAAAGATTTGACATTGATTTATATACAGAATATGATGATATGGAGGAGTCAAGTACACTTAAATGTCATTTAATCTTTACTATTATTGATATTCCACCCTTTGGATAGAAAAGCCTAATTTCCCTC
>CM053578.1:27875581-28037929 GCA_028646485.1 Cryptoprocta ferox | reverse complement strand
CTCATAGAAATAGTGATGATGAGTATGTGTTTTTTAAGCTACTAAATTTGGGAGCAATTTGTAACACAGCAATAGGTCATCAAACAGAGAAATACAAATCTGTGGGCTTATAGTTGCACAATATTAGTGTCTACATACATGTCAGATATATGTACAAGTTTCAAGATATAATCTGCAAGACTTGGGATATCAATCTTGGGATAAAAGCAAAGCAGTGGGGTGATCATTGCAGTGTATATGGCAAGGTAGAAGGACAAAAGTGTGAGGCAGTTAAGTTACCATAAGAGAGTAAGAAGGGAAATATCTTCGTTGGTAAAAGCTAAAGAAAAAAAATCTCTGTCCTAGTAAAGCAAATGACAATTAAGAATTTATATACACAAAAATGTGAATCTAGGGCTAAATCCTGCTATCCTGTGGTTTCAAATGTGGGTCTTTGCAAGAATCAATTTTATTGTGCTTGATCAGGAAGGGAAAGGAGAAAAAACAGAATAAAGAGGAGTGAACTGATCTACTAGAGGAATAGCTGCCTGCTTTATCAGTGCATCTCTTGCCTGAATGGTCATCCTAATAGCCTGAAGGAATAGCTGATGCTTGACTTGTCCCCTCACCCCAGCTCTTACACATTGTCTTACACTGAAAAGGTACTAATACATAGTTATTGGAAAAGTAAATGAATAAACAAAGGAGAATGGAGGAAAAGAGGAGGATGGGGAAATAGGAGTTAGTGTAAAAAATTCAAAGGGGGAAGGAAAATGAATGAAAGAAGTATAGGAAGAGAGAAAGAGGAAAAGAGCAAGAAAGGGGAAGTGGGAAAGAGAGAAGAAAAAGAAAACAAAGAAAAAGAAGGGAGGGAAGATGGAAGGGATGGAGAAGAAAAGGAAGGAAGGAAGTAGTTATGCCACTGCATCTAAAGCATGAGTGTGTGGAGACAGGCAGAGAGCTTGTGTTCACAGGTCCCAGAGTGCCTGTGAGATGCAACTCAGTGAGAAGTAATGTCAAACTTGGACTTTGTCACCCTCATGGCAGCTGCCACAATCCCCTCACCCCATTGTTGGGGACATTTTTTTTTTTTTTTTTTTTTTTTACAGAGTGTCTGTTGCTTTCTATGACTTTGCCTTTAGGTAAAGAATCACACACACACACACACACACACACACACACTCACACAAATTTCACATCTGTGTGATTTAGAATTTTGAGACTTTTTTTATGATTCTAACAAAGAAGTCACCACAGAGACAGTACTGTGGCTTCTTTTGAAGTGTTTCCAAAGCTCTACAATCCTACAAGTCACCCAAAGAGTTTAAAAAAATACATATTTCTCATCCTAAGATTCACCAAATCATAATCATTCTTTCATAAGATTTCCAAAGTACATCAGTCTTGTTCTCTGCTGTCCATTGGAATTTTCCTGAAAAATATCTTGTTCCAAAATCTCAACCAGTTACTCAGTCAAAACCAAGTGCCCCCCCAATCACAATTACTAAACCAAAAGATGTACTCTGAGGCCAATATTTCTGAAGCTATCTGTGGGGAAGGACCAATGTTTATTTAACTTCTAAATTGTCACAATTTTTTAAAATATAAAATGCTATAATCGAATTAATAGAAAAATAAAATGAAAAGACACACAAAATAATACCTCTAAATTTGGGGGTTGCCTGGGGGCTCCATCAGTTGAGTGGCCAACTCTTCATGATCCCAGGGTTGTGGGATTGAGCCCCATGACAGGCTCTGCACTGAGCAGGGAGCCTGCTTTAGGATTCTCTTTCTTTCTCTCTTTCTCCCTCTGCCCCTCCCCCATTCACACACACTCTCTCTAAACAAAATAAATGTAATTTAAAAACCTCTAAATTTTTAATTACTAAGCTCAACAGACACAAGATATTCTTTCAAATTGCTACACATTCATTTAGAGTACACATGGAACATTCTCCAAAATAGCTCACATAGTGGGTCACAAATCAGACTTCCTCAACAAGTACAAAAAGATTGAGATCATACCATGCATATTTTCAGACCACAACACAATGAAACTTAAAGTCGACCACAAGAAAAATTTTGGAAAGACCACAAATACGTGGAGGTTTTTACTTTATTTATTTTATTGTATTTTTAATTTTTTTAATCTTTATTTTTGAGAGATAGAGTATGAACAGGGAGGGGCGAAGAGAGAGAGAAACACAGAATACAAAGCAGGCTCCAGGCTCTGAGCTGTCAGCACAGAGCCCGACACAGGGCTTGAACCCATGAACCATGATGAGATCATGACTTGAGCCAAAGTCGGATGATTAACCAACTCAGCCACCCTGGAGTCCTTATGTGAAAATTTTTAAAGAATATTCTACTAAAGAATCAATGAGTTAACCAGGAAATTAAAGAAGAAATAAAAAACTACATGGAAGCAAGTGAAAATGAAAGCACAACAGTTCAAAACCTCTGGGATGCAGCAAAAGTGGTCCTCTGAGGGAAGAATATAGCAATACAGGCCTACCTCAAGAAGCAAGAAAAGTCTTAAATATACAGCCTAACCTTTCATCTAAAGGAGCAGCAAATAAAGCCTAAATCCAGCAGAAGGAAAATAATAAAGATTAGAGAAATAAATTATGTATAAAAAAAACACAGAACAGATCAGTGAAACTAAGAGCTGGTTCTTTAAAGGAAATAATAAAATTGATAAACCCATAGCGAGACTTATCAAAGAGAAAAGAGAAAGGACCCAGATAGGTAAATAAAATTATCAATGAAAGAGGAGTGGTCACAACTAATACCACAGCAATACAAATAATTATGAGAATATTATGAAAAATTACATGCCAACAAACCAGGCAATGTGGAAGAAATGGAAAAATTCCTAGAAACATACAAACTACCAAAACTGAGACAGGAAGAAACAGAAAATTTGAACACACCCATAACCAGCAAAGAAATGCAATCAGTAATAAAAAAATTTCCCAACAAACAATAGTCCAGGACCAGATGGCTTCCCAGAGGGATTCTGTCAGATATTTAAAGAAGTTTTAATACCATTCCTCTCAAACTGTTCCTAAAAATAGGAATGGAAGTTGGAAAATTTCCAAATTCATTCTATGAGGCCAGCATTAACTTGATTCCGAAACCAAAGACCTCCCTGAAAAGGAGAACTACAGGCCAATATCCCTGATGAACATGGATAAAAAAATTCTCAACAAGATACTAGCAAGTCGATTTATTTATTTATTTAGTTAGTTAGTTAAAAGAATTATTTACCACAATCAGGTGGGATTTATTTCTGGGCTTCAGGCTGGTTCAATATTTATAAATCAATCAACATGATAGAACACAATGATATAGAGGATAAGAACCATATGATCCTCTCAATAGATGCAGAAAAAACATTTGAAAAAATAGTGTCCATTCTTGACAAAAACCCTCAACAAAGTAGGTTAGGTATAGAGGGAACTTACCTCAAAATCATAAAGGCCATATATTAAAGACCCACAGCTAATATTATCGTCAATGGGGAAAAACTAAGAGCCTTTCCCCTAAGATCAGAAAGAAGACAGGGGTGTCCATTCTCACCACTGTTCAACATAGTACTGAAAGTCCTAGCCTCAGCAATTAGATAGCAAACAGAAATAAAGGGCATTCAAATCAGCAAGGAAGAAGTCAAACATTCATTATTCTCAGATTATATGCTACTCTATATAGAAAACCCAAAAGACTCCATCAAAAAATTACTAGAACTGATGTATGAATTCAACAAAATCACAAGATATAAAATCAACATACAGAAATCTGTTGCATTTATATACATAAATAACAAAGCAGTAGGAAAAAAAAAATCAAAGATCTGATTCCATTTACAATTGCACCAAAAACCATTAGACACCTAGGAGTAAACCTAACTAAAGAGGTAAAAGATCTGTTTTCCTGAAAACTATAGAACACTTATTAAATAAATTGAATAGGACACAAAGAAATGGAAAAACATTCCATGCTCACGGATTGGAAGAACTGTTGGGAGCCATCTGAACTCACCTGTTGAGTGAAAATTCCTGGTGAGTGTATGGCAAATTTGCATGGTCTCTTGCCACAGACAGCGACCAATATCTACCTTCTTATCACTTTCATTTCTGCTTGGGCACCAAGCCTCGGAGTGCTTTACAGATTAGTGTCACGAGTGGCCTGTCCCCCTGCCCTGTCCCTGAGGTGTGATTGCACCTGGTTAGGGAAAAGATGAGTAAACTAGATACACCCTAATGTGACTAAGGCAAGCAACATATAATTTTCCTCCTAGCTCAGCAAGTAACTGATAACTCACTACTTTCTAGGCCTGGACGTCGTTGCAAAAGTCACTACTGCGATAATGTATGTCAAAAATGTATCATTCGTCTTTGGGACTGTGAAAGCAGACATTATGTCTCCTGGGGATCCTGTTTTTCTGGGAACTTACTCTTAGAGCTATAAACAGCCTAATGGCCCTTACTCATAAAAAACTGACAATGCTGTTTCCCTCATGGTTAAAGGTCGATTTCTTAGGGCTATACCTGAGGTTTTGAATATCTTGGTCTTATACATCCTGTGGAAAAACTGTACACTTAAAAAATGCCTGCCCTTCCCATATAATAGCATGAGTGCCTGTAGCTAAGTTTTTTATGACAATCATTACTACTAAGATTAGAATGGTAACTTCTGCAGAATCCATGTTCTGGAAAATTATAAAAATTATCTATGAGAAATCATTTTCTTCTCTTTCTGCTCCTTGTCCTTTTACTATAAATAAAGCTAGAGAATCAGACAGAGCAGAGATGCCTGCCTGGTGATCAGAAAGAAACTCATGGCTCTCTCATCACTCCCCCTTTAGCTGACACCGTCCATCCTTCAAGGAACCCTGGACCTACTGGAGCTGGACTCCGGCAAAGAACAAATATTGTTAAAATGTTTATATTATCCTAAGCAATCTACACATTTTATTCAGTCTCTATCAAAGGACTATCAGCATTTTTCACAGAGCTAGAACAAACAATCCTAAAATTTGTATGGAACCACAAAAGGCCCTGAACAGTTAAAGCAATCCTGGGGTGAGGGGCAGCTGGAGGCATCCCAATTCCAGACTTCAAGCTCCATTATAAAGCTCTAGTGATCAAGACAGTATGATACTGACACAAAACAGAAACACAGATCAATGTAACAGAATAGGAAACCAGAAATGAACCCACAACTAAATGGTCACCTAATCTTCAACAAAGCAGAAAGAATAGCCAATGGAAAAAAGATAGACTTTTCAACAAATGATTTTGGGAAAACTGGACCACTTTCTTACACCATACACAAAAATAAATTCAAAATGGGTGAAAGACCTAAATACAGACCTTTAAAAGAAACCATTAAAATCCTAAAGGAGAACACAGCCAACAACCTCTTTGACCTCAGAGCAACTTCTTACTAGATATGTAACCAGAGGCAAAGGAAACAAAAGCAAAAATGAACTATTGGGGCATCATCAGGTAAAAAGCTTCTATACAGTGAAGGAAACAATCAACAAAACTAAAAGTCAGTCTACAGGATGGGAGTAGATATTTGCAAATGAAATATCTGATAAAGGGTTAGTATCCAAAATCTATAAAGAACTTATTACACTCAACACCCAAAAAGTAAATAATGAGGTTAAGGAATGGGCAGAAGACAAACAGGAATTTTTCCAAAGAAGGCATCCAGATGTCCGACACATGAAAAGATGTTCAACATCACTCATCATCAGGGAAATACAAATCAAAACCACAATGAGATACCACATCATATCTATCAGAAAGGCTAAAATTAACAACACAGGAAAAACCAGATTTTGGCAAGGATGTGGAGAAAAGGGAACCCTCTTGTCCTCTTGGTGGAATGCAAACTGGTACACTAACTCTGGAAAAGAGTATTGAGGTTCCTCAAAGAGTTAAAAATAGAACTAACTTACAATCCAGTAATTGCACTAATAGGTATTTACCCAAAGGATACAAAAATAGAGATTTGAATGTGTGTAGCAGCTTAATCATATTTATAGCAGCATAATCAACAATAGCCAAACTATGGAAAGAGCCCAAATGTCCATTGACTGATGAATGGATAAAGAAGATGTGGTACATATATATACAATGGTATATTACTCATCCAATCAAAAAGTGAAATCTTGCCCTTTGTAACAATGTGGATGGAGCTACAGTGTGGTATACTAAGTGCAAAAAGTCAATCAGAGAAAGACAAATTCCATATGATTTCACTCATGTGGAATTTAAGAAACAAAACATGAACATATGGGAAGGAAAAAAAAGGGAAGCAAACCATAAGAGACTCTTAACTGTAGAGAACAAACAAGGTTGATGGAGGCGAGGAGGGTGAGGGACGAGTTAAATGGGTGATGGGTATTAAGGAGGGCATTTGTTGCAAGGAGCTGTTGTATGTATGTGATGAATCACTAAATTCTACACCTGAAACCAATTTTACCTTATATTAACTAACTAGAATTTAAGCAAAAACTTGAAAAAATATTCTTTCAAATTGCTATAAAAGTTTCTAACTCTCTTACTCTGAATTTGTGTGGGGATTGGGGCAAACAGCTCATTGGGACTGTAGTGGAGGGCCTTGTTTGGGATTCCTATTTCTAGCTGAACAATTCTATTTATCTTCCACCTAGCAATAGTTACTATCTTAGTTCAAATTTTACAATAAAGTTTAAATGATCCAAATATCCTGCATACAATTCTCAGGGACATGCATGGGAAGACCAAATGACTGTCCCATGCTTATTAGCTGTCTGCCACCAAGTCCCCTCCCCTTGGCTGACACTGGTTTCTTGTCCCCAAGCCAATCTGTAATCCATTCCAAGAGTTCTTCCCCTAAGCTATGTTTTTGATCTTGTAAATCAATCCATGTGTCATGCAGTTGCATCACATGCTTCTCTGATATCCAGCTGTCCACTGTTTCACCCTGATCTATTCATTAGACAGTATGCTCAAAGGATTGAAGTCAATTAATATGGAAGGGCACATTGTTTCTGTAGTGTTCCTCATTTGTGGGTTGGTGCTGGGAGTTCTGCAAATTATCAATTAACATGCTTTCTCTTATTGCCTCAAGATATGATTTTCAATATGTTTTCATAAACTTTGAAGTTCATAGGACTAGGTCCTATTTATTTTCTTTTCTAAAAATTGGGACTGTTGAATGGGTTTGTGTTTTATCATCATGGACTATGTTTTATAAACATGGACTGTATATTTCCTTCTTTTTTGTATTAGAATTAGTGAAAGCTTATTAAAAAAAACCCCACATTAGTTTTTGGAACACACTCAATACACAATAATTTAGAAATATGAAGAAAGGAAAGGCATGCTGGTATAAGTCACCATTTAATGCATTCCCTGGGTTTCAGTGATTACCTCTCCCCTGATCACTTTCACATTCCTTTTTCTCAAGTCACCTGACCACTTACTAATGATTCAATCCCAACAACTGGCCAGATAGTACTGAGCATCTGGTTGGCATCTTAAATTCAATACATACCAAATAAATTTAATATTTTCTTCACAAATCAAATATTTTATTTGCCAGGGCAAAATCTTGCTATTATCTTTGAATTGACTTTCTCCCTATGTAGCTAGCTGTATAGAATTTATTTCTGCAAGGTGTCATCCTTACTTTAATTCCTCTGCTGCAAACCAGACTCTCATTATTTTTATTTAGGGAGTTGGATTAAATGATTTCTTTCTCCTTCAGCCACTCCTAGCATTTAACTTAACACAACTACCAGATCAATTGTTTTATTTTAAATCACATTAATTTATTTTAAAGCACAATTTGACTTAGTCTTCATTACCAGTGGAATACAGTTCACATTCCAGAGCATGTGTTTAAGACTTGTCTATTCCTATAAGTACTTTAGACTCCTGCAAACAGAACCAGGGACTCTCAAAATACACATTTCACAGTGTTCCATCTGTGTGTATTCACGTTCATTTTTCTAGAATGCCCCAATTCCCAAGTGTCATAGTTTTACCTATTGCTAACCTGTTACATTTTCCACCTCTCTCAAGAAATCTTCCCTGATTCATCCATTCAAAAATAATCCCTCTGCCTCCCATAGTACTTTTTATTTATTTTTTAAAGATAAATATGCATTCCTTATATCATCTGATAGATTGTAAACAGTTCAGTTAA
The DNA here is from genome assembly GCA_028646485.1 of Cryptoprocta ferox. Taxonomy (NCBI): domain Eukaryota; kingdom Metazoa; phylum Chordata; class Mammalia; order Carnivora; family Eupleridae; genus Cryptoprocta; species Cryptoprocta ferox. Next base: position 28,029,745 of record CM053578.1, on the reverse strand, counting down.
ATATTTAAATTGCATTTTATTATTATAGTTTTAGAAGCCATCACAATACTGTTTTTTATTATTATTTTGATGTATAGGATTTTGGAGTTGACAGATTGGAATCTAATCCTGCCTCAAAACAATTTTGCCTTACATTTGTTTATCCTCAGTTTCCTTACCTGTACAAAGGGCATAACAATAGCCATTCCAAAGGGCTTTCTTTTTTTGTGTGAGACTCAAATGAGAATCTTTACCAAACATTTAGAGTTTTTCATATGTACTAAGTGCTCAATCCTACTATGCTACAACTGAGGTAAAGAGTGGTTAATGATTAGATAATTTGTATCCTAAACACATTTATCTGTTTTCTACAACTTTAATTACCTGAGATTCTTAAAAAATAAAGTAGTATAAGAAACACTACAGAGGGGTGCCTGGATGGCTCACTGGTTAAGCCTCAGGCTCAATTTCACCTCAGGTCATGATTTCGTGGTAGTGAGGTCTGAGGTCAAACCTTGCATGGGGCTTCCACTGGGCATGGAGCCTGCTTGGGGATTCTCCCTGTCCTCCTCTGCCCCTCCTGCACTTGCACTCTCTGTCTCCCTGTCTCACTCTCTCTCTCTAAAAAAGAGAAGAAAAGAAAAGAAAAACACTATAGAATAGCAGAAACTATCTCATTGGGATTATGATTTAAGGAAGGTCAAGCAAACACAAATATGACTCTTCTTCCAGCACAAAGTGCTTGTTCTCTTCTGTGCTGTTCTAAGGGGTCCCTCACAAAATTCGTTCAACTCCCTAAGATGAGTAAGATATGTTCTCTGTGCTATAAAGATTTATAACCTAGTTGGAGGAGATAGTTTTATATACACATAACTATCATACAAATTAGATTGCAATTTCAAAGATGAATGGCCTTGAAGGATGTGAGTGATTTTAATGAGTAAAAAAAAAAAAAAAATTGGAAAAGTTCATCCCTAATGAAAACAATTAAGAACGTGGCAAGGCAGAGTGATGGGAAATCCCGCTATGTTTATGGATTATTGCTTGAATATTTTATTCTTTTTCTACTCCTCAGAAGAACTTAAAACTTCTAAGGTGAGGAAAGTGAGGGAATAAGCTAGCCAGGAAAAGAGCCACTCTTGGGAATTGTCTATGTAGTCAGAGTATAATTTCCACAATCACAGAACCAAAGGAAGACATATTTTCCAATCATTTGTTCTGTAAGTTTTGCTGTGTGGAGTAGTTATAGTGATGCTAAGAATTGGATAATAGAAACAGATAAAATGTAACAATATATGGTCATCATCAAAAATATATGCACATTACCATTCTTGAAAAGAAAATGAGTCATAGAAAAGTATCAATATCTTTTCTAATAATTAGCAAAACAAATTATAAACACATCTATAATAAAATTTTAGGGAAAGTTAAGTGTCTTTCTTTCAGATATATTTATTACAAGGTTTGTGCATTTACTGTAACCAATAATAGATATAATAAAATGATCATGACACTAATTTGTATAGCTATACTCCCTTTCCTCTTAAAGTGCTTTTAATATTTCATTCTCCTTCATTGACCCAATTTCTTAGAGAAAAAAAGTCTAAGGAGGCCCTTTTTATAAAGCTTATAGAGAAAGTAGGCACTTTTCTCTTTAAAATCATAAAAAAATAGGACAAAGTACTTTGCCAGCATGAGATATTAACATAAAACACGTGGAAAGTGCTGCTGTCGCAAAATAGCTTAGACTTTCTTCCTTAGATCCAATTTATCACGGCGTTCTGAATTTGAGTATAACTTTTTTGGTAAAAATGACTCTTCACTCATCTATGTGAACAAATGGGACTTTAGGCATAGCATCATAAGAGGATTTCCTATGCTATGTTAAGACCCCGATATAGGGACATTCCATTGTGAATAAAAATAACCCCAGTCCCTCTAAACTTGCCTCTCCATATGGTTTTGCTTAACAATGCAGCAGATGCCCTGGATAGAAACCACCTATTTAGCTATAGGCAGGCCGGCAAGCTTCTGTCACTGTGTTCTCACTGGTAGGTCACTGGACGTGAATGCCAACCAGAGCAATTCCCTTGGCAGTCAAACTTGTAGGCAACTTGAAGGCATAGGGATATTTTAAGACTGCTCTACCTTAGAAGCCTGCCAGGTTTGTTGTTTAGTGTGTGAGGCCATGTCAATTTTTTTCCAAGGTCTGATGCTTCAGAGAAATCTATTGGGATTAAAGACAAAGAAGAAAGGGCTAGATGAAAACACATAGTCAACATTGACATTGATAATTTTTCCCACTAAAACTTTTTTAAATCAAATAGCATTAAGAATCTCTGAACCTATGTTTTAAAAAAAAGTCTCACCAATTAACCCCACTCATCATATGTTCATAGAGGCTATGGAAATTGTTTCCTAAATGTAAGAAGTTTATTATAAAAATTCTTAGGAGACTGAGAGATTTCTGGATTAAAAAAAATTATAACTGGGGCACCTGGGTGGCTTAGTCAGTCAAGCGTTTGGCTCTTGATTTCAGCTCAGGTCATGATCTCACAGTTTATAAGTTAGAGCCCCCACAGCAGGCTCTGCACTATAAGCACGGAGCCTGCTTGGTATTCTCTCTCTCCCTCTCCCTGCCCCTCTCCTGCTCCTGCTCTTGTGCGAGCTCTCTCTCTCTTTCTCTCTCCCTCTCTCCCTCTCAAAACAAATAAATAAAACTTAAAAAACTAAAAAAGAATTAAAACTAAAATTTTGGGGAGATCCTTGATGCTGGAAGCTAACTTTTACTGAGGTATAAGTGACATTTACCTACTATAACTTGGGCTCTGAAAAAAGGATGCTGCCTTAGCTATTTCTTTTACTCAAAGTTCTTATGTAGCCATGTTGTCCCATTGATTATTTTTGATGATTGATTCCTGCCTCTTAACATGCTGCCCAACCCTCTCTTTGCATTCTAATAAAGACTTGGGAGGATGTTTTTCAGGAACTATATTCATTTATTTTACTAAAAATAGAATTTGCTAGTGTTCCAAAGCCTGTTGGTTTATTTTTGTAACTATGTCTTCAAGTTATTTACCAACTTAAAATAAGGGTTTTTTTATGTTTACTTATTTTTGAGAGAGAGAGAGAGAGAGAGAGTGCAAGTGAGGGAGAGGCAGAGAGAGAGAGAGAGAGAGAGAGAGAGAGAGGACAGAGGATCTGAAGGATCTGAAGCAATCTCTGGGCTGAGAGCCTGATGCGGGGCTCGAATGCACAAATCGTAGGGTCATGACCTGAGCTGAAGTGGGATGCTTAACCAACTAAGCCACCCAGGCACCTCTGTCTACCAACTCTTGACAAAAAGTTTCAGTTTCTTTATAGCATTTTTCAGCTAATAATATTGGGTGTTGCCCATGTATTCAGGACTATGCTAGATGCTTTGTGTATATTATCTTTAATTTCTGCAATAAACTGTAGGATACAGAAGTCTAGAGATAGGACCTAATTTGGATCAGGTCCAAGAAAACAACTAAATTGGGTTAAGAATATAGTTTTTTCTGTACATTTTACATTCTTTTCACGATACCTTTATCTGTAGATTGCATGTGAGACTAGTTTACTGTCCAGTTCTCTCTATTGGATTTTATATTTTTGGAAACTGGAGAGCACTTTTTTTACTCTGAAATTAATAAGACATGTTGTCTTATCCTTATATCAGTTTCTACTTGTCAAGTTATCCCTACCAACTTTCTTCCTTCCATAGCCTGTGTTTATAGATTTGAGCTTTCTTCCTGGTTTCTTTCCATTCCCAGAAATCAGGATAATGATGAAAATATTCAAAGTCAACCTTGATCAATTGGATGAGGCCTCCTGCCATTCTGTGAGGGTCTCCCAATGGAGGTCATACAAAGAAGTAAGGGATCAAAGTATTATTAAGTGCAGCTATGACATAATTAGAGATAACTGAGCTGTATTTTCAAGAGAAATATTTTTGCAGGTTAAAGACCTAAAATGTTTGTTGTTCCTGATCTCAAACCAGAATCTCTGGACCTGTGTATTTATTAGGCAGACAAGGCTCAAATCTTTTGCCTTTAATTAGCTCAACAGAATACTGATGCTCTAGGAATTTTCCAGAGTTTACCTTGAACTGACATTTTTACAGCTTTTTACAGAAAGAAATGATATTCAAGAAAAGTCAAAATGATCTTCTATCCATCTATCTCAATATATTCCACGTTTTATCCTTTATTGAGCTTTTGCCAGAAAGTTTTTAGAAAGTTTTTATTTTTTAGTACACAAAGGACTAGATGCTTTATGACTTATTTATTCAAAAATCAGGCATTATATTCACATTTTAGATATTATCATCACATTTTACAAATGGTGAACAGAAAAGTTAGAGATATTTTTTCCATGTCACTCGGCTAGCATTTAATGGACACAGACTTTGAACATGTATGTTCTTAATACCCAAGTCTTGGTTTGGCCTAATATGTTAGGTTGACATAAAACAATGAATTAGGATTGTTATGTTCTTTGTTTCATTGAGGCTCAATATAAGAAGTGATAATAGAATATTTATTTCTTGATTCATTGTAAAATCATCATTGAAAATTTTTTTCTATTTGTTGATTGTACCTTATATGAGAACTAATAAATTACTTCTAAATTTGGTTTGAGGAAAAAGCTTTATTTCTTAAAGAACTAATCATTTATTATAATAAATAGAAGCATGTAGGGTTTTTTGTTTTCATGTTCTTGTTTGCTTGCTTTCATGCTTTGCTTGCTTCACTTTTCTTCCAGGAAACTCTAAACTAAATTTTAAAGCTCAATCATGGAAATTACTGTAGTAGGTTAGGAGGTTGATGTATTTTTCTTCTTCACTTAAAAAATTTTCAGATTAACGGTCTCCTTTTATTCTAACTCTGAAATTCAGTTTTGAAGAGGAGATTTAAATTATAAATCATTGATATAGATTCAGAAGCCAAAGCCATATTTTTTAAAAGAGGGTACTTGAATTTCTCTCATCTACCTATGTTATTCTTACCCCATATTGTTTTTCTTTTCAAAATTTGAAAGCTTAACTTCTTGTCATAGCAAGTCTTTAGCATTACTCTTTCAAAGCTCAAATTGAATATTTATTTAAGAAAAAAGCTTGCAACATTCTTTTAAAGGACAGAACTTACAAATTAGATTTTGGTTTAAAAATGATGAAATGCCAAGTCTTAGTTCACAGTTTATTTTAAATTTTATGAGAGTTTGCACTTGTCTTCTTCTCTCCTCCTGTCCTTCCTGAAACATTCCAGTCATTATCACATCATATTTATAGCAGTCTTTCCTCTGAAAAATGTGTTCATGGAACACTGACCATGTTTCATATATAAAAATGAATCCAAAGTAAATTGATTGAAAATATACATATTGTGTTTGAGTTAAGATGATGTCAAAGCAACTGGGCAACTAGTTACCTTGGGCATCTCAGGTGTTCAGTGCATATCATCTGGACAAGCCTATGCTAAAATGAGTCTAGGTAGCTACTTGGCATTGTGGCAAACAAGTTGACTAAATTTTTCATTTTTTAAGTAGTTCTAGTGATGTCTCCTAGGGTAATTAGTTTCAGGTGTTTTCAGCAGCACTTTGTTGTCTGTTTGGCTTGACACAATTTGCTTTTCTGACTATACAGGGTAGAGGGCATTCCATGCCCTGAATCCTGAAGATGTGAACTAAACATTGCTAACTTCTACAGCTCTTCTCTTTTAATTAATCTCCATGCATTTTAAAATATGCATATCTATCCTCTAATATTTATACATACTCTATTTGTATTTAATTTGCAATCCATATGTGAAATACCATTTATTCATACTGACTTCCTTGTTGAATTTCAGAAAACTTTTTCTGCATTAGCAGAGGTCTTAGAATAGATGCAGGAGGAAACATTATTAGGTCTGTAACAAGATAACCTAATTTGTCAAATCTGAGACTATTGGAGCTGACAGATCGAATGTTACCTTTCAGGGAAAGTGTTGAAAATAGCCCTGGAACAAAACCTTTGGAGAGAAGTTGTTAGTAATTTGACAAATTACTTGAATTGTGATGAAACAGAAAGAAATAATATCATTTTTTTCCTGTTTATGATTAAATAGCTGATACATTTTATAAAGAAGGGCAAAGAATAACTTGTATAGCTAAGTTCCAGGCTTGGTGGTGCTTGTTCTGGATTTCACTTTTCTGCAATATATCACTAGTAGCTGAATCAAGATGATTTCCTAACATAATGCCTATGGCTAAGCATATGTATCTTTAGTATTTGATGCTGGAAGTGGTAATATAAAACAATTACACACAGAACTGTGAAGTTTACTGGCTATGCTGCCACTGTTATATTTATTAACAGGTTGTTTTATTAGTGTAGATTTTAAAGTGGATGGAGATTTGGCAATTTTATAGTCTATTGATCAAGGTAGATAGGATAGAAAGGTAATTTAAGCCTTAAAGTTAACAGATTAGTTGGACTGTAACAACTGATCAATTATTCAGAAAATCAAGAGTCCACACTTCACTCCCTGCTATCTACATAATCCCTGCACATATACGACAGAGACATAAATGAGTGGCCAGTCACCGGGATATTATTTTTATATGGCATGAATTAATTTGATCTGACTTTTCCCCCTTCCTTTCTAATATCTGAATTACAGGACATGATGAAACGTTTTCCACCGTGCCGCCATGTTGCCTATAAAAGCATCTTTAATTATGACCTCGTGGACTAAAAGAGCTGGGGATGACCCTTGGCCAGCTGCAGGGTGGCCAACTCAGTCAAGTTCTCCATTGAGGGGAAGGACTGAACTCTCTTTTGTTTCACGTTCTTGAAGGCTTTTCCTGGCCAGTGTTGATTTGGCAGGAGTGTGCACTTGGGCTGCTGGGCTGCTGCCAGTCACTTGGTCCTGAAACTGGAGTGAGTAGGATCCTGCCAAAGATTAGACTGAGAAATCTGGATGCAGGCTGGCAATCCAAGCAATGGCTCCAGCCAAATTGGCACAGTTGGGAAAACCTTGGAGAATCACAATTATTTTAAACAAAATACAAAGTTTGTGAGCTTTCTAAACATTATGTAAATCAGCCTTGATTTCTGATTCACAGAACAGAGGTCCATCACTTGTGGTACATCTGTAAATGTATTAGTGCCCTAATTCATGTCAAATTGAACCTTGGTTTGCAAAGACCACATTAAATGGTGCTGCTCTGGCCATGCTTCAGTACCTACAGCAGCAAGCAGAAACTCCAGGTATCTTAACACATCTTTCTCAGAATTCTGGTTCTTACCCCTATTGTGGCTCTGGAACTGCCAGTCTGTGAGTGTGTTTGTGCATTGAGGAAGCTGATGTAGAATATTAGCAGTACTGTTTATGGGGAACCTACTCTTTTTTTAAACAATATAGTTTATTTTCAAGTTGGTTTTCATATAACCCCCAGTGCTCATCCCAACAAGTGCCCTCCTCCATGCCCATCACCCATTTTCTCCTCTCTCCCACATCCCATCAACTCTGTTTGGAAAACCTACTCTTCATGCCTCGCATGCATTATATCATTTAAGTTAATCCTCACAATAGTTCTATGAAGCAAACGTCATTTTTATTTACATTTTTATCTCAAAGAGCTGAGGTTTAAACCAGGTTTCCCAAGTCTGAAGCTTAAAACAACAACAACAACAACAACAACAATCCAGCTTGATTGAGGCAGAATTCATATATAAAACTGTAAGAATTTAAAACGTACATTGTGGTGATTCGACACATATATACATTATGAAAGGATTCCCCCATCTAGTTAATTAACATACCCATTACCTCCATTTATTTTTTAATATGTGTGAGAACATTTAACGTCCATTCACCCGCAAATTTTAATTATACATTATAGGGTTATTAACTATAGTCGCTGTGTTTTACATTAGATCCTAGCTGAAATTTTGTACCCTATTACAACCTCTTCCCACAGTCTCTAGCAACTACTTTTCTACTCTCTGTTTCTCTGAGTTTGAATTTATTTTTTGGATTCTACAAATAAGTGATACTATGCAATCTTTGTCACTCTCTGTCTGGGTATTTCACTCAGTATAATACCCTTAAGGCCCACCCATGTTGTGGCAAATGGCAGGATTTCTCTTTTTCTCATGGCTAAATAATATTCCATTGTATATATGCCAAATTCTCCTTATTTATCATTCATTTATGGACACTTAGGTTGTTTCCACATCTTAGCTATTGCAAATAATGCTGCAGTAAACAAGAGAGGGCAGATATATCTTTGATATCCTGTTTTCATTTTGTTTGGATATATACCAGAAGTGGGATCATATGCTAGTCATATATTTTTAATTTTTTGAGGGATCTCCATGTTTTCTTCTATAGTGGTTGCACCACATTGTATTTTCACCAATAGTGCACAAGTGTTCCCTTTCTTCTAAATCCTCACCAATACTTACCTCTTGTATTTTTGTTAATATGCATTCTAACAGGTATGAAGTGATACTATAGTTTTGATTTACATCCCATTGGTGTTGAGTGATGTGTATTATGGTGCTTTTCCAAGTTTGATTTACTTAGAAATCCCCAAGGGAGCTTTTAAAAATGCTGATTCCTGGATTTCTGTGCAAAGAAATCCTGGTCTTGTAGGTCGGGGACAAGAGGCATGGATGATTCTAATTCAAATGGTTGGAGAGTCAGGCTTAGAAATACTGCTCTATATTGTCTGTTGATTGTACTCAACTGTGTAAACACATGTGTTGGAGTAGGGCATCATTTTTCCCCTCCCAAATTGCTTATAATGAGATCCAGAAGCATCAGCTGCAGTCTATTCTGTGGTGTGTACTGACTTTCCTTAACACAACCCCCAACCTGCACACTCCCTCCCCTCTTTTTTTCTACAGGCTTCTTGCTTACCCTGGAGTCCTTAGCTTGCCATATTTTGAGTATCACTGAGACATGTTCACAATCTTGAAAACTCCCAGTGATCTGAAACATACTTAAAGTATTTAGGTAAAAACTTTATACCCTAGACTTGCTTAGAAGTTTTGTGGCAAACAGATAAACTTTATTCTTCTGAAGACTTATTTCAATATTCTAGGTTAATCATGCTTTTTCCTGCCTATAAAGAGAAGACATCTTACTCCACCATAAAAAGTCTACAAAAGTAATTTGAAATCTTTTTAAAAAAGTTAAATAATTAATTGCATAGTTTAATCTACTGATCTGAAAAATAGAGGTGAGATATTTTGACAAATAATTTGCGGAGCCCTTAATATATTATTAAACTCATTTGTGTCTTTTAAAAATAATATTATTTTACTGAATATTTCTTATTTCTTAGCAGAGAAAAACCCAAGAAGAATCCAATGCTCTGGTTCCAAAGCCTGGGCAGAATTTGGCCTAAAAATTAGGTTTACAAATATCTACAGAAAATAAGCAAATAAAGAAAAAAGACAGTTTATGAGCTTCAAGAATAGTGTTCTTGAGACAAGAAAGTTTTCATGTTTATTTTGTGTTTTACTCGATGTAGATACACATTTATGTAATGTTATACCTTAAAAACAGAATCCAATGTTTACAATTCCATTATAAAAAAAAAAAACCCTGAATGCCCTGTGTATCAAATCGTGAATTTAAGATAGTTGTCTCTTATAAGTAAAACTTCCTATAAAAGTTGAACATGCTCAAACTTATCAATGTAACTTATGGTTTTTCCATTTATATTTACTCTGAAATTATGGTGATTTCAAAAAATATATTTTATTCGAGTTAGCATCTAGACTGAGAGGCCATATTTCTTGTGGCAAGTAGCAAGGCAAACTATAGCAATTTTAATGATGACTTATGATTTGAAGAATAGGACAATCCAAATGTCATCACTTAATCTTAATTTTGCCTTGGTAATGTTTAGAATTTTTTTTTTCTCTTAAAGTCTTTCACTATCTTGCTAAGGGAAGATAGTCTCAGAGATGCAAGGTGCAAGAAGCACTAAAACAATGTTTTGAAATCTCTGTGACACTTTTGGCTGTGGGTTTAAAAAATGTCTGTGAGCTATATGTTAAAGCAGAGAGACAGTCAGCTTTTGCTGGGTCACTGTTTTCTGGGGATGACAGTATAAATGCATTATGGGTGACCTTCACATCACATAAAAATGTGATATATATCACAGATATATGAAGGATGTGACTAGATTTGTGGCATTATTGAATAAACAGCAGGTTGTGATAGAGCTTTGCTGTGCTTATTCCAGTAAATTTTCTTTATATAACAATGTTAATGATGTTCCATACAAAGTCAGAAGGTGGAGGTGGCCTTTTGGTAGTTTTAAGTAGTAGCTTTTCAAGGGAATGCAACTTTAGACTTGAACAAAAGGAACTGAACTTTTGGAATGTCTTGGGGGAAAGTGACAAAAGAATGGGTAGTGAGAGGAATAACAACACAAGAGGAAAGTAAGGAAGAAGTGAAGACCTGGATGAGTGGTCTAGAAGGGAACAGGGAGCTCATTTCAGCTTGAAAAACTGACACAAGTAAAGGGATGAGATGGAAATCAGCAAGTCATGCACACAATCAGAAAGAAGGTGTGTTTGAAAAAAGTCAGAAACCCAAATTGGAGAGTAAAAATAAGTGAGGTCAGAGATTATGTGCGAGTCACATGATGGGGGGGGGACTTTGATTCTAGATTTTTAAAATTTAGATCTTTGAATCGGTGACGTGGTCACCAGAAGTTGCTATTGGAAGAATCTGTGTATATAACTACACAAAAAAATAGTAATATGGGCAACATTAAGCTCATATTCCTGCAATATAACAACTAATGGGAGCTGAGTGTTACCAGCCCACATGGTAGAACATGAGCTCTCTAGGTACCCAAGGTCATTTACATTTAGCTCCTTAATCATTTGCATTAACTACTTGACTCCTTTTAGTATTTGAGTTTGCAGCCGTGTCCTGAAGAGTTGTAGGGAAAAAGAGTAGGATTTGGTACTTAACAAAACTTAGTTCTGCAGATGTCAGGTGATTTTCAAAGGCTGATTGTCTTCCTGATAGGTGGACTAACCAAGTGGGCAAATCATTATGCATCTCTATCAATGGGCCACCAGTCACCCAATAACAGGAAAATGCCAGTCAGTCATCTGACTTATTGTTTTGAATGATACACAATAACTGCCACAAAGTTTTCATGTTATTGACTGAACTTGACATTCATTGTGTTGGCATGGCAGAGAAACAGCCTGAAACAAAACACAATTCAGATGAGAATATGGGCTCACCCATTGGGAGAATTTTCTCTAGGACACCAGCTTCGATGAGCTTTTCAAGAGAGTCGTCATAATATAAGCATTGCTCTAGAGTTGAAAGATCTAACCGTATTTCTGCCTGAACATCATCTTTGGAGATTGCAGTTTAATTGATCTGGGGTAGGTCCCAGGTATCAATATTTTCTTAAGTCCCCCACAAGATTGAGAACTATTGATCTAAGTTATTAACACTCAAATGCTTCTTGTTCAGGTGTCTGATGTGAACAAAGTTGGACAGTTGTCTGAACAGGTGCTTCTGAGTTAGAAGATTCTTGCACCTGAGGTATGGAAGCATAACTAGGTTTAGAAAATAAGAAACTATAAGTACAATCAAGAGAAACCAAGCTTATAGTTAGGGAAGCATGAAAATATCTAAAAATTAACTTGGGGCAAAAATGGAAGAAAGAAGAGCAAGCTGAGTAGCCAAGAGTGAGGCCAATGAATAGTCAGGTGTGAAGAATGTGTAGGAGAGATTCTCAGGGCTGAATTCAGCACTAGACTCTGAGTGTAGTTTCTCTAACACAGCATTTGCCCTGCATGTGCAGGCAACAAAGTTATGGGAAGATGGGATGCCATTGGTAATGACTTGAGCTTCAGAAGACTAAAGGACCATGTTATTGCAGAGTGTATGGACAAAGGAATGCATTTAAATATGTAGCACTTGGAAAAGCAGTTTTAAAGCACCTTTATCCCCTCTCCCTTCCCAAAGTTCATATAGAATGTTAGAAATCAGGAGATGAATTTCAAATGGATTCAAGAATAATCACTGCCACCCCCAGTTCTCATTCTTTTCCTTAAATTTCCTATCCTGAAACAATATTTAAACAAATGTTTTCTCTTATTCCACCTTATGTTTTACTTTTAATTCAATGTTTTAAAAATCTCTAGTACTGCTAAGCCATCCCTTCTCCTTCTGGAGGAGCAGCTGTAGCTTTGGAATCAAACAGACTGGGTTTGAATCCCAGTTCCATCACTCACTGAATGCATGAACTTGATCAGATTACTTGCTTCTCCCAGTTTCAATGTTCTTATCTTTAAAGTGGGACTGGATTGGGGCACCTGGGTGGCTCAGTCGGTTAAGCGTCCAACTCTTGATTTTGGCTCAGGTCATGATCTCACATTCTCTCTCTCTCTGTCTCTCTCTCTCTCTGTCTCTCTCTCTGTCTCTCTGTCTCTCCCTCTCTCTCAAAATAAGCAAACTTAAATAAATAAAATTTAAAAATGGACTGATCATCTGTCTCTGATGGGTCTTGTGATGATTGGAGGAAGTATGTCATTCTACACCTATGTATAGCAGCTACTCAAAAATACTAACCTTAGCTTTGGCCTGATGGAGAAGATGAATTCAAATGCCTTAGTGCTACATGGGGACTTAAATCACAGGAAAGAGCTAACTCTCCTGGAAGATAGGAGTCCATTTTGATTTAAACCTTTTCCCATAAATTTTACCTAGTTCTTATATCCCTGAGAGTAAGTAGTTAAAGTTGGCATGGGTTGTGAGTTTGATGGATTATGCCCAACTTTGTTTCACAATCTTTACACCCACCAGTTGTGAGATGTAGGTAGCATTTACTTAGAGGAATGCAAAACTATTGGAAAATCACAGTCTTGACACTGCACGAACATATGCATTATTTCTTACATTAGTTTAAAATGCCAATGCACGGTTTTTGTTTTTACCTGAGATTTTAAGATAGCTTTAAAATTTTCAAAGGGCATTAAATCAGTTTTGTTTCTCAGGCAGCAAATGTAAAAGTTTTTTGTTTGTTTTCCTTTTGATTAATGAAATTGGCTCTAATTGGCAATGAGTGTCAGAGTTGCTATGTTTTAAACAGCACGTCTAAGGTTACTTTAATACATTTCTTTATGTTTAGGATGTCCTTTTCACATTGTAAGGTATCAATGATGGTATCATATTATTTATGTAACCTAGAGTTCAGAATAGAGTAAAAGCAATTTATTGTTTATTTGTTCATAAAGCCAACAGATATGTATTTGGGGGGGGGGAGTCAGGCCTTATGCTTCTAAGTGCTGTAGGTACTGATAATGCTTTTAAAAGCTCAAGATACTATAGCCCAGATACTGCTTTCAAGAGCTTTCAGTCCAGCAGACAAACACCAATAACAATCAAAACATATGTATATAGAAGAAGCAACATATAATGAAAAGAAGCCGGCTCTAATGTCAGGCAAATCTGTCTTCAATAGTTACATATGCTGCTTTGTACTGGCTTTATGTTCTTGGACAAAGAGAAAGCCTCAACATTTAATAATACCTCGCTTGCAAGATACAAATAAGGATGCTCAGTAACGGATACCCAGGGCCAGGAACAGTGGCACACAAAGTAAAACGGAATCTCTATCCTTATATCTTTCCTACTGGGCTCTTGGTTTGTATACCTACTGGGAGGACGAATATATTATGTAACACAGCAAAGCTGTTGGTTAGGCAAAATAGACATTATGATTATTCACATTTTATGATGTAGACACCAGGATTTAGTGTAGTTAAAAATTTTGTCCAAACTTACATAGTTTTTAAATGGTGGTGCCTAGACTCAAGCAAAGCCCTACCTTCAGACTTAAAACCTGAATTCCATCCATTTTGACTCTTCCCACACACTATCCTGTTGATCGGATCTTTAAGATATTTTATATTAGTCGGGGCACCTGGGTGGCTCAGTTGGTTAAGCAGCTGACTTCAACTCAGGTCATGATCTTGTGGTTTGTGAGTTCAAGCACCAAGTCAGGCTCTGTGCTAACAGCTCAGAGCCTGGAGCCTGTTTCAGATTCTGTGTTTCCCTCTCTCTCTGCCCTTCCCCCACTTGCACTCTGTCTCTCTCTCAAAAAAAAATAAACATTAAAAAAAGATATTTTATATTAGTGACTCGGACATGTATGTGTGACTTGGAGGCATGTGATAGAAAATATTTTGGGAATAGGGAATACCTGTTATCCCAAACAATTTTACAAAGAAAGCAACATTAAGTAGGGGGTGATGAGTCCCATACTTGAGAATTAAATATTTTTGGCTAAGTTTCATGAGTAACTGCCTGATACATATTTGACAATTGGTATCTATTTACTGAGCAAAATGGCAAGAATGGCCTCCAGATGTCCATTTGAATGAGCTCTGAGGAGTTTCTTTAGAGAACTCCTTCTGAAGGTAGAAAGATCCCTGAACTGAACTTGACATGCCAAAAAAGACTTAGCTATCTGGGATGGGATTTAAGAAATTATGGATATGCAGAAGCATCTGTTACTTGCATTTGCCTCACTTTAACTAATACCCCAAGCAGGAGTGTAAAACCAAAAACTGGGAGAATAGCTTCAGCAAGAATCTTTCAAACCCTGACAGATGTTGGGGCAGAGGTGCAGGATGAGAAACGAGTAGCAGTGCTTGGGAAGCTTCTAACTGCATATCGTAAGAAAAAAAGAGGCAACTTCCACCCTTTCATCTCAGGTGGGTTCCTCCAAATTAGTGGCACTACCTAGTGAGTATTAGAGGAGGCTCTGGTCCCTGGGGAAGGGAAGGGGTGACCAAGCCAGAAGCTCTGAGACAAGACAGAGCAAAAGCAATGCTCAGCATAAACATTATTGCTGTGAGCATATGTTGAACAACTCTTGTGTATTCCCAGGAATATTTGATGGGAAGACTTTGAAGTAGGGAGCTCAACTTGTGGAGAAAAGAATCAGCAAAATTAGGGTGTTACAGAAAATATAATTCCATCTGAATCTCAAAGTTGTGCTTTCTGGGAATATTTGAGGTACATATATGATAGATATTGTTGCAAAGAAAACATTCTAAATATTGTAACTACTTCAATATCTGGATATATTGTGCGTGCTGTAATGTTTTTTGATAAGTTTGTAATAGATTCTATACTGCAAATTATTGTGAACTGTAAGCTACCTTGTTCTTGATAGTAGCTCATTTTTTTCTTCCACATGTATATCCTCTACCTATAGAACCTCCTGATACCCAGTGGTCACCTATCCAAATCTTACCATTCTTCAAGGCTTAATATCAAATGCATTCTTTGTTATAAAATTTTTATAATTCCCTAATATGATGAAGATAGCGTGGGAGCGTGGGAAGGAAAAGCCATCTTGAAATATTCAGGTCAGGGTTGGTTTTGAATCTTACTCACTGCCTAGAAGTCAATTGACCTCTCAGTCTTTGTCTTCCTTGATGTAAAGTGAAATGAGAGGATCATCCTTCTTCACAGTGTTGTTGAGAAAGTCAAATGAGATGTTTTTACAAAAAAATGTTTTCAGTTTGGAAATTAGAGAGAGCATTATAGAACCTTGACAGCTAATGGAAAGAATATGTGATTTTTATGTCAGAAAAAGGATAGTTACAGATCTTCAAATACTTATGACCTTCAATTACTTAAGACTTTTGAATCTAAGTTTTTTCATAGGTAAAATAAAGAATAAATAACAGTTCCTTTACAGGGTGGTGGAAGAGTGTAATTGAGACAAAATATTTAAAACATATGATTGATCGATAGAGATACTCAAGAAATGTTAGTCTTATCCTTTTTTGAAAGAATCTGTCCTTTTATTAAAAACATTCTGTCTTTTGATGTTAATCACTTTATGGCTTTTATTTGAGCTACTCATGCACTTTTCTCACCATCTCTTTAAATCCAAGACATTTCAGAAAAAAAAAATGTATGCTTTATTTGTGTTTGCAGCTTTAACATTGTAGAGCTTCATAAAACTTGATAAATATTTGATTAAGTGACTACATAAAAGAATGAATAAGAAAGCTAGGTTCCTTGCCTGAGAGATTTTAAAAGACTAGAGGACCATCAGAGCAGTTCATTGAGAATTGGAAGAAGAGGTGGCATAGCAATTAAAAGTCAAGTGTAGAGCACTGAAGTGGAAGCCACATGATGATTGGGGGACTCATTCTCCTGCTGGGAGGAGTACATGCCATACACAGGAAGACCAAGGGCAAGGGCAACTTGTGCTTTCTGATCCAAAGATTTATTGCATAGAGTGTACTCACATAAAAGTCTTTGGTTTCCTAGGGATTCAAGTGTGTGCATAACAACAAAACAAACTCTTCAGCAATCTAAATGTCTGTTTCCCTTTCCTTATGGGTAACTTCTCTTCAGTATATTTGAAAACAAGCCTACTGCATTTGCACGGCTACTTTGTCCCAGAGGGAGCTCTTCTTCAGCATTATGTGCTTCTACACACTGAGCCAGCTCTAGGGTAGACCAGCAGGCTGATGGCCATCTGGGCATAGTTCCCTCTGTGCTGAAGTCTGGGTCCTAGGAATTAGCCTCAGCAGAAGAGCAAATGTAGGGCTGACACCTCTTCTCTCTATTGACCCTGTCCTTTTATCTTTCACACTACTTCAAACCAGGCAGTTGTGCTTAATTTATCCACCATTACTAAAAGTTGGGATCACCAAAAGAATTCCCATTTAGAAGAGAAAATTGATATGTGTATGTTAAATATTCCCCCCACTAGTAATTCGTAGAAAAGGGGACCAATACATTAAATTTTCAAAGGATGTATTTCTAACCTTGTTCCTTATTCACATTCATACCTCTCTGAAATTCCCTCCTTCGAATCTCTACTATCCATAGATAGTAATAGGCTATCTATTACTGCATTATAACTCTAAAATAGGATGGATTAAAATAATTGTTTTGCTCACAATTTTGTGGGTGAGGAATTTAGAAAGGACTCAACTGGGAGATCCATCACTTAACCATTTAGGATTCATTTCAAAGATGGCTTCTTCATTCACATGTCTGGTGCCTCTTTGCCCCTTATTTTCTCTCTCCACATGCATTTCATTTTTCAGGACCTGCCATGTGGCTTACTTTGGCTTTTGAACAGGGCAGTCAGCCGCTTTCCCAGAGCTAGTGTTGGGAGGAACAGGAAGTAGAAAGTCCTATCTCTTAAGTACACTGATACAACTTCTATTGGTTCTATTGGCCATATTCTATTGGTCATATAAGACACAGAGCTTTCAAGAAGCCAAGAGAAGGAAACCTAGATCCCATTTCTAGATGTACGGAGGCTCAAAGAGATGGGGGTCTTTTAAATTCATGCATTTACCATTTTATCTTCTGGAAATTTTAAACCAAAGACAACCTAGGAGGTTGCGGACCACACCCCACCCCTGGCTTTCTGAAAGCATATTTAGCAAAGTTGGAATGATTTATTCAAGTTAGGTCATGAGTTATAAACTTACCTTTTTACTCTTCTGATTGCCCAGGAGGTAAATATTGCTACAGACACATAGGCATACTTCTCCATGGCATACATTAATTCCCTCAGACAGTACAACTTAAATCTGTAAGGAAGACAAAATATTTTCCTGACATTTTCTATAACTTACAAGGCCCTTTTTACACAGCAGAATTATTATTTTATATTTTCATGTGAAACAATATTTGTTACTTTTCTTATCTTCTCCATTTTACCTGTCTTTATATATTATGTTCCCTCAGTTTGAGAATAAGGAATTAGACCTTTGCTAAACTAAATATATGTTAATATCCAAGCCCTTAGAAAAAAAGAAAAGAATAAAGAAAAAAATAGACCAAATAAAAATTTGGAGATTTCTAGAAGAGACTTAATTAGATGAGCAGCTAAAGGCTCTTCTGTGTCTGTGTTTTGGGAAGGGAAGGCATAATTTTGTCCTTTTGGTCATATAAAGCTTATTTTTATATTAACACCTTGTGTCTGGTACAAGTGATAATGCACAATTTGAAAAAATCAAATAACTCCACTGAAACCAATATTGAACTGTAGGTTAACTAACTAGAATTTAAATTAAAAATTTGAGGGAAAAAAAAGGAAAAATCAAATGACTCCAGAGCTCTGAAAGACTTTGGGAATGTCTGGTCCATTGTTTTTCAAACTCCAAAAAAAAATCAACCTAGGGGTGCCTGGGTGACTCAGTTGGTTGAGTGTCCAACTTGACTTGTGATTGTGGCTCCGGTCATGATCCCAGCATCATAGGATTGAACCTTTCATCAGGCTCTGTGCTGAGTGTGGAATCTGCTTAAGATTCTCTCTCTTCCTCTGTTCCTCCCTGGCTTGCTTGTGCTCTTTCTTTCTAAAATAAAAAATGTTTATCTCTTTAAAAAAATTCAACCTAATTATTCTCTCCCAAATTTAAGTATTTGTATTAAATAAAATTGGCTTCAAATACACAAAATATACAAAAGCAGATCTATGGTTCAAATTAAAGGAAGTAGGAGTTGTGGTACCCCACCATCATTCTACCCCTTCACTATCCCTTTTTCCTTCTCTAAAGTGGTTTCTGAGAAACTTTCAAGAAAACCTAAAATTCAGAAAAACATATCCCATTCCTCCTCATAATGTGGAAGAATCTGAGGTCCAATTTGATTAAATAATCTGCTGATAGATAGCTAATAATACTACTCACAGCTGACACATATTGAGTAATTAGCCTGAACCAGGCTGTCTTCTAAGTACTTGACATGACTTTAACATCCAACCTCCATATCAATTCCATGATGTAGACACTCATTCTCCTCACTGTGTAGGTGAGGTCAGAAAGCTTATGTGATTAGAAGCAAATCTAAGACTGAAATTCAGGTCTCTGTGATTCTCAGAGCAATGCTCTTGATGCTCTACAGTTCTGCCTCTTACAGAAATACCTCAAAACACCTCAGTCTATGGTTAGAGCTGACTTTGGCGTCAACAAAAGTATGCAATTAATCTTTCCTACTCTGTTTACTTCGGTGCTTTCCATGGACCTAAAAAGTCAAATTTGTGACATTCTCACATCCTGAAGCTCCAGGTTGCTATAGGCTTCATGTACCATAAAAGTTGCCTTGGGGCAAATGGATGGTTAGGTCTGTTAAGCTTCCAATTCTTGACCTCGGCTCAGATCATGATCTCACGGTTTGTGGGTTTGAGGCCCACATTGGGCTCTGTGCTAACAGTTCGGATTCTTGGGCTTCTCTCTTTTCCTTCTCTCTCTGCTGTCTCTCTCTTTCACTCCCTCACTTGCTCTCTTTCAAAGTAAGTAAATAAAGTTTAAAAAAGTGGCCACAAACTGGGTCATCACAGGTAACTTGGGGATGTGTGAAAACCTCTGCAACCTGGAGGGAACAACAATGGAGAGAAGAGTTGGAAAGGTCTATCTAGGGTCTACGTGTGGAATTAGGCCTGTGATAAGAGGAAAAATCTTATTTTTCATTCTTTATCTTTCTATTTCTCTAGGGCAGAGACTCTGCCTACAACCTTATTTTGATATTCCCCTTGTGTATTACAGGCCTTGAATACATATTTGTTGAATTAGTGGACAAATTGGCAGCATTATCTCTTTCTCTAATTAACCAAGTGACCTAATGCCAAACAGCTCTCTCCCTTCCTCCCTCCTCAGCCTGTCTTGCTATTAATGGCACAGGGGCCAGCTGCAGAGTGATGGAGACAGCTGTCTGCAAATTACTGGTATGGGGTAGAGAAGAGGCCCAGGACATCTGAATGACCTATCAATTGGATAATCCACTTGTGCTTAATTGAGAACAAGATTCAATTAACACATTTGTACACTGTTCATCTGAAAAATTCCAAAAAATTTAAAATCATGAAGAAATTATGCAACTCGGATCCATGGTGCATGAATATGTTCCTGGATGAGTGAAGCTACTTAATGTGGGTTAATAGGAGTGATTGACTTTCTTATCTGAAGTCAGATGTGTAACAGGAAGAAGATGGTATTTGAAAGGCTAAGCTGAGTGAAGCCATGAAGTTTATCCAAACTTAATTTAAAACAGAAGGTTCAGATCTTGTGAATTTTGACACATACATATATGGAAAGAAGGAAACACACTTTTTAAATACCACTATTTTAGGTAGCATAAAGTCTTTAGCTCAAACTTTTAAAACCCAATATAGTCAGATGTACAAATGATGGTTCTATCTCCTGGGATGGCCTATAAAAGTGCATATTTGTTCAACATTTTAAGATCCTCAAATTGAAAGTGCTGTGTAAATACTAGGCCAGATTCGCTCGCCATGTGTCTCCCTGTGTGCACAGTGCTTTCACTGACTTCAGCGGGTGGAATGTGGTGGGAGAATCTGGCTCATTATTAGTTTTCCTATTTTGATTTGATCAACTGTTGTCAATTACAGACATTGGTAATTACCCACAGAAAAGGAGAGGAAGGAGAAAAAAACTTGCTATCATAATATTTATCTTATCAGTTATGGTATTTTCCTATATTGAAAAAAATATTGTGGTGAATTGTGTAACACAGCAAATACTGATTTTACAATGCCCTTGACTTGAGTGTATTTTTATATAGATTTTTTAATTTGTCACACCAAATCCATGTTTATACAGTAGTGCTGCTTCACTTATTGCTGGGCCCTATTAATCCTCCTTCTCATCCCACTCCCTGCACAGATTTGCCCCTTAGATTCTGTGCCCACTCCC
The DNA here is from genome assembly GCA_028646485.1 of Cryptoprocta ferox. Classification (NCBI taxonomy): domain Eukaryota; kingdom Metazoa; phylum Chordata; class Mammalia; order Carnivora; family Eupleridae; genus Cryptoprocta; species Cryptoprocta ferox. The sequence continues at coordinate 28,009,008 of CM053578.1, read as the reverse complement.
AATATCATAATCCAGGCCACCACTGTGCAAAACACTTTCTGTGATGGAAATATTTTATATTGGCACTGCCCAATGCAATAGACAATAGCCACATGTGGCTATTAAGCACTTGAAATGTGGCTAGTGTAATTGGGAAACTGAATATTTAATTTAATTTAATTTAAAATTAAATGCACACATAGCTAGTGGTTACCATATTTCAGTGCAGTCCAAATGCTTATGACTTAATTACTGTGATAGCTTGTTGACTGCTCTTCTATTGGGAGGATGTTTGTCTTCAGTTTTTTTTTTTATACAAGACCAGATTAATTATCTTTAAATTTTGCTCTCATTAGGACATTTCCTACTTAGAAACTTAGGTTGGCTTCATACAGGCTATCTACTATAGTAATCTGTGTAATAAAGTCCGCTCTAAGTCTGTCTGCTCCTCAAAATCACTTGGGGACAGAGCTTAGAGTAAATGATTCCTTAGATTCACGATGGACCTGATTCTATATAGCCAATTTTAAGAATCTGTTCTAGTACCTCTACTTTTCTGCATATCTACTGTTTCTGTATAGATAAAGGCATAAACATTACCTGGAATACTGCAGTATTCTTATAACATTTATTCCTACCTCTTTTCTTTCCATTCCTCTCCTATCCCACAGTCTATTCTCCAAATAACAGCTAAAGTGATCTTCCTAAAATTCACAATAGGTTACTCTGACACTTCAAATGTTCCAAAGAGTCTCCATTGTCTATAGAATAAAATGAACTTTTTCCATTCTCATTGTCTACAAAGCCCTCATGGTATGCTTCCTACTTACCATTTAAGCCTTATTACTCTTATTTTAAAAACACTTTCTTCTAAAAAAAAAACAACACTTTTTCTTGTTTACTACTTGCATGTTCCTTCTTTGATATATCAAATTTCTTCTCAGCTCAAAGCCTTTGACTTGTACCCCTCTTCTTGTGATCTTCAAAGGGCAAACCCCTTCTCATCCTTCACCTCCCAGATCACATATCATCCCAGAAAGAGATACCTTGTCTGCAGTATCTACTGCTTCTGTCCCATCTTAGTCATTCTCTATATACATCTTTTTATGTCCACAGGCACTTATTATTATCAGATATGTTTGATTAGGTTACATGTCTATTACTCATCTACTACTAGGAAATAGTTTCCCTAAGAGTAATGCTTTTTGTCTTTCTTGTTGCTCAGGTTTTTAAAAATCATAATTAGCTTTTTAGTTCACATTGTCCTTGATCTCCTCAAAACAGTGGCTTATAAAAGTGGCTTTTTTGTTTGTTTTTGAGAGAGAGAGAGAGAGCACAGGGGCATGTGGGAGAGGGGCAGAGGGAGAAGGGGAGAGAATCTTAAGCAGGCTCCATGCTCAGCTCAGAGCCAGACATGGGGACCTTGATCTCACGATCAACTGTGAGATTATGACCTGAACCAAAATCAAGAGTCGACACTTAACTGACTGAGCCACTCAGGCGCCCCTAAAATGGTGTTTTGAAACCAGCAACATCAGCATTATCTGGAAACATGTTTGAAATGCAGTTCTGGGTCCCCACCCCACACCTACTGGATCAGAAACTCTGGGGGTGGAGCCCTGTAATCTGTACTTTGGCAAGCCCTCCTGGTGATTTTGATGAAGTTAAAGTTTGTGAAGGACCACTCTAACATATATGTTCAGTGTCATAAAATTCAGCAATGAATTTTTATATTAATATGTAATTATTTCTTAAGGAATAAGTTAATTTTCCTTTTTAGAGTAAAGTTCTTTGAAGGTACACTCTGAAATATTTCCTTTATTTCTTTGAGACTAGGGCATGTCAGACCCTGTTGTATGCATCTAAAGCATCATTAGAAGCATATTTCCTTTGTTAAACCCATATTATTTTTCCCCCTCACATAGTTACAATTCTTTTCTGATCCACTTTTACATGTGCTTGTGACAGTATGTTAGGAGCTCCCAAGAATATTTTCTAACTTACATTTTTAAATTATTTGTTTCTATAGACCTTACATTGTGGTTTAAAAGTGTGAAATGTGTGGGACATCTGGGCAGCTCAGTCAGTTAAGCATCCGAATTCGGCTCAGGCCATGATCTCATGGTTTGTGAATCTGAGCCCTACGTCGGGTTCTGTGCTGACAGCTCAGAGCCTGGAGCCTGCTTCGGATTCTATGTCTCCCTTTCTCTCTGTTTCTTCCCTTCTCGTGCTCTGTCTTTCTCTGTCTCTCAAAAATAAAAAAAAAGTTGAAAAAATATTTTTAAAATGTCAAATGTGTAACTTCTGTTTTACATTGGTTGAGTGTCAGAAAGAGCTCAATAAATAATTGGAATGATTACATGTGATTTTAGTCACCTTTGGGCCCTCTTGATGGAGTTAGCTAATGTGTGGGACAAGAAAAAAAGTAATTATCCCAGTCTCTCTATTTTACTTCTAGCTGGCCTCACATAGTGAGGAGAAACTGGAGAAATTATTGTAGGTAAGTGGCAGAAGGAAAAATCTGGAAGAGAGACAATACAAAATACAATGTATTATTATACTATACCTCTTTATACCTACCACTTTGCCTCTTTTAATACTTATTTGGTTTTGGATCAGTTAGGATCTTGCACTGGCATATAACAGAATATCTAATTCAAACCAGCTTAAACCAAAGGGAGAATTTATTGGCTCATTTGTATGAAAAGCCCAGGGATATCCAGCTTTAGGCAGTACTTAATGCAATGACTCCACTGGGGTTATCTATCAATCTTTATACATCTCCTGGTTCTGCTTTCCTCCATGTTCATTTAATTTCTAGGCTTTGCGTAGTGGCAGGATGACTGCCCTTAGCTCCTGGTCTAATTTTGCCTTCATTAAAGATGGGCATAGAAAAGATGTTTTACTCTTTCCAAACTTAAAACAAAAATCCTTGTCCTTACTATAACTGGTTTGAGTTCTGCCACAGTCTACTTCTGAAGTACTCACTGTGAGTAAGGGTGTACCATGTATTTAATTGCTCAAGGATAAATAATGCACTCATATCTGGTCTAGAGATTAGAATCAGTTTCACCAAATCAAGTTTTTAATTATGGGGAAAGAGTGATATTTAAAAAGAATTTTGGAGAATTAGTATAAAAAATAGACAATAGATTTTGGTAAACCAAAATAAATATGTAAACAAATAAAATAAACAAATACATATCCTTCAAAGTTTGGGTGTAAAATTCCACATACAGAATGTTTTCTCACAGGACTGGCAATGAGAAGTCTCATGTTACCTTGATTTTATTGCCTCAGTGTTAAGGGTTCATTTAATATCATATCTAGAGCATTTTTGTATGCTTTCCTTTTTCAAAAAATGTTTATTTATTTTTGAGGGGGACAGGAGGGACAGAGACAGGGACAGAAGATCCAAAGCAGGCTCTGTGCTGACAGCAGAGAGACAGATGTGGGACTGAAGTTCATGAACCATGAACCATGGGCTCATGACCTGAGCTGAAGTTGGATGCTTAACCAACTGAGCCACCCAGGTGCCCCAGCATGATTTTATTTACCCAAGGTCCTATTCTACACGTGATAGCTTCAATCAGATTGATTGAAGATATATGTCTTTTTTCAGCTCAGGGAATTTTCCTATATCATTTAATTGACTGTTTCTTTTTCTTCTATTTCTTCCTTCCATCTTTTTCTGTAATTCAACTTAATATAATTACTTTAAGTCATTGAATATAATAAACTTCTGAATTTATGCTTCATTTCTCTGAACCTTTTTGCCATAATTCCTATATTGTTCTATATTTGTGTAATATTATGGAAGTATAGTACAATGAAATCTTCCCACTTATATATTTATTCTTCCGTTGTGCATTTTCTGTCATTCTACAGATGTCATCTATGGAGCAGTTTATTTGGTTTTTATTTTGGCAATCACATTTTTCATTTCCAGAGTATAAAATTAGTTACTCTTTAAAAGTAGCATTAGTATTCTGTAATTAGCATTCTTTGGAGTTTACAATTAGGAAGAGATAATTGTTCCCACCCTCACAACTAAAGCAAGCCAGATAATCTACAGAATCATAGTTTTTTGTTTGGTTTTGTTTTAACCATAATAGCATGAGAATGCAAAGAAAAATAAATAAATGAAATTCCACAAGCAATGACTATTTCTTGGCAGAGGAGACAAGCATGGCTTCTTTCAGCCCTAGTGAAGCTGGGGAAGAGAATACTATGACAGATGGGTGTAAGGAGAAACTGGCTAAACTTTTAATCAACTATTAATCGTCACATGTGGGCTTGAATAATGGACATTAACTATCCACTGCCACAGAGGAATCTATTTCAATTTACCAAGTCTTCAATTAAGTAGTGAAAGGGTCATATGCTAAAGGTTGGGGGCAGGGCACATTTGATGCACATGAAGCTTTACCAAGTGCAAGGCAGTAGCCCCTTGAAGGACACCTATAAAACACAGAGCTGAGAGAGATTTCTCCAAGGTAATTCATGTCTTCACAAATGCTGAAAACTGAAAGGAGGGCCATAGAGCAGAGAATGATCTTGCAAAGCATAGTAAGAGACCTCTCTCTCCTGGTTTGGAAAGTTTACACTGAAGCAATAAAGCACAAACAGAATACCAATCGAGTTTAACAATAATGACAGACAGAGGTAGGAGCATGCTTTATACTGGGAGTAAATCTTATTTCTTTAATTTCTACTGTGCTTTATTTTTGTCATAAAATGCTTTTATGTGATCAAAAGTTGAAAGATGCACAAAAATGCAGAAACATGTGACCAATGAAAGAGAGGAGGCAGTCAATAGCAGCATGCCCAGAGATAGACCAGCTATTGTAATGATCAGACAGAAACATTAAACTATGAGTAATTAGGGTCTAGTGAAAAATATAGACATCATGCGAGAAGAGATAGGCAATTTCTCTAGGGAATAAAAGTATAAAAATGAAATACACATATACACTTACCAGAAATGAAGCATACACTGATGGGATTAACAGTAGATTGAACACAAAAGAGAAAAGATTCAGTGAATTTAAAGATAGGTCACTTGAAATTTTCCAAATAAACATTGAAAACTTAAAACAAAAAAAAGGAACAAAGCATCTGGTGCCTGTATTTGGAATCCCAGAAATATGTATTTAGAGTCTCTGAAGGGGAAATTAATAATGAGGCAGAAGAAATATTTTAAGATATAATGGCTGAGAATTTTCCATAATTAATAAAAGATAAACTTGCAAATCTGAGAAGTTTAACAAATCCAAGCATGATAAATACAGAGAAAACCATATGTGGCCTCACTATAGTCAAACTGTTGAAAACCAAATATAAAAGGAAAATTTAAAGAGCAATTGGAGAAGAAAAAACAAAATATATATGGTGGAGAAATGATACCAATGACAGCTGGTTTCTTATCACAAACAATGGAGACCAAAATAAAATGTAATAACATCTTTAAAGTGTTTTTAAAAAAATAAATGTCAGCACAAAATTCTACATTCAGCAAAAATGTCCTTTAAAAATGAAGATGGGATAAATAGACTTTTCAGACAGACAAAAACTGAAAGAAATCTTTCCATAGATATTCTCTTTAAGAAATAGTGAAGAAAGTTGTTTTAGCTATAAGAAAATGATGTGGAATGGAAGTCCCTATTTGTGGGAAGGAATGAAAAGCATGGAAGTGGTAGTAAATATGTAGCTAAAAAATATGTATTTTTGTTATTTTTCATTTCTTCATATTTTAACATACCTTATTTACTGATTAAGGCAAATAACATTTTAAAATTCATAACACATGTAAAAGTAAAACATGACAAAAAAGTTAGAAGAAGAAATATCTTATAATACTGTAATGATTTTACATTTTAAACATATATTTAACTATATTATTTGAAGGTAAATGTGAGAAGATCAAGTATATATTATAATCATTAAAGCAACATTGAAAAAATAACACAAAGAAATACAGCTTAAAAGTCAATAAAGGAGATAAAATGCTTAAAAAATGCTGATTCCCCAAAAAAAGGGAAGAAAAGAAACACAATGGAATAAATCTCAGATGTCACAAATATAAAATAAATACGATAAAAGACACAAAACTATCAATAATTTTGTTAAATATAAAAATTTACAACACCATGTAAATAAGACAAATACTGTCAGACTTTCTAAGGCAAGATCAACTCTATGTTGTGTACTAGAAATACACTTTACATGTAAAAATGGCTTCGCAATGAAAGTAAAAGTATTTGAAAAGTTAGTAGACCAAAAATAAGAAAGTTCAGACCAAGCAAATTACAAGATAAAGTATCTTAACAGAAATAAAGATAAAAATTTTTCAAGAAGACATAATAATCCTGAATGTGTATACACCTAATAATAGGACTTTAACATTGTGATATTGTTCCTTACAGTAAATATGTGGTCTTTGCCGCTTCTGCCACAGAGCTCCTAAAGCACTCGTAATTTCCTAAGTGACAAAAGCAATGGGAGTGTCTTGTGTTAAAATGTTTGACCCTTTTGTCCTGAAATAGCTCCAAAGCCAAAAAGGTAAAAGTAGTGTATTGTTATTCATAATAAGTTGCTTTTAATCACACTTGAGTTTATGTTAATGGAGAGCCTTTTGGAAAGCCTCTAAGGATGGAGGCTCATTGGCACAGAAACAAACCATGATTAGAGGGGTGGAACTTTCAGTGCCAGTCTTCAATCTCTGGGCAATGACCAATAGTTAATCATTTAATCAATTATGTCTATGTATTAAAGCCTTCGTTAAGAAAACCCAAAAGAATGGGGTCTGGAGAGCTGCTAGGTTGGTGAACACATGGAGGTGCTGAGAGAAGGGTACATCTGGAGAGGGCATAGAATCTCCGTGCCACCTCGCATATACCTTGACCTAGACATCTCTTCCATCTGGCTGTCCCTGAGTTACACTCTTTTATAATACACAGGTAACCTATTAAGTAAAATGTTTTCCTGACTTCTCTGAACCAGTCTAGCAAACTAATACAGTAAGTGCTACAGGAGCCTATGATTTATAGCTTGTCATTCAGAAGCACAGGTAAAAAGCTGAATTTGTGGTTGGCACCTGGAGTCAAAAAGGAGCCGTATTGTGGGACTGACCCTTAACCTCTGAGATCTGACACTGTCTCCAGGTAAATAGTGTCAGCACGGGATTAAAGTGTAGAACACCCAGCCATTGTATGAGAACTGCTTGGAATGAGAAACCTCCACATACACATTTGGGGACCAGAGATACCAGAATTGAAGTATTTTATGAGTTGTGAGTAGAGTGTTAGTGTAAAGGAGAGACAGGAGCAGTGTTTCCCTCTCCACATTCAGGTCACAAAACTTGATACAATTAAAAGGATAAATAGAACAAATCTACAAATATAATTAGAGATTTTAACACTTCTTTATCAGCAATTGCTAGAATGTGTAGTAAAAAAAAATGTATGTGTATACATTGTAAACCATTTCAACCAATTTGCTTAATAAATAAAGAACATCATAACCAACAATTGCATATTACCCATTCTTAGCCATTCCAAATGCAACATTCCCTAAGAGCATATGCTGACTAACAAAACAAGTTTTAATACATATCAAAGGATTAAAATCATATATAGTTATTCTTTGACCAGTATGAACTTAAGTTAGACATCAGTAATAGTTAATTATCTGCAAATGCCAAATATTTTCAATTTAGAAAATGTACATTCAAATAATCCAGGGGCACCTGGGTGGCTCAGTCGGTTAAGCGTCTGATTTCGGCTCAGGTCATGATCTCATCGTTCATGAGTTCGAGCCCTGTATTGGTCTCTGTGCTGACAGCTCAGAGGCTCAGATTTTGTGTCTCCCTCTCTCTCTGCCCTCCCCCAAATCATGCTTTGTCTTTCTTTCTCTCTCAAAATATAAACATAAGAAAAATTTTTAAAAAAGGATAAAGGAGAAAAAAATACAAAATACCCATCTGAGAAATAAAAAGGATGCATCACTACAGTTCCTATAATTTATTACAGCTGAATCAAGAAGAAATAGAAAATATGAATGGTTGAAAATCTATTAAAGAACTTGAATTAGTAATTCAAAAACTTCCCACAAAGAAAACCCCAGGACCAATAGCTTCATTGATTAATTTTATCAAATATTTAATGAATATATAACCCCTAGCTTAAATTCTCAGAAAATAGAGTAGATGGAAGCACTTTATTCCTTTTTTCATGAGGCCATCATTACCTTGATACCAGATCCTGATAAAACTATGACAAAAAAATTAAATTCAATAACCCTTATGATTACAGATATAAAAATGCTTAGCAAAATATTAGCATATTGAATGAAGCAGTATATGATGCTAAAGTATTAGTTCAGAAATGCAAGTCTGATTTAACATTTTTTAAATGTCCATTTTGATTATATGTTAATTTAATTTTCAGTAAATGTAATCCACAGCATTATTGGAATAAATCGGAAGAATGATGTCACTATCTCAATAGATGCAAAAAATTTTTGACCAAATTCACATTCCTTCATTACACAAAGTGCCAGCAAATGAGAATTGTAAGCAAACATCCTCAATCCTCAATTAAGAACACCTATTAAAAAAATCTTTCAGATAATTTCATTCTTAATAGTGGAATAGTAAATTTTACCCCCTAAGATTGGGATCAAAGTAAAATACATGCTTTCATTACTTCCATTTAATATTGAGTTATAAGTCCTAGCCACTGTAATAAAGTAAGAAAAAAAACAAAAGACACAAGAGTCAGAAGAGAAGTAAAAGTGTTATTTGCAGACAGCATGATGGTGTACATAGAAAATCCAAAGGAACCAACCAAAAGCTGTTACTAATAACTAAATTTAGCATGGTCATAATATTGAAGTTCAATATAAAACTTAGTTATGTATAATAGGAATGAACAAATAGAAAATTAAAATAATTAACATTTATAGTAGTGTTGGAAAACATTGAATCCATAGTAATAAGTTTAGTGAAAGATGCAAGACCTCTACACTGAAAATTATAAAACATTAATGGGAGAAGAAAGTAAAGAAAACCTAAGTAAATGCAGGCAGAGATCATTTTTATGGTTTCAAAGACTTAATATTGTTACAATACAAATTTTCTTCAAATTGACCTTTAGATTCAAAACAAATTCATTCAAAACCCCAAAAGATATTTTCCCCTTGGAAAGTCGCAATCTATTTCTAAATTTATAGGGACATATAAAGAATCTAGACTACACCAACCAATCTTGAAAAAGAAGAATAAAATGGCAAACTTTACATTATTTCTTTTTAAGGCTTACTATATTTACTATAAAGCCACATTTATAAATACAGTGTGATTTTCGCTATTTGTATATAAATAGAGTCAAAAATGTATCCATATATACACAATTGATTATTGAACAAGGTACCAGGTGAAATATATACCCATACCCACTAGAACTGCTAAAATAAAAATGATTGACAATACCAAATGTTGGTTAGGATATGGGGCAAACGGACATCTAATACATTGAGGGTTGGAGTGTAAAACGGCACAGACATGTTTGAGAACTGTTTAGCATTTTTTAAAATAGGGTTAAACTTCTATCTACCCTATGACCTAAAAATTCCATTCTTAACCAAAAATACTTCTACAAGAATGTTTATAGCAGCTTTAGTCATAAAAGCCTCAAATGGAAACAAGTCAAATGTCCTTCAGCAGGAAAATGGATCGGTAATGTATGTTATAATTATATAGCAGAATACTATTTTTGACTAAAAAAGTACACAACATAGATGAATGTCAAAGCATTTGGCTGAAAAATTATATCCTTTATAATTTCATTTATATTAAGAGCAGATGAAATTATTCTACAGTGATTTAAATCAGAAAGTTGTAGCCTACAATGGGGAAATTGACTGAAACGAGCAAAGAGAACTTTCTGAAATGATACAAATGTTTCAAATCTTGTTTTGGGTATTAGTTATACAAGTAAATATAATTATCAAAATTAATCATTGAATTATTAAGATCTAGGTATTTATTTAAGTAAATTATACTTCTATTTTAAAAAGCTTTTAGAAGAGTCTCATGTTTGCTCTATTAAGTTTGTTTCTTCAGGTATTAATTCTTGTAATTCTTAATTTGGTGCTTTGGTTTCATGGAGTTGGTTTTCTTGAAATCTTTCATGATTTGTGGTTTGATGTCATCTTTGTATCAGAGTCTTTATTTACCTTTGTGTACTGTGGTTCTGTTTACTATTATCTGACTAATTGTAGGGCAATGATAAGACATGCTGTTGGTGGTATATACTAGCTGCTCATTTCTCAAGAATCTATTTGAGAATCCATCTCCCCATGACAGTGGGGATTCTGCACTGCCTCTTTGGCCATTCACAGTCACTGTTGCAGTCTTCCAAAGATATCTGTTGTTGCTGTGTGTGTCTGTGTTGCTGTGTGTGTTTATCTGTTGGGGGCAGAGAGCAATTGGTTAATCTTCTAAACTTCTTCAAATGTGTTTACACAACAAATCACCCTGATGGTTGCCTCAGCTCTCTGGGTGTGAAACAACCTTGAAGCTCTTTCTACCTTCTGTAGCAGTTTTCTTCATACATATTTATTTCAACTGCTTTCCATGTGGTGCAGATTTCCTAAAATTTCTGGCTCACATTAACTCCCTTATGCTTTTCCAGTGCTGTAATGAACTTACAATTAAGGAAAATGGGTGTGTTTTCTGTCATTTGTGGAGATTTGGGTTAGGACTTACAGACAAACACATTTGCTCTGTTTGCCATCTTGATCCAATTCCCCAAGTCACTTTTAATTAGCAGCTTTGTTGCTGCTTTACATACTGATGTACCTTAGTGACTCTAACCATTACATTTATGTGGCCCTGTATAATGGTCTATTGATCTGGCAGTGACCTGAACTCTTGCTATTTGTAAGGTAGATATTTGACAAGTTCACAAAGGTAGACAGTAAATTGATCTATACGGTACAAACAGTTTTTAAAAGGAGAAAATCACTTCTACATGCTCGTGTTTGGAAGAAATGGGATTGATGTTTCAGAATCTCTACCTGGATATTCAACTCTACAGATAACCCCAAGATGAGAATATAGAAGAGCCCTACTCAAAATCACCAAAAATCTTCCTAAGCAACCTGGCCCCTGACTATTTATCATTCTAATCTTGACTTAACACTTTAGGAGGCTGTGTCTATAAATGAAAGATGTGTTTGTGTACTAAAGTCAAGTGCTATTTGCGGAGGATACTATGACTTTGGTTTGACTTTTTGGCTGATAAAAGCAGATGGGCAAGGTTTTCTTTTATTGTTTGCTTTCACGTAAAAAACAAATATTGGCAAAAACAAGTGAAGTATCACGGCTCCCTCTCTGATCTGTTATTTAGAGGTGGTCCAAAATTCTTGTCAGACATTAGATAGTACAAATTTATAGGAAGCCAATAGTGAAGAGAGCATTTGGTGGTTCTTTATCTGCCCAGTGTATACAGATTGTAATATCAAGAGCTGATATGATACTGAATTGGTGAAGGGTGCTGTTGTATTGACAACTTTCCATATTACAGAGCAGGCAACTGAATGAAGCACAATTAGGCAACTTAGATTTATTTTTAAAAGAATATGGAGAAGACAATGAAAATGTAAAGCCTTTAGAATGTCATTTAAAGGAAGTCTATACTTTGGTTATTACGATAAATTGGACTTAAAATAATTTTATCTAATAAAATTTTGGTACTGTGTTTAGTTTCTAAAAAGTAGTGTAACAGATTGCTCTGACTTGATTAAACATGCGTTCCCTGTAAAAAAGTTAGAAATCCCATAATTCTACAATTCAGCGGTCAATACCTGATGCATTGTAGTTTTCGTGCCTGGATATATTGTTATGTTGTAAGATCATATACTCTTATCAACAGATTTTATTTTTATTTAATGTTATATCTTTTAAAATATACTTAGTAGCCCTTTAATGTGTATTGATATGAATAGACACTTGTCACTTCTACTAGACAATTTTTTTTCTTTTCTCTTAATCACAGTGCAACCAACATCTTTGCAAATATATATGGAGTATAGTCTGATTATCTCCTAAGGAGTTTATTCAGAGAAGTAGAATGAACAGTTTAAAAAGGGGTTGCATAAATGACCTCGCTGTAGCTTCCATCTCTTAAATTATTTCCAGGATTTAGCTGGCTATTTCTTTATCCCCTCATCAATCCTAATGGCACTTCCCTAAAAGTTAAAGAAGGTGATCATTTTTCCTACAGGGTTATAGGAGTAGTTGTGCTCCCTTACTGGAACTTATCACAAGTTCCAAGATCCATTTGTATGATTTGAACATTATCTTCAGGCTCCTGAAAACTATCATCAAGTTATTTCTAGAAATGTTGCTCCAATGTATACTCCCACCAGTGTTATTATAACCCTTATTGGATATTATTATTTCTTTAGAAGTTTTGATATATTAACATTTTTAAATGGCATTTGTGTAGTCTCATTTCAGTTTACATTTATTTATTAAAATTCACCAGCCATTTGTATTTCCACTTTTGTGAAATATATATTTATGCCATTCATCCATTTATAATTTCAGTGGTTTATCTTTTATCTACGTATAATTCAGATTAATTAAAAACATGTACAAATTGACACAGATCATTGCCCATTTGTTAAAAGTGTTCTATTTTGATATATTTTAAAAATTGGTTTATATTGTTTTATGAAATATATATATATATATTTGTAGTCAAATGTATAAATTTTCTTTTCAATTGCTTTTAATCATTATTAAGGGGGTACCTGGGTGGCTCAGTTGGTTAAGTATCTGATTCTTGGTTTTGGCTCATGTCCTGATCTCACGGTTAAGTGGGTTCAAGCCCCGCATCAAGCTCTGTGCTAGCAGCCTGCTTGGGATTCGATCTCTTTCCCTCTCTTTCTGCCCCATCCCTCCTCACTCGCTCTCTCAAAATAAATAAATAATCTTTTTAAAATATTATTAAAATATTTATTGTTGAAGTGTATTTGGAGTACAATGTTATATTAATTTTGGTATAAAATGAAGTACAGTTCTATGCATTATGCAAGGCTCACCAGAAGTATTACAATATTATTGACTGTGTTTCTTATGCTTTACTTTCCATCCCCACGCCTTATTTATTTTATAACTGGAAATTTGTACCTTTTAAAGCCCTTTACCAATTTCTCTCATCCCCAACCCCACCTCTGGCAACCACAAATTCTCTGTATTTATGAGTCTGTTTCTGTTTTTGTTTGTTTTCTATTTTAAATTTCTCATATAAGTGAAATCTTGTGGTATTTGTCTTTCTCTGACTTATTTTACTTAGTACAGTACCCTCCAGGTCCATCTATGTTGTCACAAATAGCAAGAGTTCATTCTTATTTATGGCTGGGTAATATTCCTTTATATATTATATATTACGTCTTCTTTACCCATCCATCTCTTGATGAACACTTAGGTTGCTTCCATATGTTGGCTAGTCAGTTAAGCATCTGACTCTTGATTTTGGCTCTGACTCTTGATTTTGGCTCAGGTTCTGATCTCACAGTTTGTGGAATTAAGCCCCACATTGGGCTCTTTGCTGACAGCATGGACCCTGCTTAGGACCCTCTCTCTTCTGCTCTCTCTGCCCCTCCCCTGCTTGTGCTTTCTCTCTTTCTCAAAATAAGTAAAAAAAACTTGAAATAATAATACCACAATAAACATAGGGGTGCATATATCTTTTTTAATTAGTATTTTCATTGTTTTTGACTAAATACAAAGTAGTAGAATTAATGGACCATATGGTATTTCTATTTTTAATTTTTTTTGAGAAATCTCCATAGTGTTTTCTACATTGCTTAACTGATTTGCATTTCCACCAACAGTTCATGAGGGTTCCTTTTTTTCACATCCTCACATGTTATTTATTGTCTTTTTGATATTAACCATTCTGACTGGTGTGAGGTGATATGTCACTGGGGTTTGATTTTCATTTCCCCGATTAGTGATGTGTTGAACATCTTTTCATGTGTCTTCTGGCCATCTGTATGTCTTTGAAAAAATGTCTATTCAGGTGTCTGCCCATTTTTAATTGGGTTATTTGGGGCTTTATGCTGTTGAGTTGCCTAAGTTCTTTATATACTTTGATATTAACCCCATATCATATATATAATTTGCAAATATCTTCTCCCATTCAGTAGGCTGTCTTGTTCTTTTGTTGATGATTTATTTCCTTTGCTGTGCAAAAGCTTTTTCTTCTGGTGGAGTACCAATAGCTTATATTCCCTTTTGTTCCCTTGCCTGAGGAGACATATTTAGAAAAAAATTTATATAGTCTATGTCAAAGAAATTACTACATGTGCTTTCTCCTAGGAGTTTTGTGGTTTTGGATCTCACATTTAGGTCTTGAGTTTATTTTTTTGTATGGTGTACGCAAGTGGTCCAGTTTCATTCTTTTGCATGTAGCTGTCCAGTATTCCCAACAGCATTTGTTGAAAAGACTGTTTTTTATCCTATTGCATATTCTTGCCTCTTTGTCATAGATTGACTATATAAATGTAGGTTTATTTCTAGGCTCTATTCTGTTCTATTGATCTATGCGTTTATTTTTGTGCCAGTACTATATTTTTTTGATTACTACAGTTTCATAGTAATCTTGAAATCTGGGATTGTGATACCTTTGTTGTTCTCAAAATGGCGTTAACTATTTGGGGTCTTTTGTGGTTCCATACAGATTTTAGGACTATTTGTTATAGTTCTGAAAAGTATTGTTGGTATTTTGATAGAGATTGCAATAAATCCGTAGATTTCTTTAGGTAGTATGGACATTTTAACCATAGTGGTTCATCCAATACATGTGTGTGGAATATCTTTCCATTTGTGTCACTTTCAATTTATTTCATCAATGCTTTACATAGTTTTCAGAGCACAGATCTTTCTCTCTTGGTCAAATTATTTCCTAGGTATTTTATAGTTTTTGGTGAAATTATAAACGGAATTATTTTCTTAATTTCTCTTTCTGCTACTTCATTATTAGTATATAGAAATGCAATGAATTTCTGTATATTGATTTTGTATTCTGTGACTCCCTGAATTCATGTATCAGTTCTCATAGGTTTTTTTTGCTTGTTTGTTTGTTTTTTTGGTGGAGGTTTTAAGATATTCTGTATGTAGTATTATGCCATATGAAAATAGTGAACATTTTACATCTTTGTTGACAATTTGGATGCCTTTTATTTCTTTTCCTTGTCTGATTGCTCTGACTGGGATTTCCAATAATATATGGAATAAAAATGGTGAGAATGGACATCCTTGTTTTGTTCCTGATCTTAGAGGAAAAGCTCTCAGTTTTCCAGCATTGAGTATGATGTTAGCTGTGGGTTTTTCATATATTGCCTTTCTTATGTCGTGGTATGTTCCCTCTAAAACTAGTTTGTTGAGAATTTTTATCATGAATGGACATTGTACAAGCTTTGTCAAATGCTTTTTCTGCATCTATTGAAATGATCATATGGTTTTTAGCCTTTCTCTTATTTATAATGCAACATGATGATTGATTTGTGAATAATGAACCATGCTCATATCCCTGGAATAAATCCACTTAATCATGATGAATTATTTCTTTTTAATGTGTTGCTGAATTTGGTTTGCTTATATTTTGTTGAGAATTTTTGCATTTATGTTCATCAGAGACATTGCCTTGTAGTTTTGTTTTGTTTGTAGTATCTGGTCTGGGGCTCAAGGTAATGCTGGCCTCATAGAATCAATTTGGAAGTTTTATTTCCTCCTTTATTTTTTGTAATAATTTGAGAAGAATAGATGTTAATTCTTCTTTAAATGTTTAGTAGAATTTACTGTAAAGCCGTCATCCTGGAATTTTGTTTCTTGGGAGTGTTTTGATAATTGATTCAATTTTGTTACTAGTAATGGGTGTGTTCAAATTTTCTATTTCTTCCTAATTAAGTTTTGGAAAATTTTATTTTCTAGGTATTTATTTATTTATCCTGGGTTGTCCAATGGTTGGTGTATAGTTTTTCATAGTATTCTTTTTTAATCCTTTGTATTTCTGTGGTGTCAGTTATTATTTCTCCTCTTTTATTTCTGATTTTCTTGAGTTTTCTCTTTTTTTTCCTTGGTGAATCTGGCTAAAGGTGTCAGTTTGGTTTCTCTTTTCAAAGAACTAGTTCTTGGTTTCATCGATCTTTTCTATTGTTTTTGAAGTCGATATTTCATTTATTTTTCATTCTAATCTTTACTATTACTGTTTCTTGTACTATCTTTGCACTTTGCTCTTTTTCTAGTTTCTTCAGGTGTAGGGTAGATTGCTCATTTGAGATTTTTCTTGTTTCCTGAGGTAGGTTGTATCACTATAAACTTCCTTCTTAGAGTTGTTTTTGATGTGTCCCAAAGTTTTTTGGCCTTTGTTCTTTCATTTTCATCTGTCTTCATGTATTTTGTAACGAATTCTTTTATTTCTTAATTGGGACTCATTTGTTATTTCGCAGCATGTTGTTTACAATATGGTTTTTTTTCCCTAGTTATTTTCTTGTAATTGATTTGTAGTCTTATACCATTGTGTAGGAAAAGATGCTTGATATTATTTCAATCCTTTTAAATTTATTGAGACGTGTTTGTGGTCTAACATGTGATCTATCCTGAAAAATGTTCCCTGTCCCCTTGAATATGTATTTTGCTATTTTGGGATGGAACATTCTGTATGTATCTGTTAAGTTTATCTGGCCTAATGTGCCATTCAAAGCCACTATTTCCTTACTAATATTTTTTCTCAGCATGATCTGTGTATTGTTAAGTGAGGTGTTAGTGTCCCCAACTATTATTGTCTTAAGGTCAATTTCTCCCTTTATGTCTGCTAATATTTGCCATATATATTTAGGTGCTACTATATTGGGTGCACAGATATTTACAATGATTGTATTCTCTTGTTGAATTGATCCCTTATAATTATGTAATGCCTTTCTTTGTCTCTTGTTAGAGTTTTGGCTTTTAATCTTATTTTGGCTGATCTAAGTATTCCTACTGTCGCTTTTTCCTTTACTTCTAATTGAATGGATTATCTTTCTCCATCCCTTCACTTTCAGTCATATGTTTGTGTTTTTAGGACTGAAGTGAGTCCCTTGTAGGCCGTATATAGATGGGTCTTGTTCTTACATCCAGTCAACTTATGTCTTTTGATTGGAGCAGTTAGTCCATTTACATTTAAACTGATTACTGACAGGTATGGGCATATTGCCATTTATGTTACTTTATTATTATTATTTTGGTTGTTTCTGTGGCTCTCGGTTTCTTTGTTCCTTTCTTCTTCTCTTGCTCTCTTCCCCTGTGATAACTGGGATTAGTGTAATTCTGGGATTCCTTTCTCTTTATTTTTTGTGTATCTATTTAGGTTTTCATCTGTGCTTATCATGAGTTTCATATATAATATCCTAAATATATAGTAGTCTATATTAACTTGATGGTCACCTAAGTTTGAACAAATCCTAACGATATTATATTTTTACTCCCCCCTCCACATTTTATGTATATGGTTCATGTTTTACATCTTTTTATTTTTTGTATCTCTAGATTAATTTTTGTAAATATAATTGATTTTGTTCCTCTTGTGTTTTAACTTCCATACTGGCTTTATAAATGATTAATTTACTGCTTACCCTATGTTTGCTTTTATCATTGGAATTTTTTCCTTTCAAAATTTTCTTCTAGTTATGACATTTGTTTTTTGCTTAAAGAATTCCTTTCAACCTTTATTTTTATGCTGGTTTAGTGGTGATAAACTCCTTTAAATTTTGTCTGAAAAACTCTTTATCTCTCCTTCAATTCTGAATGATAATCTTGTGGAGTAGAATATTCTTGGTTGTAGGTTTTTTCTTTTCAGCATTTTGAATGTACAGTGCCATTCCCTTTTAGCCTGCAAAATTTCTTCTGAAAAGAAAGGTCACCTGATATCTATATGCTGTTTTTCTTAGCATGTAACTGTTTGCTCTCTCTTGCTTTTCAGATTCTTTCTTTTTATTTAATCTTTGACATTTGAATATTTATGTATCTTTGTGTGGACCTCATTAGGTTCATCTTGTTTGGTGACTTCTGTGCTTCCTAGACCTGACCTGGATGTCTGTTTCCTTCCCCAAGTTGGGGAAATTTTTAGCTGTTGTTTCTCTAAATATGTTTTCAGCCTCTTTC
The DNA here is from genome assembly GCA_028646485.1 of Cryptoprocta ferox. Taxonomy (NCBI): domain Eukaryota; kingdom Metazoa; phylum Chordata; class Mammalia; order Carnivora; family Eupleridae; genus Cryptoprocta; species Cryptoprocta ferox. The sequence continues at coordinate 27,990,812 of CM053578.1, read as the reverse complement.
TCTCTTCTCCTTCCAGAACCTCTATAATGCAAATGTTATTACACTTGGTGTTCTTGAGATCCTTTAACCTATCCTCATTTTTATTTTTTTAATGTTTATTTATTTATTTTAAGAGAGACAGATGCCAGGGGAAGGGCACAGAAAGAAGGGGAGAAAGAATCCCAAGCAGGCTCTGCACTGTCAATGCAGACCCCAGTATGGGGCTCGATCTCATGCACCATGAAATCATGACCTGAGCCGAAATAAAAAATTGGATATTTAACTGACTAAGCCACTGAGGCAAACCATAACCTATCCTCATTTTTAAAATCTCCACTTTTTGTTCTTCACCATAGGTGCTTTCTTATATCCTCTTTTTGAGGTCATTGATCCATTCCTCTGCATCCTTTAATTTGCTGTTTTTCCCTCTAATGTATTTTCATTTTAGTTTTGTATCCTTCAATTTCAATTAGATTATTTTAAATATTTTCTTTCTTTTTGTTGATATTCTCACTGACTTTATCAACTCTTTCTTCAGTCCAGTGAACATCTTTATGATCATTACTTGAAATTCTTTATCAGGTAGATTGCTTATCTCCATTTTGTTTAGTTTTTTTTTTTTTCTGAAGGTATGTCTTATAGTTTTATTTGGAGTGTATTCCTCTCTCATTCTGACTTACTTCCTATGTTTCTATGAATTAGACAGAACAGCTACTTCTCCTAGTCTTAAAGGAAAGGCCTAGTGTATACAGGACATTATCTGTGTAGACTGCTTGTGCCTGGTGGTTTGGCTGGCTGGCTGGAGCTATAGCAGGCATTGGCAGGGTATTCTGGGGTGTTCTGTGCCAGGGCTACCCTGTTGGGATGGCTGGAGATTATGCAGGTGTAGGCCTGCTATGTCTTGGGGTATTTTGTTCCTGTGTTACCTTGGTGAGATGGCTGAAGCTCTAGTGGGCATTGTCCTGGGAGTCCTGGTAAGCATGCCGTGCTGGAGTGCCTAGGTGGGACAGCTTTATCTTGGGTAGGTGGAGGTGGTTACCTTGGGAGGATGGTTGCATCTGGTGTACAGTAGGGACCTGGGGCTTCCTGAGGTGGCCACCTCAACAGGGTGCCCATACCCTGATCCCATCTTCATTATCAGGTTATTGGAGGACCATATACAATGACCACCACTAGCCCCTCCAAATCTGGAGAGAACTACCACAGTTGCTCGAGGGTTCTTTATTTTCTGGTTTGTTCTTTTAAACCACGGCTTTTTTGTTTTCTGTGCCCCAGGGTAGCTGGGGCTGGTGTGATCAGGCCAGTAGGGTGCCTAGACCCTGATTAGACCCTGCTTGGTTTGTGCTATTGAGATTGAGTGGGAACATAGATAGTGCTGCTTGCCAGCCCCTCCAACTCCAAAGAGTTGCTGTTGGGCAGACATTCAAATGCTGGTTCCTTTAAATACCCATTGCCCTTTTAAACCACAGCTTTTTTTTTCTGCACCCCAGAATGGATGAATCTGTTCCCAGTTCCTCAGTACTGTCCATTCCCACTGCAGTTGCAGCCTGGGAAAGGGTTCCAGGGGTTACTGAGTCCCTGTCTCCCTCACAGTTTTCTGTATGGTCCCCTATCTTTTGTTGTGCAGAAACTGTTCAGTCAACCCTCGGTTCTTCTCCAGGAGGAATGCTCTATATGTAGGTGTAGATTCAGTGTGTCCATGGAGAAAGTGAGATCAGGGTCTTCCTTCATTGCCATCTTGCACCCTGCCCTATTCTCTATTTAATTTCTAACCTAGTCTTTTGCATGGTATAGATATTACTAACATCAGCTAAGTATTGTATGTTTTAGTAGAGTAAGTATGTTCAGTTGTGCAAATTTAATTTTTATTTCTAACTTCTTCCTTCAAAGAATATCCTATTATACATTCTCTGCTATTTATAATTAACTTTCTTCAAATACAATTTCAAAATATTTTACAGGCAGTTATCATTAAGTAGTGATTAATGATCCACATGAAATTTTTAAAGACTTGGTAAAACTCTTCTCCTTTACCTTCTAGCTTTAGAAGTATTTAATGTCAAAAGATAGGCCATCCAGATCAGTTTTATCTTAGGATTCCCCAAACTAAGCTGTTTGATTTGAATTTACCAGAGTAGGTTCCTCAAAAAGATTTGATGACTTGGAATTCTAGATGCTGAGTTGTTTTTTGCCCAAAGTGGATAGGAAGCTATCCGTTTTTCATTTCAAGCAAAATGCAGCCCAGTTGTGCCCCTGGATCCATCATCAAACACAGCTCAGATTTCAGCTTTAACTTATCTAAATATAGGCTTCCTCTGACTGACAAGATCCTGGTAAATGGCATTCTCTGCCATCCTCTTTGATATTGTTTCTAGTAGGATGACTCATGGCTCTGCTTTGCCCTGGAAAAAGTTTCATTACACTAGAGAGTTTTCATTGAGTAAAAGCATCATTGACAGATCTGCTGCCACTCTACAACCTGGGCTGTTACTCTGCTGTCTGGAGATCAAACAGTATTTACTTTTTTAACACTGACCATCTGAAGGGACTTTTAACAGCATTTCTGTACAGTCTAATGCTGTCAGGTGAAAAGACCATTGAAAGCTCAAGAAAATAGATAGAGGTACCTTGGTTTCTTGGTGGGACCCGATAAAACTCTCAGTGTTAAAACGCTTGGATATTTTGTTCTGCCATGAATTTTTTGAAGAATACTAAAAACTTTACTTCTTTTGATTTGATATTTTATCCAGCTAACAAAAGCATATAAAAACATAGGTTTAATAGGAAACCTTCTTGCATACTTAGGAATGTAATTACAATACCTTGAGGCATGGGTTTCATTAAGGAAACAATGTTCTTTGGTTCCATTGATGACTACTCTTTTGAATGAATGGCTTATACCATCAAGCCATTAAATTTGAGTATTTAGTTTCTCATTCAAAAAATTACCTAGTTGCTAAAAATGGTCATGAAATAGCATTCTAGCCTTTGGTGCAGGTGTCTGTTGTAATGTGATCTTTCTTTGTCTTGAGGGACTTTGACATCCTCATTTCCCATTTGGAGTATCATGCAATTTGAATGTACACTGAGCTGAAAAGTGATTCCAGCAAGGAGGCTTATATTTCTCCTTAGCATGTTTACAAAGTGTCGCAACACTTTTCTCCTTACAGATGTGGAACACAGGAGGCTTCTTGTTGATAGGTTTTATGTTTGATGAGACTAATACTACCTCATTTACTCCCTTTTGTATTTTCATGGATGGGAAGAGGTTCAGGGAACAAGTTAAAAAACCATGTAAATCTTTCAATAAGAAAACTGTCCTCTCCTATAATCTGTCATGATTGTTACTTCCGCATCAGCTCCTCACTTTCTGTCCCAGAGTTCTTGAGGATTAATTGCTCTCACTTTTGAAAACCAGAGATGTGGGAGAAATCATGTTTGAAATTTTATTATTACCTTCGCCTTTTGCAAATTGGATCAAGTGGTCAGGGAGATCTGTGAAGATTAGCATTTGTTTTATAAGGTCACACAGTGGTTCATGATTATTCAGACCTGTGCCTTGAGGTCAGTCTGCTCCATGTGTTTAAATTGTTGCCCTTAGATATTCATTCAGTCCATTAGAAATCTGGACCAACAGATTGGAGGTATCTCTTTCCTGAATGGGTGGAGACAATTCTGAGATTGAAAAATTGGTCAGTTGAGAGTTTAACCCTGCCAAAAGCTGGAATCCAGTTTCCCTGGGTAAGCCCTGGGAACCCACAAGCTACTGACTTTTAGTCTTTTCTCTTTCATCTCATTAGACTTTGGTAGATCCTTGGCAGTTTTGCCTTCTTGGTCCCTTCTTCCAGAAAAAACATACTAATAATTTGTTGTACAACTGTATTGGTCTAAATACAAATATAATCCAGGTTCATTTTATTAATGTATAGTTATTATTATGTTCATTTTTTATTCTAATTTTAAAACAAATTAAAGTGAAAAAATCTTAGGAGCCCATAAAAGTATTATGAGCCCTAGACACTGTGCCTAATGAATAAGCATGCCTTGCCCTCATATATTTGACCAAATACATTTTAATTTGTTCTATCATTTGAACTATAAGCCTTCCTACTGTCAAGCCCAGACCCTGTTCAAACCCTGCAAAGTATTTTGTGTTGGATTCTACTAAGACAACCAGCTGCCAACTGGTGATATATTTTTACTGAGAAAGATCACCCACGACCATAGCTCTGCTATCTAATTCTAAGCGCTGTTACTTGCTAAGAACCTCCAATGCCTCACTCAGTCCTTGAATCTGACCCACTTGGATACTGACACAGGCCTGGAGTACACGTGGGTTATATCAGCTCTGTTATTTATGCCATCAGATTATTTTCCAATTAGGCCAATCAGGCCCTCTTGAGCCTGATTTTCTTCCTTTCTCTTTTTCAGTGGCATCACAACATGCCTTACTGAGGAGTCCACTAGTTACTCTCTCACTGTGGCAAGATGATGCAGGAAAAATAAATAAATAAAAAGTAGGCTATTATGAGCAAATTCTGTATTATAGAAAACAATTTTATATTTCTTTGTGGCAATGTGTCAATGCAAACCTCGGAGCTCTGGGTCCCGCTATACTATTCCTCCTACTTTCCTTTCTATTTAGCTTCCTGAAGAGTTTTTTATTTCACCTATGACCTCTTTTTTTCATGCAATGAATTTAGTAAACACTTGTTGAAGGCTGCCTTTGTGCCAGGAGCTTTGCCATGAGCTTCCTTATTGCCTACAGACTGGACAAGTGGGTACTCTGGAATTTTGGTTTTAAAATTAAAGTTCACTTCATTGTTTCTGTTGTGTTGTTGGGTCTTTTAATTATGAAAATAATACATGCTTTTGGGAAAAACACTCAAATAATAGCTAAGTATAAGAATGCAGAGTGACAGTTTTGGATGTCTAATTCCACCAGTTATATTTCTCCAAGGGCAATGGTCTTCATCTTCTTTCTTATCCTTTTCTCTGTTGCTTTCAAAACTTTGTATTTCTCCTTCACTCTGAAACATTTTTTTATCCTTCAGCTATTGTGACACTACTTTTAAATTTTTCTTAATTTTTTACTTCCCTTTCAAAGGGTTTTTCCTATCACTTTTGCTGACCCTTGAATTTTATTCTTGAGATTTCTTCTAGTTTATTCTTCTAATGTACTTGTTTGTTTCTAATTTGGTTCTTTTCATGTGTCTTCAAGTTTAAGGACATGAGGAATTGTGTTTATAAATATGCTCTCTCGACTTTCTTGGAAAGAGCTTTTTAAAATTCTCTGTGTATACCTCCATTTTATAAATCTAAGATCTCTAGGACCCTAAAGGTGTGTCTCTGCATTTCAAAATATGTGTTTATCAACCTTTATCCAAAGATCTCAAATATATGACATATTTTTGCCATGTAATTTACTGGCAGATTTCCATTTGGCAGTTGGGAGTTCATTCATTCATTCATTCATTCAGTGTTTCATTTTGCAGTTTCACATTTTTATTTAAATTCCAGTTAGTTAACCTACAGTGCAATATTAGTTTCATGGGTAGAATTTAGTGATTCACCACTTACATACAGCATCCAGTGCTCATCACAACAAGTGTCCTCCTTAATACCCATTTCCCATTTAACCCATCCCCCCACGTACCTCTCCTCCAGCAGCCCTCAGTTTGTTCTTTATAGTTAAGAGTCTGTTTTATGGTTTGCTACTCTTTCCCCCCCATGTCCATCTGTTTTGTTTCTTAAATTCCACATATGAAAGAAATCATATTGTAGTTGTCTGCTGTGTCTGACTTATTTCATTTAGCATAATACTCTCTAGCTCCATCCATATTGTTGCAAATGGCAAGGTTTCATTGTTTCTATTTTTTGGCTGAGTAATACTCCATTGTGTGTGTGTGTGTGTGTGTGTGTGTGTGTGTATGCAATGTGTATATACACACACACACACACATTGTGTATATATACAGACACACACACACACACACACACACACACACATACACATACATACCACATCATCTTTATCTATTCATTGGTCAATGGATATTTGGGCTTTTTCCAGTCTGGCTATTGTTGATAATGCTGCTATAAACATCAGGGTACATGTGCCCCTTTGCATCTTTATTTTTGTATCCTTTGGTTAAATATGTAGTCGTGCAATTGCAAGATGGTAGGATAGTTCTATTTATAATTTTTTGAGGCACCTCCATGCCTCAAAACCATACTGTTTTCCAGAGTGGCTGCAGCAGTATGGATTTCATTTTAGAAACTGTAGGTGCTGATGTCTTCCATTTGTCTTGCAGACACTCTCTCTTCATCATTTTTCACACTGCCCTTGCCCCAGGAGGCGAGGACTATAGCAAAAACCTTCTTCCCTGTTAGCTTACTTTTGGGGTTAGTCAATGGGGAGGCCCAGGAAGCTGGAGAGAAGGGGGAATGTGAGGTTGGTTTATTCCTCATCATCTTCTCTGCCAGGTTGCTATGGGTTGACCATGTTCCTCTGTTGAAGTGTACAGCTCCTGCCATGAAGGTGCACTCTAAGTTTCTAGTAACTGATTTTTCCCCTTCTCCTTTGGTCTGAGGTTGGTAAGCATGGGTGTAAACCTTGAGATATTTCATCTCTCTTGTTGCTTTTCCTAAGCTCTTCCCACACTATAATAAATAACGACTTTCTTAAATTCTCCGTAATTATGCAGTTTGAGTGTGCCATTTTTGTTTCTGCCAGGGCCTTAATTTATGTTTTTAAAAGCTATTGAAGGTATTCACAGGATATTCTTCAGGTTTTTCTTTCTCTTACAACATAGATTTTGTTTGATGTTTGTTTTAAATTCTCTAACTATAATTGTTATCATGGTCTGCCTGCTGAATTCTCTGCCATGGACAGCATTCCGGGGATGATGGTGATGTTGGCGGTGAAAGGAAGATTTTTATTCTCTGTTTACTTCAGAACATCTTTTCCTTGCTGGGGTCTGAGATGAAAACAGCTCTCCCATTGCAAACCTCCAGAACTTTCCCATGTAACATCACTAAATATCCTTCTGGCAAGACCATCTCAGGATGTAACTATGTCACCACTTCACCTCCAGGACAGAGACAGCTAAAATAGCATCTTGACTTAGGGAAGCCTAATATGACATGGACACTGTCCATCTGCTCCCCATTCACTGACTGTAATAAAGCAATTATCTCCCTCTTTCCATATAATTTAGGGGTGACAGGAGACACTAGCATCTTCTCCCATTTACATGGAAAAATATGTCCCATTTTGGATTTGTTAGTTAACAGCAGGGACAACTTTGCACATTAAAGTTTTCTAGCAAAAACTCTCTAATTTGTACAATATTTAAATGCTTCTTCTGACATATCTCATGATTTTTTAAGTCACTGTTTTTCTTTTGCATTTTAAATCAGATTCAATTGTGAAAATACCTTTTCTTTTCCATGAATATCAGAAGCCTCTACTAACTACCTGTTTGGAGAGAAATTTGAAGCAGATTCTACTTATATATTTATTTAAATTATATATTATATTTATATATTTATTTTATATGTGTTATATTTTTATTATATTGTACTTACATAGAATATAGTCTATTATTTTTTAATTTTAATTTTTTGTTAAGGTATAATTGATGTACAACATACAAGTTCCAGGTATACAGAATAATGGTTTGATATTTGTATACACTGTGAAATGATCACTACCATAAGTGTAGTTACCATCTTAACCATGGAAAGTTATAAAAATTTTTTTCTTGTGATGAAAACTTTTAAGATTTACTCTTTTTAGCAACTTCCAAATATGCAATAGAATATGATTGACTGGAGTCACAGTGTTGTATATTATATCCCCATGTCTTATGTATTTTATAACTGGAAATTTGTACCTCTTGATCCCCTTTACCTATTTTGCTCACATTCCCAACCTCTGTCTCCTTTTGGCAACTACCAGCCCATTCTCTGAACATATGAATTTTGTTTTGTTTGTTCATGTGTATTTTAGATTCCATATGAAGGGAAATTATGTAGTATTTGTCTTTCTCTGACTTATTTCATTTAGCACAACACCTTCAAGTTCCATCCATGTTGTCACAAAGGATAAGATTTCATTCTTTTTTATGGCCAGGTAGTATTCCATCAAATATATATCATATATATATATGTGTGTGTGTGTGTGTGTGTGTGTGTGTGTGTGTGTATGTGTATATATAGAAGATGTGATATATATATCCATTAATCAATCAGTGAATGCTTAGATCATTAGGTTGTTTCCGTATCTTGGCTATTGTAAATTATGCTGCAAAGAAGATACTGGATCATATATCTTTTCAAATTTATTTCTTATTTTCTTTGGATAAACTCCCAGAAGTGGAATTTCTGGATCATATGATAGTTCTATTTTTAATTTTTTGAGGAACCTCCACGCTGTTTTCCACAGTGGCTGTATCAATTTACATTCCCACCAAGAATGCACAAGGGTTCCCTTACATAGAATATAGTTTATGTATTCTCTTTAGGTTCAGGCTTGGTTATTAATTTGAGTCTTCTAATAAAATGTATTAGTAAAATCATTGATCAGTAATCAGGTTTCTCAACAAAAGGTTTATGTCTGGCGAAAAATTTGTTTTCATGTCCAAGAGATCTCCACATGTCCGTACAGTCTTTATAGTGATTTCATACATAAATGGGATAAACTTTACTTGATTAGAATACTTTATCAGTCTGAACACATCTCACCTTGACCTTGTCAATAATGACGTATTAATTCCTTTCCTTAGATCCTTCAATCATGGACAAAGGAATAGTCAATAAATTCTGTCATTTGGAGGAATGCAAGGAAAGGAATTTTTAATGCTTTTTGGCATGCAAAGCAGTGTTGTTTTTCTGACTTCCATGGCCTTTTATTCCTATGACATTTGGAATTGAGCTTTAGGCACTATAGGGTATTGATATTTAGTGAGATAATTTCCAAATCAGTGTTATTTCTTTAGATCAGTGGATGGTAAACTATGGCCCAATGGGCCAAATCCTGCCTATTTTGTATGACCTGTGAGCTAAGAATGGTTTTATATGATTGTTAAATGAAAAATTAATTTTATAACGTGAAACATAGGAAATTCAAATTTCAGTTTCCATAAATAAGTTTTTATTAGAACACAAACCACATTCATCCATTACATGTCAATAACTGCTTTCATGATGCAAGGGCAGCATTGAATAGTTGAAGCAGAGAGTGCAACGTGTTAAAATCTCTAGCCCTTTACAGAAAAGTTTGCTGATCTTGGTTTAAATAACCAAATGTAGTTTTTCCTTACCTGAAATAATAATCTAACTGAAATCTCTTGGTAGCTATTGAATCAATTATTTTCAAATCATTATCCCTTGTGTACATTTTTTTACCATTAGTTTTACAAAGAATGAGAAGAATGCCAGCATTACTCTCACAGCAAGAGCCATAGCTGGAAAGATGACAGAATCACATGAAATTACTTAGAAATCATTCTGTTGTTTGGTTATCAAGTATGGCATATGGCATGGTACCTTATACTTGACACTGCTTCTGAATATCTTCAAAACTTTTATTCACCTCAGTGTGGAACAAGAACAAAATAGGGTGCTAAGCCACTTTGCTTCATATTTAATCTCACCACATGTCTTATGAAGTAATCACAACTGTGAAATAAACACCACCACCACACATGCCCACTTTGTGTATAAAAACATATCTATGAATATAGTATCAATACATTTCCCTCATCTTTGTACTCAAAAGGAGCCCCAGCAAGTACGAGAACAGGTGTTTCAATTATGGTCTTATCTAGGACTCTTGATTCTTGATGGACAATTGCACATAATATCTTTATTTGTTTTTTTTCCCCCTTGCAATCTAGTTCCCAGCAGGAAATTTACTGAGCTGCCAACTTAAGATCATCTAATTGACTCAGAAAGAATCTGAATGAGTTTCTAAATATCCAACTGAAATCAATTGTGACTCTCTTTATTTTAGGCCCCAGGCAGATTGAAATTGAGACAATAAATGGAAGCACCTCATTTTGAAAGAATGAGAGTTGGCAGCTTCACAGCAAGCACCACGTACATACACTTCCGTACACCCATGCATCTACACACATGCGGACACACACACACAGTCATTTGCAAGTTTTATATTCAGAAAGAATGCATGACTGGATATATGTTTGGCATTTTAAAATCTCTGGCTTTCTAAGATACATGACTTCAGCAATCTAGAAAACATTTCATTCAGTAGAAGGAAAAATTGAGGAATGTTGGTGGTAGTGACAAGCTATGACTAAATATTTATGCAAAGACTAAATAATTATGTAAAGACTTTGTGCTCTCAGTTTCTACCAAAGGTCTTGAGACTCTAACTTTTTTGCACTCTATTTTTCATTTTACTCAGGGAAAAGTTTTCTCCAAGGTTCATCTATTTGTATACATTTTATGTTTAAATGTTTTCATTAAATTCTAATTTGTGTGAAATAGAAACAACAAGAATTTCAAACAGCACTGTTATGGGTTTAGTAGCCCATATGCCAATTTCTCCTCTTTTCCTAACAGAGAAGGAATGACTGTGAGAATAAACAAAGTATTTAACATCACCCTTCAATGCTAGAATTTTAAGTCTCTGAACTTTCACGAAGGAGGGACCTGAATATTCAGTTTTTACTGCAGTTTGTAATGATGATCACTGTTAGAAACTGTGATGAGAGGTAAAGCATTATAACACAAATTCTAGTGATCTTTCAGTAATTACACAAACATATAACATAAGCTATTGTTTTCAGAAGAAGGTTTAGTGGCGGGACATAGAAGTCTGATGCTGGGCAGAGAGAGACGGTTTCATTTCAGATTCTTACAAAGGAGGCTCTTTTTCCAGCAATGCAGTTCAACAAGCCCTCTCCCTATCCTTCCAAGAGGAAGAGAGGATGCTGAAGAACTCCAAGAATACAAACACAACAGTCTGATTATACACAGAGAAAAGCCATTTCTGACTCAGCTAGGAAGGCAGAAGCCAGCATTTTGCAAATCACATTGCAGGGAGGAACATCATTAGGGAAAATTTCGGGACAAAGCTTGGAAAGAGTTTTTTTCCCCAAGCCCAGTTTATGCCCTTAGACCAATAAAAACCAAATAGAATGTAGAACTGTGGGGACAACACTAGACCACAGCACACTGATTAAGGGTTATTTTTATGTGCTTCTCACTGGAAGTTGATACCATGCAACTGCATAATTTTTATAGTTGCGTGTGAGTATACTAAGCTAAAGGTATTCAAAACTAGGTTTTTTTAAAGAAGATGATGAAGAGGACATTTAATCATGATTTTCAGTCTTATATGAAGAGTATGAGACTATATGTAACATTCTTTCCCATTGTCTTCAAATTACTGCACCAATATTGATATTGTAGGTGGTAAAAAAAAATCAAATAAAACACGCATTATATTTAAAAGAGGATACTGGGAACCTGAATATATTTTTTCATATAAGCAAGACCTCAGGAGAAGGCAGCATAGTAGGCCAGGGGACACTTTGGCCCTATAGTCAGGCAAGGTTCCAAACCTGGTTCTTCATTACCCATCACCCTAAGCAAGATATTTGGCACTCCTACATATTATTTCCTTATCTGTTACAATGGATGTATTGATTTGCTAGGACTTCCATAACCAAGTACCATGATCTGGGTGGTTTAAAACAATAGAAATTTATTGTCTCTATTCTGGAGGCCAGAAGTCCAAAATCAAAGTGTCAACAAGGTGGGTTCCTTTTGAGGGCTCTGAGGGATAATTTGTCCCATGCATCCTTCCTAGCTTCTGGTGAGGACTGATAATTGTTGGCATTCTTTGCCTGCAGATGCATCACTCCAATGTCTGCCTCTGTCTTGCCATGGCATTTCCCTTATGTATGCGTCTAAATCTCCATCTTTTTTTAAGGACACTAGTTATGTTGTATTAAGGTCCACCTGAATGACCTAGCTTTAACCTGATTAATTACATTTGCTATGTCTCTATTTCCAAATAAGTTCACAGTCACAAGTATGGAGGTTAGGACTTCAATATGTATTTTGGTGGATACAGTTCAACCATAATAGTGGCTAATAATCAAATACCTTCCTCACAGCAGTAAGGGAAGGATTAAATAAATTAATGATGCAAAGACCACTGAGCACAGGTTTGTGTCCACAGAAAAAACAGTTTATGGGCCCCCCAAATCCATCATCTCTGGCTCTGTATGTCAGGCTCTGGGGTTTATCCACACCACAGCTCTTGCTACCAATGCTCAACTCCGCTTGTTATCTCAGTAAATTATTATTATCATTATCACAAGCATGACTTAGAACATCACTGCTTCTGTTTGAGTGTGCTCAACTTTTTGCAAAGCTTGGTGTTCTCTGGGAACTTTCTCTCTGTTCGAACTATTCAAAGTTCTGCTTCGAAGTGGCATCGAGTTGGTATGAACTGGAAATCTGAGTGGCTGTGTGAACACAAAGACAGATGGCAGGATCCCCACTGGAATGTGTGGCCAGCACATGGCTGCTATTTGTTTTCACTCTCTAGTAGTCAGCAGACACACTGCAACTGTACTGCAACTGATTTTCTTTAACTTTTCAGGACTGTGGTGCACTGAAAAGCTGGGGTTACTTGGACAGGCTAAGTTTTAAGAAGGAAGCAAAGAATCTTTTCATTTCTTGGAAACAGACTATATGAGGCAATCTCCCTAGTGAATAAGTAGACATATTTTTTAAATGTTTATTTATTTTTGAGAGAGAGAGAGAGAGAGAGCGAGTGCAGAGATACAGAATCCGAAGCAGGCTCCAGGCTCTGAGCTGTCAGCATAGAGCCCGACACAGGGTTCAAACTAACAAACCCCGAGATCATGGTCTGAGCTGAAGTCAGTCGCTTAACCAACTGAGCCACCCAGGTGCCCCAAGTAGATATATTTTTATTTCCAAGAGAGACTTGGAAGCCAAACTTCTGCTTCCCATATAATTCTGACTTATTTAACTTTTTCAGTGCTTTCCTCTCATCTTCAGGCTAATTCTAAGTTTCTTAGCTTCCTTTGCAATCTAGTTCACAATCTGGCTCCTGAAACTTTTTCAGGTTTATCCTGCATTTCTTGACTCTCATGTTACCAACCTTCTTGTATTCCTGAAACATGTACAATTTCCCTGTAACAAAATTTCTACTTCCTTCATCTGGATGGATAATGTCTACTTTCTTAAAACTTCTGCTCAAGTCACGTCTCTCCAGGGAGTCTTCTTTATACCCCACCCTCTCCTCTACCCCAACCTAGGATTATTGGGCATCTATCTTACTGTTTCTCAAATTATGTTAATCTTAAAAAAAATTAATGCTTATTTATTTTTGAAAGAGAGAGACAAAGCGTGAGTTGGAGAGGGGGAGAAAGAGAGGGAAACAAAGAATGTGAAGCAGGCTCCTGGTTCTGAGCTGTCAGCACAGAGCCCAACATGGGGTTCAAACTCACAAACCCACAAGATCATAGCCTGAACCCAAAGTCAGACGCTTAACTGACTGAGCCACCCAGGAGCAGTGTTGCTTTTTTTGTTTTTTTGTTTTTTTTTTTCATTTTGAGTCTGTAAGGTCAACGAAGTAGTTAGTGTTCAATACCTGTTAGATGAATAGAATTTCATAAGAATGAATTTTTAATCATCTTTTCTTTTCTTTTTTATATCACTTAGGAGAAAAATAACCAAAGATGTGAGATTGTATTTATTTCTCTCTCAAAGGAGAAAACTTTTTTTCCTTAACTTGGGAGGACATAAAAAATTCCTAGAGAACAGGAAGTAGACTAAATCATATCTGAAAGGCTTTTATTCATTCAATAAATATTTACTCAGTATCTTCCATGCAGTCCTTGTCCTGAATCATAAGGAGTTCTCACTATAAAAGGGGTAAAACATGTGGAGATTTTAGTATGGTGGATGAGAGCACCAAGAAGTTACTCCCATGCTAGCATAAGCAAAGGTTTCCAAAACATGGGAAGGAAGTCTTGCCTTAAAAATACCTGAATAAATTTGTTTCAGCTTTTTTCACTGTTCATACATTCCATAACTATCTCTAGTCTTGTTTTCACCCTTACTATTCCACTTAAATGGCTTTGTTAACGTCAACAATAACCACCATGTTGCCAAAATGAGTGATTATTTTCTCTTTTTATATTATTCAATCTGTCAGCAAAATTTGTCATAGTTTCTCATGCCTTTTCAGAAAAATTTTATTCTCTTGGTTTCTCAGATCACTCACTTTTTATTTTTTTAATTTTTCTATCACACCTCTGACAACTCATCTTTGGTCTCTGTTGCAGACTCCCTTAGTTGACCTGGAGGCAGATTTTCTGTGATGCTGAGGAAGCATAAACTTCAGGACCCCTCCATCACATGGTCACCTTCCAAAATCCTGGGCAAAGGGCTCACATGATCATATGTTTTTGCAAAATTTCCAAAAGTAAACTATTTTAGCCACAAGAGTTGAGACAGTTGTCTCTTTCCATTTCAAATCCTCCATCACAGTTGCCATCATATTCAGTGGTACTGGATTATCAAAGAGCACTTTTAGAATCTGGTTAAAGGCAAATTGGGTGGAAGATCTGTTTCCTTTGGATTTAGTGGGTTACATGGCTCAGAATCATCTGTTTAATGAGTCTATTGACAGTTATCTCAGTAGCCAACTCAGTTGTTCTTGTGACATGAGGATGCAGAACAAAGATAGCACTGTGACATGAATGTGGGTCTAGCACTAGATGACTGCTGTAGTGGAGGAAAAAAAAATACTAGAGGAAAGACCCAATTACATTTTTATTCTCCCAATGAAACGCAATATTACAAGATCTTTGTAACATGAAAAGGCAATTAAAAGATGCAAACAAAAATAGAAATGAGGGGCACCTGGGTGGCTCAGTTGGTTAAACGTCTGACCTTGGCTCAGGTCATGATCTTGTGGTTCACAAGTTTGAACCTGGTGTCAGGCTTTGTGCTGACATCTCAGAGCCTGGAACCTACTTTGGATTCTTTGTCTCCCTCTCTCTGTACCCCCGCTGCTCATGTTCTCTCTTTCTGTCTCTCTCTCCCTCCCGCCTCAAAAATAAACAAACATTTAAAAAATTAAATAGAAAAAATTAAAAATTAAAAAATAGGAGAAATGAGCATTTAACAATGGATCAGGCAATTAAAACTTGTAAATATTATATAATTTTATCATATTTTGTGATGTTGGTGGTATTTATCCTCCTTTTTACATCTGTCATTATAATTACCATTCTATATCTAAATTTTTATTAATAGATTTTCATGATTATTTTTGAAGAGTGCCTCCTAAATTACATAAGCCCAATAAAACCTAAGTTCACTCCTGAGTTACCAATCCTACCATCTTAGCCTACACATTATTACATCATTTGCCAGGTAACATTGTCCATTCCCATAGTTTTAAAAACTATTTATATACACACTTGTTGATTGATTTGATTGCTTTTTATCATGAAAGACCTGGAACCTGGAATATTTGTAACTTACCTTTTAAATTTTTATTAGATTTTTTAAAATGTTTATTTTTTAGAGAGAGAGTGAGACAGAGCAAGTGGCGGAGGGGCAGAGAGAGGGGGACAGAGGATCTGAAGCAAATTCTACGCTGACAGTAGTGAGCTCAATATAGGGCTTGAACTCACAAACCATGAGTTCATGACCTGAGCTGAAGCTGGATGCTCAACTGACTGAGCTACCCAGGTGCCCTAATTTTTATTAGATTTTTAAATAATAAAAATAATTCCATTATTTTTTTTTGAAGTTTCTCCCTAGAGGAAGAGGGAACCATTATTTTTAGTTTGCTTAAATGTTTACATTATTTATTGATATTTAAATGTCTGGATGTATATACATCTCTATCTCTGTGTCTATATCTATATCCACAGTCACACATGTACATACACACACATATATACAAACACAAAATATAAAAACGGAGAGAAATTTAAATATAAAAATGGGATCATATATGGGGTTCTAATTTTTTAGAAATATATATAACATCTTATCATCGATATTTTTCCGTTTCAAACCATATGGACCTAATTCTTTCATTCTTGTTAATGACATCAATTTTTAACTGGTAGAACCATCTTATATTATTGGAAAGGCTCTACTTCAGAGCCCTATCAAGACAGATGATTACCATGGACTTCATCCATATACCACTCTAAGTGTATACTTCAATGTGGGATTTAATATGTGGCAAGGGAGGAAAAACAGGAAGCTGAGAGGTGATTTGTTAACTAAAGAATCTTAAAAACAAACAGTGGAATGTACAAGTTTTTCTTTCTAACTTATGATTCATTTGGCACTTGACTTTTATTCAAGGGTAACATTGATCAAGACAACATTTGTCTTGTTTCTAAGGCTAGCAGAATAGGCTGTGAACTCTGGTTCCAATTTGAAGTACAACCTTAGAAAATGATCCAACCTCTTTACTCCCCCTCATGTCTTCTCCACATTTTTAAATTACACAATAGTGAGATCCTAAAGAATACAATTAAATACGTTATTTCAGGGCTTCTGATGATTTGAGAAATAAACAGTTCTTTTGTTTTTATATGTTTAACTAAATTAGATGAGTGCAACCTGCCAACCCCATTAGCATGTGAATTTTAAGATGAGGAAGCGATTCTGGGGGGAAATGAAGTTTCAGAAGCAGGTGTAGAGACACGGAAGAGGGCTGGAACTGACTGTAAGAAGACAGATTTATTGGCAGGTTGGGAAGAGTCTGGAACACTTGGAAGAGGTTACCAATATTCTTGAGATAGAAGAGGGACTCCAATTAGTAGCATAGATATACTTTGAATACATTCCAATGGATTGCTGTACTGATTCAGAGTCATCAACGGCTTTACTTTGTATGTATATATGCATGCATTATTTATTTCAGTTAATTATGGTATCAGTTCCTTTAAGACTTTGGTTATTACATATACCCTACCTTTGTAGCATTTCTTTCTCTTATTATATCCCAGAGAAAAGCAATTATTTTAGGTCAGTGTGTAGACTTGGGGGGGGCTGTCGAGTATTGAATTTGGATCCTCCATAAGTAGTAGGCTTACCGTCAACTCGGCCTTTGATGCACATTTGTAGATGAATGGGAGGGATGCATGTATGGGAGGTTTAGGAGAGGCTATTAACTACAAATGGCATATGGTTGGATTCACCACAGACACCCTAACAGATACGAAGCAAACATGAAAAGAAATTAGAGTGGATAAGCAGGCAATAATTGATACTTTGCAGAGTAAAGGAGGGCTACTGTGAAGTGTATGCATCACTATATATCTGAATGTCTTTTACTTCTTGTACATACTTGTGTATTTGTGTCTTCCTGTCTGCACATCATTATATGTCTATGGTGTTTTTACATATTTATGTGAAGAACAAGGTCTGGAATTCTATAACTGTGATTCTACGTTTTTATCAGTGTTCATATATATGTCAATGTATATCTGGGATAAAGGTATTCTGTGTCTTTATTTGTTGTACTGTATATGCATGATTGCACTGCAAGTTAGTGGGAAGAAGTCTCTCCTTCACTCTATTACTTAGTTGGAGTCAGGCAGATGAATGTCTGACTTGCTTTCTTGCTTCTGGCCATGCTTGGAACTGTCAAAACTTAGGAATTGTCATGGAGTGAGTCAAAGTTGATAGCAACTGTGATTGTTTATTTTATGTGTCAAATTGTGTGGGCCACAAGGTGCCCAGATATTTGGTAAAAGTTTATTCCGGATATGTCTGAGGGTGTTTGGGGATTATATTAACATTTCAATGAGTAGTAGACTAGTAGAGCAGAGTGTCCTCCCCATTGGGGTAGACCTTCACTTAATTAGTTGAAAGCCAGAATAGAATAAAAAAGCTGACCATCCATGACCAAGCGCGAACTCTGCCTGCCTGATTGTTTAAGTTGGGGCATCTGCATTGGTCTTGTCCTGCTTTCAGACTCAAACTGAAACATCAGCTCTTCTTGGATCTCTGAGACTGCCAGCTTATAACTGGAACTACCTCACTGGCTCTCTTGGGTCTCCAACTTGCTGACTGCTGCAGATTTTGGTACTTTTCAGCTTCCTTAATCACATGAGCCAGTTCCTTATTATATATATATATATATATATATATATATATATGGCATTTAATATTTATGTAAAATATACTTTACATTTTATACTATATATAAATATATGCACATATAAATATGTATTAATACAATAAATAAAAATATACTATAAATTATATATATATCTCCTATTTGTTCTGTTTGGAAAACTGAGTAACAAAGCACCCAAAAACACCCTGTAAGGATGTGGTAGGCTTCTGGAAGTCTGCTTGGTGATGGGGCTTTGGGAGTGATACTGGGGAAGTCTCAACAGAGGAAGGGAGGAGGTCTGAGTGATTCACAATTCCCTCCCACTTCTCCCAGCTGGCATTAAAGAATAGAGACAATTCAAATCAGGATTATAGTGGTGTAGACTTGCCTGAAATATGTGCAACGATATTTCAAACATATGTGAGGAGTGGCCCCTAAAATTCTGACACCTAAACATGGCCCATTCAGGAATGAATAATTATGTCCCTTGGATAGTCCCTTCTCATTCTATTTATCCCTCATCCTCACCCTGAAATATAAATAATTTATTTAAGCCTCTTGTGGTTTTGACATTCCTAATTAATTCAAATGAAAAATGGTTAAAAATGGGAAGAAATTGAAACATTTCTACGGTCTTATAGAAAGTATTTCTTTGTCAATTTCTAATTTGCTCTAACTTAGATAACATGTTCCAAGGCAGATTTTTCAATCTCATGAAATACTATTGGAAAAAATGAAATGAGATGGTTCAGTCTTTCTACCTTCTCTCCTATCATATTTTCCTATACTTTAACTGCATAAAGGAATGTCAAACTAAAAGCTACAACGCATTCTTGAAGTCGATCCTTTACCAGGACTCCATGATCTGTTTCTGGGCTCTACTAGCCAAGGATTCTTTGGGATTGTGATAAGCCACATAGCACTTGCAGAAAAGAAACTGGAATCTGATTATTAAAAGGTGGTTAAATTTAATTCAACACTCAATACCTCTGAGCTTGAGACAGAATTCCCCGGAGGCTCCTTCTTTGGCCACATGGTGCAGATCTAGACTAGCACCAGTTCTTTCAATGATTTCTTTCTCACTTAAGAATGATCTCTTGTGGGGCACCTGGCTCACTCAGTCCATTGAGCACATGACTCTTGATCTCAGGGTCATGACCTTGAGGCCCATGTTGGGCATAGAGATTGCTTAAAAATAAAACATTAAAAAAATGATCTCTTGCTCTGACGACAGGAGACAGTATCTTCTAATGCTTGAACATTTCATTTTTATTCATTGGTCTTTTTATGCCTTTATTATTTAGATCTTATATCTTTATTTTATTATTATTTTTCAGTTTAATTCCAGTATAGTTAACATTCAGTGTTATAATAGTTATAATATTTTCAGGTGTACAATATAATGATTAAAAAATTCCATACATTACTTACTGTTCATCATAATTGTAATCTTAATCCCCGTTCATATTTCACCCATCTACTCATCCATCTCCTCTCTGGACACCATCAATTTGTTCTCTACAGTTAAGAGTCTTTTTTTTGGTTTGTCTCTTATTTCCCCCTTTATTAATTTTGTTTTGTTTCTTAAATTCCACATATAAGTAAAATCAGATGCTATTTGTCTTTCTCTGATTTATTTTACTTAGCATTATATTCTCTAGCTCCATCCATGTTGTTGCAAATGGCAAGATTTTAATCTATTTTATGACTGAATAATATTCCATTGTGTGTGTGTGTGTATACCACCTCTTCTTTATTCATTCATCCATCCATGGACACTTAAGCTGCTTCCATAATTTGCCTATTGTAAATAATGCTTCAATAAACATAGGGGTGTATATATCATTTCAAATAAGTGATTTTGTATTCTTTAGGTAAATACCCAATAGTGGAATTACTGGATCATATGGTGATTCTATTTTTAATGTTTTCTTTTTGAGAAAGAGTTGGGGGAGAGTCAGAGGAGAGGGAAAAGAATCTTAAGCAGGCTCCATGCCTAGTGCAGAGTCTGACATGGGGCTCGACCTCATGACTGCGAGAACATGACCTGAGCCAGAATTAAGAGTCAGATCTTTAACCAACTGAGCCACCCAGGTGCCCCTATTTTTAATTTTTTGAGGAATTTCCCTACTGTTTTCCACAGTGACTGCACCAAATTGCATTCTGATCAACAGTGTAGATTCCTTTTACTCTGCATCCTCGCCAAAACTTGTTTCTTGTGTGTGTGTGTGTGTGTGTGTGTGTGTGTGTGTGTGTTTTATTTCAGCCATTCTGACAGGTGTGAGGAGATAGCTCATTGGGGCTTTGATTTGCATTTCTTTGATGATGAGTAATGTTGAGCATCTTTTCATATGTCTGTTTGCCATTTGTATGTTTTCATTGAAGAAATGTCTATTCATGTCTTCTGCACAGTTTAAAATTAGATCATTTGGGTTTTTTGGTGTTAGCATTGTATAAGTTCTACATATTTTGGCTACTAACCCTTTATCAAATATATTATTTGCAAAAATCTTCTCTCATTCAGTAGGTTGTCTTTTCGGTTTGCTCACTGTTTCCATTGCTTTTCAAAAGCTTTTTATTTTGATGTAGTCCTGATAGTTTACATTCTCTTTTGTTTACCTTGCCTCAGGAGCAGCTAGAAAAATGTTGCTATGGCCCATGCCAGAGAAATTGCTGCTCTCTTGTAGGATTTTTATGGTTTCAGGTTTTCATGCTTAGGTCTTTAATCCATTTTGAATTTATTTTTGTGTCTGGTGTAAGAAAGTGGTCCAGTTTCATTGTTTTGCATGTAGCTTTCCAGTTTTCTCAACGCTATTTGTTAAAGAAACTGTCTTTTTCTCCACTGCATATTCTTGCTTCCTTTGTCAAAGATTAGTTGACCATATAACTGTGGGTTTATTTCTGAGTTTTTTATTCTGTTGCATTGATCTATGTGTCCATTTTCATGCCAGTACCATACTGTTTTAATTAATATAGCTTTGTAGTATATCTGGAAATCTGGGATTGTGATACCTCCGATTTTGTTGTTCTTTTTCAAAGTTACTTTGGGTAGTCAGGGTCTTTTGTGGTTCCATACAAATTTTAGGATTGTTTGTTGGAGTTCTGTGAAAAATTCTATTGGCATTTTGAGAGATTGCATTAAATACATAGATTGCTTTGGGTAGTATAGACATTTAAACAATATCTTCCAATCCATTAGCATGTATGTTTTCTTTTGTATTATTTTCAATTTCTTCTATCAATGTCTTAGAGTTTTCTGTGTATAGGTCCTTCACCTCCTTGATTAAGTTAATTCCCAGATATTTTATTCTTTTTGATGCAATTTTAAGTAGGATTGTTTTCTTAATTTCTCTTTTTGCTCCTTCATTATTAGTGTATAGAAATGCAGTGGATTTCTGTATTTTGGTTTTGTATCCTGCGACCTTACTGGATTCATTTATCAATTTTAGTAGTTTTTTTGGTGGAGTCTTTGGGGGTATATTCTATATATAGTATCATGTCATCTGCAAATAGTGAAAGTTTTATTCCCTCCTTACCAGTTTGGACTCTTTTTATTTCTTTTCCTTATCTTACTGTTGCAGCTAAGACTTCCACTAGTATGTTGAATAAAAGACATGAATGTGTACATTCTTGTCTTCTTCCTGATCTTAGAGGAAAAGCTCTCAGTTTTCTGGCATTGAGTATGATGTTAACTGAGTTGTCAGATATGGCTTTTATTATGATGAGGTATGTTCCCTCTAAACCTGTCTTGTTGAGGGATTTTATCACGAATGAATGTTGTACTTTGTCACTTGTGTTTTCTGCATCTATTGAATCATCATATGGTTTTTATCATTTCTCTTGTTGATGTGATATATTACATTGATTAATTTGTGAATATTGAACCACACTTGCATCCCAGGAATAAATCCACTTGATGGTGAATGCTTTTTTAATGTATTATTGGATTTAGTTTTTAATATTTTATTGAGGATTTTTGCAACTATGTTCATCAGAGACATTGGCCTGTAGTTTTATTTAAATGTCTTTATCTGGTCATGGTATCAGGGTATGCAGTCTCAGAGAATGAATTTGGAAGCTTTACTTCCTCTTCTATTTTATGGAATAACTTGAGAAGAATAGGTATTAACTCCTCTTTAATTTCTATTTCTATTTTCTATTTCTTCCTGTTTCAGTTTTGGGAGGTTATATGTTTCTAGGTATTTATCCATTTCATCTAGTTTGTCCAGTTTGTTGACAAGTAATTTTCATAATATTCTCTTATAATTTTTTTGTATTCCTGTGATATCGGTTGTTATTTTTCCTCTTTCCTTTCTGATAAGTTCTCTCTCTCTCCTCCCTCCCTCTCTCTCTCAATGATTCTGGCTAAAGTTTTATCAATTTTATTCAACTTTTCAAAGAACCAACTCCTGGTTTTATTGATCTAGTCTAATGTTTTTTTTTTTTTAGTTTCTATTTCACTTATTTCTGCTCTTTTAGTGCCTCCTTCCTTCTACTGGTTTTGGGGTTTGTTTGCTCTTTTTTTTCTATCTTCTTGAGGTGCAAGTTTAGGTCATTTGTTTGAAATTTTTCTTACATCTTGAGGTAGGCCTGGATTACTAAGAACCTCCCTCTTAAAATTGCTTTTGCAGTATCTCAAAGATTTATATTGTTGTGTTTTCATTTATATTTGTTTCCATGCATTTTTTCATTTCCTCTTTGATTTTCACTTGACCTATTCACTATTTAGTAGTATGTTACTTAACCCCCATTGATGCTCTTTTCCAGATCTTTTCTTGTGGTTGATTTCTTGCTTCATAGGATTGCATTCAGAAAAGGTACATAGTATGACTTTTATCTTTTTAAATTTGTTGAGGCTTGTTTTGTGGCCTAATATGTGATTTATTCTGGAGAATGTTACACATGCACTTGAAAATGTGTATATTCTGCTGTTGTAGGACTGAATGTTCTGAATATAACTGGTAGGTCCATTTGGTCCAAGGTTTCATTCAAAGCCACTGTTTTTTGTGGTTGATGTTCTATCTGGAAGATATGCCCATTGATGGAAGTGGGGCGTTAAAGTCCCCTACTATTATTGTATAACCATCTGTTATACAATGGTTATACATTATATAACCATTGCTATATAATGTATATATACATTATATAACCATTGCTATATAATGTATATTTTTTTTGTATTCCTGTGATATCGGTGGATAAATTGGGTGGATAAATATATGTAGGGGCATCTGGGTGGGTCAGCTGGTTAAGCGTCTGACTCTTGATTTGGGCTCAGATCATGGTCTCCCAGTTTGTGTGTTCAAGCCCCCTGTCAGGTTCTGTGCTGACAGTGTGGAGTCTGCTTGGTGTTCTCCGTCTAACCTCTCTGTGTCCCACCCTGACTTCTGATCTCTTTCCCTCTCTCAAAATAAATAAACTTAAAAGACAACCTAAAAAATAAATATATACAATTGTATCTTTTTGTTGGATAGTTCCATTTATGATTACATTGTGTCCTTCTTGGTCTTTTGCTCCAGTCTTTGTTTTAAAGTCTATTTAGTCCAAAATAAATATTGCTTCCCAGCTTTCTTTCCCCTGCCATTTGCATGATAGATGTTGTCCCATCCCTTCACTTTCAATCTTCATGTTTATTTAGGTCTGAAATAAGTGTCTTGTAGGCAGTATATAGATGAGTCTTGCTTTTTTATCCATTCCATCACACTGTCTTTTGATTAGAGTATGTAGTCCATTTGTATTCAAGGTAATTATTGATAGATATGTGTTTATTGCCATTTTGTTACTTGTTTTATAATTCTTCTCTGTTCATTTCTTTTGTTCTCTTCTCATGTTTGTTGGCTTTCTTTTGTGATATATTTGGATTTCTTTCTCTTTAGTTTTTGCATATATATTACTGGTTTTTGATTTGTGGTTACCATTAGCTTTGTAACATCTAATGCATACAGCAGTCTATATTAAGTTGATGGTTGCTTAAGTTTGAACCCATTCTTTATTCCTCTATTCTCCTCCACACATTTTAGGTATATGGTGTCATACTTTACATTCTTTTATTTTTTGAATCCCTTGACTTATTTTTATAGGTATATTTAATTTTACCACTTTTGTGCTTCCTACCTTTCTCATTCCTCCTTATGGTCTTTCCATTCCATTCAGAGATCCCACTGGTCCAGTGGTCATGAATTCCTTTAACTTTTGTTTGTCAGGGAAATTCTTTCTCTCTCCTATTCTGAATGATAGTCTTACTGGATGGAGTATTCTTGGCTACAGTTTTTTTTTTTTTTTTTCTGTCAGCAGTTTGAATTTATCATATTTCTTCCTTGTGGCCTGCAAAGTCTGGGCTACAAAATGCGCTGATAGCCTTATGGGCTTTTTCTTGTATGTAACTGTCATCTTTTCTCTTGCTGCTTTTAAAATTCTCTCTTTATTCCTACTTTTTGCCATTTTAATTACTATGTGTCTTGGTATAGCCCTTCTTATGTTGATTTGGGGGGGGCCTCTTTGTGCCTCCTGGATCTGGATATTTATTTCCTTCCCCAGGTTTTGGAAGTTTTCTTTTATTATTTCTTCTACTAACTTTTTGCTCCCATTTCTCTCTGTTTTCATTCTGGAATCCTGATAATGCAAATGCTTTCATTGAGTCCATGAAGTCTATTTTCATTTTTTATTATTTTTCTTCTCTTTCCTATTCAGCTTGTTTTCCATTGCTCTGTCTTCCAGGTAACTAGTCCATTCTTTTACTTCCTCCAGTCTACTGTTTATTCATTCCAGTGTATTTTTTTTAAAATTTTTAAATGTTTGTTTATTTTTGAGAGAGAGACAGAGTATGAGTGGAGGAGGGGCAGAGAGATTGGGAGACACAGAAATTGAAGCGGGTTCTAGGCTCTGAGTTGTCAGCTCAGATCCTAATACAGGGCTCAAACTCACTAACCAGGAGATCATGACCTGACCTGAAGTCAGACACTCAACTGACTGGGTCACTCAGGCACCCCAGACTCCAGTGTATTTTTAATTTCAGTTATTGAGTTCTTCAACTCCTACTTGTTGTTTTTTTGTTGTTGTTGTTTGTTTGTTTGTTTTCTATATCTTTGTTGAGGGTCTCCTGAGGTCCTATAGTCTTTTCTCAAGTCCAGTGAGTATCTTTACAACCAGTCCTTTAAATTCTCTATCAGGCATATTACTTATCTGTTTCATTTAGCTATCTTGCTATGGTTTTGTCCTCTTCTTTCATTTGGGGCATATTTCTCTGTCTCTTCACTTTGTATCTGTTTCTATATGTTAAGAAAGTCAGATAACATCTCCTGCTCTTGAAAGTAGTGGCCTTATGAAGAAGAGGTCCCGTAGTGCCCTAAAGCAAAATATCCTGTATTTACCAGAATCTGACACTTCAGGGGTGTCCTATGTAAGTTGTGTGAGCCCTTATGTTGTTGCTGAGCCATGTTTGCCTTCAGTCTAGTCATCCGCATTAGCTTCTTTGCCTGCTGTGGGCAGGGTTTGTTCCCTGTGTTTTTGGAGTGCAAGTATGGGCCACCTTGGGCTTGTATTGGGCCAGACCATGCATTTGCTAGAGGTGTGGTTGCAATGAACTGCAGGATGCTCTCCTTATGGTATCCCTTGGGAGGATTTCATTAATGGATGCTCTTCTTATGGTATCCCTTGGGAGGATTTCATTAATGGGTGGGATCTGCAGTCAGACCAGATGTCTGCCCCCACTGCACTGCTGAGGCACAGGCAAATGAGTGTATGTGGTTATATTCCCCTCTCCCCAGGGCAGGAATCTCTATGGGGTGGTGTTGGCCCCTCTCAAACTACTCTGACACTGCCAGGCTCGTGGCACCACTTTGGATGTTCTCTGGCCAAGGCATATTGGAGGGGGCAGGTGCACAGGAGAATGCAGATGTAGAATGCACGGTGCCAGCAAGGTCCATGCTGGTTTGCTGTGGGAGAGGAGCTGCAGCCACCTAGGGAAAACTCCTGCTGATGTAGGCCAAGTTGGATGTGGATCCACTGAAGTGTGAGGGGGCAGGACATGCTATCGGGGAGCTAGGTGGACGTGCTGCACTGGTTCCCACGGGTGTCCATGTATCGAGACAGGAGGCAGGAGAGTGAAAGAGCAACTCGCAGCTCTTTTGTTCTTGGAGAAGTCTCCCAAAGTCACCTGCCCCTTCCAGCACACGCTCTGAAATTATTAAATATGTTTCCTTCCTATATAACCCAGGTGATTTTCAAACTGCTGCTTCCATGCTGTATCCCAATGGCACTCTTTGTTCTGCTGTTCTCTTTAAGGGCAGAGACTCAGTTTCTTATTGTTCTCTCGGCTTTTCCAGAGCTGAGTCCACCAATTCTTAAAGTTTCATATATTAAACCCCACTGATTGTAAAACCTCATGAAACCGGAGCCCTCTGGCCTTCAAAGCCAAATGTTATAGGGTTTTTTTTTCTCCCAGTGTGTGCCCCCCATGGCTAGGATGCCCTGCGTGTATCCCTTCCTTTTCCTTCTCTGATCCCACAGCATCCCTACCTCCCACAGACAGTCTCACAGGTCCCTTTGGCTCTTGACCACATACATCTGTTCCACATCCTACCCTCTTCAATATGAACTGCTTTCTACTTTCAGCTGTGGAGAGTGTCCTGCCAGTCATTAGATCATTTTCTGGGTTGTTTATGCTGATGTGGGTGTTATCTAGTTAAATCTGTAGGATAAGGTGAGCTTAGTATCCTCCCATTCTGCCATCTTTCCCAGAAGTCCATGTCTTACTTTAAAAGGGAAGTGACAATACCTCACTGGTCCCTTAGGTCCTTGGAGACCTAGCTCTAAGCTTCTAGGCTTCTCTGCCTCTGTACCACTCTCTGGACTTCATCCACCAGATGTGTATTTTTGAAACTTTATAGGCCCCTGCATATGACATTGGATATAGAATCTGTAAACTCAAATGTCTAACAGGATCACTTAAATGACATAAATGGGTGTGTATGTCCTTGTAGTGATGAGGTAGATGAGCTATAGAACACATGTTCCGTCAGAAGAGAACAGGGAAACTATGAGTTTATGTGAAATATTACAATTTAGAAATAAACTTTCCTAAATCAAACATCTTTTAAAAGACATGGGCCAAATTTTAGAAATTGGATTGAGCTCATGATCCTCTACTTTGTGGCCTATGTTTAGAAATAATCTTTTCTGTAACATGTTATATGAAGTAGAATAAAATATAATGATAATTATGTGAATGAGCTAGAAATTTCTCTTGAAGAAATGTTCTAGTCTTTCTCAAAACAACTTTTCCTTGGTTTCTTTTGCCTTCTATCTAACTTTTTTCTTTATTAAAATAATAACATAAAGGATTTCATCTTGCTGGTTAATCATAATGTGGTTATAGATTACATTTTATATATATGTATTACATGAATATTAAATGCATACATATTTGTATATAATGTCATAATATATTTACATATATTGTATAGGAACTATCATATATAATAGCTAATCATATATTTTGTTAAGTTTTTTGTTTTTGTTTTGTTTTGTTTTTTAAGAGAGAGAAAGAGAAAAGCATGCAAGAAGGGGAGAGGCAGACTGAGTGAGAGAGAGAATCCCGAGCAGACTCTGTGCTGTCTGCATGGAGCCCAATGTGGGGCTCAATCTCACGAATCTGTGAGATCATGACCTGAGCCCAAATCAAGAGTCAGCTATTCAACCAACTGAGCCACTCAGGAGCCCCTAGCTAATCATATATTTATGGCGGTTTGAAATACACAATTATTCCTCCCGCATTCTCCTTTATTTAGAAATCATGTATTTGGCAATACAAGAATTTTTTTTTAATTTTTTTTTATGTCTTTATTTTGAGAGAGAGAGAAAGACAGAGAGTGAGTGGGGGAGAGGCAGAGAGAGAGGGAGACACAGAATCTGAAGCAGGTTCCAGGTGCTGAACTGTCAGCACAGAGCCCGACGCGGGGCTCGAACCCACGGACTGTGAGATCATGACCTGAGCCGAAGTCGGACGCTCAACCGACTGATCCACCCAGGCGCCCCGGCAATACAAGAATTTAAAATATAATTATGAACTTGGGAATAAGAGTTAAAAAAAACTGTCATAGAATCTCTGCACTTTCTTTGAAAAGGGAAATAATTTTCACCTTCTAGACAATCATATGTAAAGTAGGGTAGCCCATTGGAAGCCGCACAGTGGAAAGGTGGGGAAGCTAGGATGACTCCTTAAGAGTTTGCACATCTAACTTTTCAAAAGGAGGTGGACAGGCATTAAAGCAGAGGTCTTCAGCTGTCAGCTTGCAGGCCCAATTACAATGTTCTTAAGTAATTTGAATTTAATGCCTTTCCAGTTTCATTGCCCTCACTGTTGTAATACCACGCAGAGTTTTTCAATTACATGCCAGGCCTTTGAAGGGATTTGAATTCACATCCCTTGTGTTAAACAGCATTACGGAATTGAGGAAAAAAAAAAAAAAAAGGAAGACCCTCCGCAGAGAGAAGTGCAAAAAGTATTTCATAAAAGGAATAAATGCCAACTACGTTTTTCATTTGCAAAGACTCATTATCACCCACCTTTCTGGGTTGGACAAGACCATGTCTCACCATACCTTTCTTTCCATGGACATATTTCTTTTTTAAAGCAATGGCCACTAGGCCACTAACTGTTTCTTGAGGTTACTTCCATTCATTTTAAGTCTAGGTGAGAAGAGTCTTCCCAATTGGCCTGGTCTTGCTGTCCTTCAGAGTGCAGAACATTCTAAATTTGTGTACGTGGTGCATGTTTTTGTATTCATTTACCATCCCTAATACAGGGGATGATGACAAAATTAATCAAAATAAAGTCACAGTAATTGAAGAAATTAAAATTTTATTGAAATGGTAGCTAGCTTTTTCAGAATCCCCTTCCTAAGTAGTAAAGAAAATTCTTAATAACATAGCTAGGGTTTTATCTTAGGTGTTGTTACTGTAAACTATGTAGACTTCAGCTCAAAGTAGAATCAGGTTAGAGCTGCTGCTGGCTCAGTGGAAGACTACATCTGATAAACCCTGTTTGCTAATCTTGCCCCTTTGTTGGAACCCTTTTAGTTACCCCCTCAAGGTTCCTGAAGTGAGGAAATAACTTTTCACCCTTGTACTGAGGGCTTTCCCCTCAGGGGTCCTAGGTATTCCATTATCGCTTTTGCAGACCTTGCCTTAGACACTTGGAGATCCCTCAGGGTGGGAAGGGCCCTTTCCTTCCTAAAGATTCCTCTTCTGAGCCGCAGACTATCTTGCAGTTACCTTTCTGGAAACGCCAGCAGAGATCTCCCTTGGCCCAGGTCTTCCTGTCAGCTGTAATTTCACTAGTGAGTTGTTGAAGCTGCTTTTGTCTTTCCTCATTGCTCAGGTTTTTCCACTTATTTAAAATCCGTGTCTAATCGTAGCCTCCTTAGAAGTCACGGAGTTCCCAGAAGGCTGCCACGACACATCTCACAATGACTAGAGTGTCTCGTCAGGTTCATCAATTACTACTTTCACTATAAGTCTCTGATGGGTCGTGCCTGATGCTTCTATTTCCACTTCAGAGGGGTAGGGGCCTAATTTTTAATCAGACCACACTGGCAAAGGTAGCTGAAAATCAGTGAGTGACTTAACCCAACAATTTTTCAAGTTGTGCTTCCTAAAAGCCTACTAATGTCCCAGAATAAAATAAACTTATTATTTATTGCATACTGTAGTCCTTTGGGGAAAGTCACCATTTACATAACACATTAAAGGCCCTGTGAAGTCCTTTAGTAAAGATATTTGATTCATTTTTTTATACCAACTATATACCAACTTAATTGTCCATGGAATAATCTTTTTTTTCCTAATAGAAATACCTTTTAACGTCTTTTAATACGCTGTAGACCACTGATGAGGAAACAAAGATTTAATGCTTTATGGATGGTGTCATCTTGAAATACTACTACTTTTCCCACTCAGTACCCTCTCCACTTTCAGAGATGACCGTTTCTCTCCATTGTTTCTCTCTTCAAATCTGCAGTAGCCCTTCCACTCTTAGTCTGTACCAATGACTTGACGTTTACTTTACTCGCTGAGAAAATAGAAGCACTCCGAAGAAAATGTCTAGACCTTCCGTCACCCAAGTTGGCACATGACTTGCACCCACGCCATATATGCAGTCTTCTCTCTTGTTATATCAGTTACCCACACTCTGGTGTCCAGCGATGCTGCACCTGGCGTGGTGAAGCCCATCCCTTTTCAGCTACCTGCGACCTTCGTTTCTGCAGTGATGCTAGTTCTCTTGTGTCATTAGTTTTTCATTGTCTACTCGATAATTTCCCAGCATACAAACATATTATACTATCTCTTATATTAAAAAACAAAACAAAACCAAAAAAATTATCTCTTTCTTGATTCCCATATTCCCTTTTAGCCAGCACCCTTCTTCACTACTCTGGTTTACAGCAAAACTCCTTGAAGGAATTTTCTATATTTACTAGCTCTACTTTATCTCATTTCATTCTCTCTGTAACAATCAGAGATTTTGCCCTCAGAAACTGTTCGTAGTTTGGCAACATGATCCCCACATTGCCAAATCAAATAGTCAATCATCACTCCTTATTTACTGAAACTCAGCTTTTGACCCAATCGATCATTTCCTCCTTCTTGAAATACATTTTTTTTCCCACAATGCACACAAAAGGATCTAGACATTTTGTTATTACTGGTACAGCAGATAGTGTGACCTCTTTGTTTACACCTGTTCCTCTTATCCTCCAAGTTCCATGGGGCGTTGCAATGTCAAGCCTGAGTGGGTGGTGTACACGCAATGGTTTGTGTCCTAGCTCTGGAACTTTGAGCTCAGAAAACCCCATCCTTAAAAGTGGCTACTAGCAAACCTGCCCAACCTTTGCCCAGCAGGGAGAGATGATCTTTATTGTCCTCGTCTGTAAACAAATCTGCCCTTTGTCCCAGAGGGAGACACTATCTCTATCTTCCAAAGCTGTTTGCTATACAAATATCCTAGAAAGTCCTTTCAAACAAAGTTGTCACATGTAGAAACATCATGGAGAATTATTTCTCTATCAATACTCCTGTCTGGAATTCTCCTCTCCCAAATATCTACATGGCTTTCTCCTTTATCGCAATCAGATTGTGTTCAAATATCACTTAATTAGAGATACCTTCCCTGACCACTATATCTCTCTTCCATTCTTTTAATTTTTTTGTAGCACTTAGTTCTGATGTTGTATTGCATATGAATTTAATGCTGTATTAGCTATCTCCCTTATTAAAATGAAAGCTTCGTGGTATCCAGAACTTTGTATATTTGTTCACTATTGAATCTCCAGATCTTGGAATAGTACCCAACAGAGTAAGTGATCACTAAGTAGTTATTAAACTAATATATGAATAATGTTGTTCAGTAACCCCGTCTACCTCCTCAGGTTTTTGAAATGAATGGCTCCAGTGATATCCTCATTCAAGGAAGTAAGATTTTTTTATTATATTCCTTAATAATGAAAAATAAATAGTGTAACCACAAAGAGAACATAAATGTATACAATTTGCAACAAAGGTAAGAATAATTAATCATCCCTCTGTGAATGATCAGTGTTCTCTGGATCTTGGGTGACAATAAAGGGAAATGTATAATACATTTTGGAAGAATTTCCAATGAAAGTGGTTAAATATTTTTAGAAAGCTTTAAATCTTTAAGAAAAGCTTCAATTATCAATAAAATTTATGAACAGGGACTATAACTTTATGTAATTGGTGAATGAATGAGTTGTTCTCTATTGGATTATCTGGTTTAGTCTCTGCCAGAACATGCTAAAAATAAACAGAATGCTTTTGCTATAACCTAGCCTTGCAACTTGGTTAAAAAAATGTACACAAAATTGATTCACATAATTTCCAGTGAATGCAGTTATGCACCGCAGCTATTTGTCCTAACCACAGAATCCTTAGCAAGTCTCTCTTTTTATTTTTAAATGTCTATGTCCTCTGTCTGATTTATTTAAGACCCAGGTTCTGATTCCATTCAGATGCTTGGCCAGTTGACCTCTGTTGGTCTGACTTCTCACCTGCCAGGCAGCAATCATTTAGTCCTCTGTAGGGATCTAGGCAGTCTTTTTTTAGCTCTCAAACTTACGAATTTTTTTTTCTTTTTCCCAGTACAGTTAGCTAGGTGTGAAGCTGATGAGCTGCTACCCATTATACACTAGTTCTTCAGTGGATTAGAAGCTCAGGAAAAGGAAGACAAGATTTCACCAGCAGCAAAGTAGGAAGCACAGCTCCAGGGCCTATGGCTGCATCACTTATTGAATCATCCGTGCGCCTGGACAGCAGGCAGGCTGATTTCAGGCCACCATATGGGTGTGAGGCCTGTGTTCTTCTCCCGGACTTTCCTCTGGGTGCTAATTGCTTTAGTGAGAGAGACTGTGCAAAGCAATTAAACAGCCCCTTTCTCCCACAGTCCTAGTTCTCAGAAGCTAGGGTCTGGGAGAGGGCTCCTGCTCTCCCAGTGGGCTGCAAATTGCTCAGAGTGAATAAATACATTTGTTCACTTTTCAAACTGTGACCAGCCACCTGGTCTCTTGTGTTGCTCTCAGAGCAGAGAAGGCAGATGACGGGCTCCTAGTCGCTGAACTCCAGCCTATAAAAATGCTTCACCGAGCTCTGAGCTATTTTTGCAAGGACATCTGTTGCCAAAAAAGAATTTTAATTAAGCAAAAACACATCTCTGTTTTGTCCATGGCAAGGAGGCTTGTGAAAGCTTTCTTGTCTCAGATGCATGCTAAATCTGGAGAAATGAAAGCCTTAAGGTATTTTGTGAGGGGTATTTTGCTGCTCAATTTGAGGGACACAACAGATTTTCCATGGGAAG
Source organism: Cryptoprocta ferox (assembly GCA_028646485.1). NCBI lineage: Eukaryota > Metazoa > Chordata > Mammalia > Carnivora > Eupleridae > Cryptoprocta > Cryptoprocta ferox. The sequence continues at coordinate 27,957,795 of CM053578.1, read as the reverse complement.
GAAATTATTGGAAGTACATGTTTGTGCTTTTCAAAATAAGGCCCAGCCTGCATTAATAATTAATTACACGTAATATAATCTGACATGTTACCCCATGGTTTGATAAAGTCGAAAGCTATTTCCACGAGGCAACTTGCCAGTTCTTTTGCTCTTGCCCAATCTTCTTCCCAGGTGATATTCATCATTTTAACATCAAGCTTCCAGAACACCACATTAACACATAAATTAGAGGACCCAATGCTGTGCTGGCTGATATAACTAGTCTAGATAAAATTGTCCAATCAGAAAGGGGGAAAAAAAAGTAAAGTGATAAACACAATCAGAAAGAAGGTTGTAGACATTAATACTGCATAAATTGCTTAAGATCAGTTAGAAAGGGGAGGAGGCAGCCTTTCTCTAGTTTTCATAAAAGCAATTATATTGGGGATTTTTTTTCCTTCTTCAAATACCGACATAATGGTAGATAGAAATCCTTCAAATATGAAACTGATTCTGTAACCATATACCCTTCGAGTCCCTTAAGTGCCTTTAGGGGCGCACCCTCTTTGGCAGCACAAGCCTATCAGGCAGGCTGATTATAAGGGGGCACTTTCAAGTAGCAAGTACCAAGGGACATTGCTGGGCGCCATGGGGGAATGATTCCCTGATAACATTAAGACTGTTTCTGGCCACTTCTGTTATTGATTGGGTCACTCTTTGCCCTCTTGGAGGGTGGACAGAGATCATTTAGGTTAAGGCAGCAAGGAGTTTATGTTTTTGTATGATAGGATCTCTGTAGACAAGCATTTACATTAAGGATTAGAATAGAGAATCCCATGTTGCACATCAAACTTAGAATGTTTCTCTGTACTCTGGAAACGCTCTGACAACTCATTACTCACTTTTGGAGATTGATACATCATAAGGGGGGAAAAAAAGAATCTTATTTCTCTGCTGCCTCCTCCCCTTTCTAACTGATTTCTGCACACTCATTTTACACAGATCTCCCTACTGGACTGCAGTTTTTATGTGTTCTATTCCAGCATAGTATCCCATATTGATCCACTATCTTTTCTTTTTTTAAAGTTTTCCTTTTAGAGAATGTGGTTATTTTGTTTATGATTACTAAGAACCATCCACCTCCCCAGCTCTTAATAAGATTTAACTTTGTTCTACCCAATCCATATTATAAATAAATAGAACATGGATCTAAGGTCCCAATCCCTTTGCCTAAAGAAATATTTATAGAATTAAAATATATATCAAGTGTGTGTGGGGGTGTGTGTGTCACTAATTCTTTCCACACTTGCCAGTTTTGTGATGATTTCTCTGAGGACATGAATGATAGTTGCTTGTGCAAATTTAATTTAAAATTTGGCTTTCAACCTAGTTTACTTTAGGCTTTGGGCTTGCCATTTCTTGCTTTTATTAGTGAGGACATTTTGGTCATGAGAGGAACCTAGTGAAAAGAAAGTTAAGAAGAAAAGGGAAATTTATTAGCTAACAAAATTGTCAAGTCTAAGGTTAAAGGTGTCAGAGTCTAGACCTCCATCTACATCATTGGAACTCAGTCTATTCTTCCATTTGTTTTCCTCTATGATGACTCTTCTTCAGGCAGGTATTTCTATATAATGGGGTCCAGTAGCTCCTGCCTCAACTTACCTTTGCAGTACTTCCTTTCCTGTGGTTCACCAACGGCCTAGACTCTTAGTACTATTGTCAGAGCACAGCCTGTCATGGACTGCCAAGGTTTATATTTTGACTCTACCACCTAAAAGCTATTTGACATAAAGCAGAAAACTCTTTGTGCTTTAGTTTTCTCATCTGCAAATTAAAGATAATAATTCCTACATTTTAAGATTGTTGGGAATATTAAATAAGTTTATAGTATATATGCAAAACAATAAGTTTTAATGATTATTATTGCTAAATGCCATCCATCAACTTTATTATTATGGTCAGGAGACAGACTACATTGATTGGACATAACTGGGTCATGTGTCTTCTTTAGAGACTTTGATGGAAACTTCTCCCAGTTAAACCACTAGAATGTATAATCAAAAGGGAATACTTTGGGTGTCCCTTATAAGACAAGGGAAAGGATGCCAATAATCTTAGTAATTTATACAACTAGCTAAAGTACTCTCCAATCTAGGTATCACTTGGAATCTAATCAAGGAAAATGATAGAGGTGAAAATATTTTTAAAATGACAAAGCACAGTGAAAATTCAATGTGATTGGGTCACATTTTCCAGAGACTCAATAAAAGCACAACATTTTCCTGAATCCTTAAAGTGTATCCAGAGAAGATCTGGCCCCTTTTGTCATGTACGTCACCATATTTTTGAGAATACAGACATTTAGATACAGATCTGACATGGATTCAATGAGAAACAAGGACAAAAGAGTCATATAAACTAACAATGTTGAGGTTGACAGTTATTAAGAAATCAGAGTAGTTGGTTGTAATCAGATTTTCTTTTATTCAAGAAAAACATTTTCTAATGGAAATTTGAAACCACCAAATAAAGCAATATTGAACAATTAACTCCCTTAATAATATTTCTACACCTCCATAATATTCAACTCAAAAGATTTGAGATTATTGCATTGAATCTAAATTAAAGAAACAATTATCCAATTATTAGCCAATCATCAAAACATTTAACTTGGCTTAGGCCCTATGGGCACTTTCCTCAGCCAAGGTATGAAACTTAGTCAAGCTGCTTTCTTAGGAGTGATCAGAGGGTCATATCAATTTCTTGCAGAACACCAGAATCTTTGGGAATGATGGGATAAAGGAGAAGCCTTTGTGTCCATCTTCAATATCCCCTCATCTTGCTCAATGTGTTTACAGAAATTACAAGTGATCTGTTTTTCATTTTCTGAGTATGTGATAATACATGAAAGAAATAGTTAATGTTTTACTGCTTGACCATATTTATTCATGTACTTTTTAAGGCAGTCTGTTGAGCTATTGATACAGTATATGTATTGACATTGATATGTCAATGGAGATTATCTTTAGGAAATCTTGTGCTAACAGTACCCATGTACTTGTAAAGATAACTCAGCACACAAGTGATGGGTCCTTGGATGGCTGCTTTATATCAAAAACAATCTATATGAAGAATACAGCATAGTTTTCAGTTAGGCCATGCCCTTTGCCACAGCAAATGTCTAGTATCAATTGTTACATTTATAGGAGCTGCTAAAGCCATTACATAATTAGCGTCTCCAGCTACACTATATTTTGTGTAGCTTTATTATTATAAAATAGCCTCTGCTCTCTCTTTCATCCTTATAGTAAAAATGTGAGCTAAATAGAGGTGCCAAAGGGTGGTTCCTGGGAGATCACCAACTGTAGTCCTATAAAGGCCCCCAGTAAAAAGGCATGCTCAGTAAAATATATTTTCAATGCAAGTACAGCTTCTAGTCAAACCACTCCCAAGTCAACCCAAATAAATGTCCAGTATAAATAAAAACAGTGTCATAGCTATGTAGACTTGGTTTCAAGACAGATTCCCTGGTCCTCCGGTCCCCACCTGATAGCTGCTTACTGCCAATGTAAAGAGAAATAATGGAGCTACTATTGGATAGAAGAAAATAGTGTAATAATCACTTTAATACTGAAGGATGTGGGACAGATGGGTCCAAACTCAAATGGGGACTTCTCTGTTCTATCTTTTTGACTCCTAAATGTGATAATACTTAGGAAAGGATGCTGTAGGTTTTAGTATAAGAAACAGAATATTCAAGGTATTACCTAGCCACAATTGGAATTAAACATGTGGGTGAGATTTTGCACCAAGTTACTGAAGGCTGTGATCTTATCAAAATTTATGTGAAGACTTCCAGAATGGTCAAATAAAGACCTACAACAACTTACTCCTCCATAAAAGCAACAAGAGCATTGCAAAAATTATCAAAATAAAAATTTTCAGAACTCTAGAAATTTACCAAAGTCTTAAAAATTATCTACAGATAATTTATTCAAGAAACCCAGTGACCTTTCTGGAATGTGAACATGCCCTACCTATTCTAATATCTCTCTCCCTAGTTCCACAGTAGCCTTGAGAAGCAACAGCCTAACAACCACAAGAGAGGGCAGAACTAGTTTGGAACTCCCCAAAGTTCAAAGAACTAAAGCCATGTCCATGTAACTAAATAAAAATAGAAGAGTATGAGAATGACATCTTGCCAATAGGGAATATCAAAATGATAGAAATTATTTTTAAAAACTCAGCAGTTGAAAGGTGTACAATAAGTGAAAGGGAAAAAAATTCACTGGAGGGGCTCACCAGTGATTTGAAATGAAAACTTTCCAAAATTGGATGAAAAACATTAATCTGTCCATCCAAGAAGCTCAATGAACTCCAAGTAGGATAAGCTTGATGAGATCCACATGGAGACACATTATAATCCAACTATCAAAAGCACTACTTAACATAAAAGTAGGCAGTAATAATGAAATGAAGAAAAAAATATATGACATAGAAAATAGAAAAATGTCATCTGTAAATCCTTCCTTATCAGTATATTTATATGAAGTATAAGTGAATTAACCATTGCAGTCACAAGTCAGAGATCAGAAGAATGAATAAAAACATTATTTAACTACATTCTGTCTACAAGAAGCACACTTCAGATTCAAAGATACAAATGAGTTTTAAAGGAAAAAAGATATACCGTGTAAAAAGAGCTGGAGTGGCTATACTAAGATCAGACAAAATAGAATTTAAGACAAAAAATTACTTGAGACAAAAAAAGATATTTTATAATGAAGAAAGTGTCAATCCATTTGGGAAAAATCACAAATATAAAAATATATGCACCTAACAACAGAGCCTCAAAAGACATGAAGCAAAAACTGATAGAACAGAAGGGACAAATATATCATTCAGACATAATTTCTGAAGACTTCAGTATTACATTTTCAGTAGTGAAAAAACTAACTAGATTGAAGATCAAATGTAATGATGCTCAATATCATTAGTTATTAGGCAAATAAAAATCACAACCACATTCAGGGAGGATTCTGGGAAGATTGCTGAGTAGGAGGCACCAGAAATCAGTCTCCCCACAGAGAATAATTGTACTGGCAGAATCTGACTAATGTAACTATTTTGGAACTCTGTAGTCTATTGAAGTCTTGCAATTTCTAGGAGAATGCCTGGACAGTAAATTGTCATTAATTTTGGTCATTTTCAGCTCTTAACATGGTAGTAACCACCTGTCTCCCATTCCCAGCCATATGGTAGGCAACTTATGCATGTATTTCTGGACCAGCTTGTCCACAGCGTATGAGAGCCAGGGTAGACAGTAAGGACTCTGTTTTCCAAATATTGAGGATGTGTACTCCTATCATTATTTGTTGCTTCTGATTATGGGAATGCAGGTAAAAAGTTCGGTAGCCATTGTTGTAAACCACTCCCCCTCTAGTTATAGTGAATTCCAGGGGATTTAAAGTGTTGCCATGCTTTTTCCTTCCTTCAATTTTCTCTTTTTCTCTTATTTTTTAATTTTTTTATGTTTTTTATTTTATTTTGAGAGAGAGAGAGAGAAAGAAAGCATGTGAGCGGGGGAGAGAAAGAATCCAAATCAGGCTCTGTGCTGTCAGTGCAGAGCCCGATGTGGGGCTCAAACTCACAAACCATGAAATCATGAACCCAGCTGAAATCAAGAGTCAGACGCTTAACTGACTGAGTCACCCAGGTGCCCCTTTTCTCCTTTTATGTCCAGATATTTAAGGACTAAGACACTGAAAACTAACCACTTATATAAGGGAACTAGAAAATTACTATACTACGGGCACCTGGATGGCTCAGTCAGTTAAGCATTGGGACTCTTGATTTTGGCTCAGGTCGTGATCTCACAGTTCATAAGTTTGAGCCCTGCATTGGGCTCTGCACCGACAGTGTGGAGCCTACTTGGGATTCTCCCTCTCCCTCTCTCTCTCTGCCCCACCCCTCTCAAAATAAATAAATAAACGAGAAAAGAGAAGTCACCATGCTTGCCTCAGGAAAGATACAGTCTCAAGGAGACCTGAGAAGACCTTAAGTCTATACATCAGACTGGCTGGTCCCCAGTACACAGCCATTCTGTAATAATAAACAAGTAAAACAAAAAGTGGTAAACCCTGGGGAAGGGCAAAACTTGGATCTCCAGTTACCACATTATGAAATTCAAATGTCCAGTTTTCAACAACAACAATAAAATCACAGGCATACAAAGAAATAAGAAAGCATGGCTCATTTGAACAACAACAGCAACAACAAAAATAAACAGAAATTCCTGAGAAAAACCATATAGTAGACTTAGGAGGCAAAGAATTTAAAACTCCTGAGAAAAACCATATGGTAGACTTAGGAGGCAAAGAATTTAAAACAACTGCCTTAAACATGCCTGAAGACTTAAAAGACATGGAGAAAGTCAAGAAACAGAACAAACAGAACAAATCATGAACAAAACAGAAAATCAATAAAAAGAAAACATAAAAAAATAAATCCTGGAGCTGCAAAGTACAATAACTGAAATGGAAAATCACTAGAGGGATTCAAAAACATATGTGAGTACACAGAAGAAATAAAGTGAACAGAGTTATGGGATCTGTGGAATACCATCAAAAAGACCAACATATGTAGTTTGGAAATCTCAAAAGGAGGAAGGAGGGGCAAAACAATTATTTGAAGAAATAATGGCCGAAAACTCCCCAAATTAGATGAAATACAGTGATTCAGATATGCAAGAGGCTCAACAAATTCTAAGCATGATAAACTCAAAGAGAATCACACCAAGGCACATTATAATCAAACTGTTGAAAGCCAAAGACAACGAGAATTTTGGAAGCAGCCAGAGAGAAGCTACTTGCCACGTGCATGCAATTCTGAATAAGAAAATAAGATTTCTCATTAGAAACCTTGGAGGGCAGAAGGAACTGAGTTGATATATTCAAAGTGCTGAAAGGAAAGTATTACCAACCAAGAATTCTATATATAGCAAAAGTGTCCTTCAAAAATGAGGAACAAATTAAGACATTCACAGATAAACAAAAGCTGAGAAAATTTGTTACCACTAGACCTGCCCTACCAGAAATGCTAAAGGGAGTCCTTTCGGTTAAAATGAAAAAAAAAAAAAACACTAGATAATAACTTGAAGTGCTAGAAGAAATAAAGATCTTTGGTAAAGACACATACACGAACAGCTATGCTATGGTTTGAGTGTTGTGTCTGTCTCCCCAATTCATATGTTGAAACCCTAATGCAGTGATGGTATTAGGAGATCAGGCCTATGGGAGATATTAGGTAGGTCATCAGGGCAAAGCCCTTATGAATGAGATTATAAAAGAGACATGAGAGAGATCCCTTGCCCTTTCCATCATGTGAGGACACAGTGAGAAGACACTAGCTATGACCCAGGAATAGAGCCTTTACCAGAACATGACCATCCTGGCACCTTGATCTTAGATTTCCAGCCTCCAGAAAGATGGGAAATAAATGTTTCATTTACAAGCTACCCAATATGTGGTATTTTGTTACAGCAACCAGAATTGAATAAGACAGATTAGAAAAGCTGGTTTTATTATAACCTTGGCTTGTAAATCCACTTTTTGTTTTTTATATGATTTAAGAAACTAATGCATAAAAATAACTTATTTGCCATGTTTTAGTCACATAATGTATAAAGATGTAATTTTGTGACATCAATAACTGAAAAGAATGGGGAGATAGCTGTATAGGAGAAGGATATTAAGATGGTATAAATTCAGATTAAAGTCTCATAACTTCAGGATATTAAATGTAATCCCCATAGTAACCACACACACAAAAAACCCACCAGCTACAGAAGTGAGACATATAAAGACAGAAAGTAGAATGTGGTTGCTATAGGCTGAGGGGAATGGGAGTTATTGTTTAATGGGTACGGAGTTTTAGTTTTTCGAAATGAACAATTGTCTGGGGATAGATGGCTGTGATGGTTGTACAACAATATGAATGTGCAATGAACTATACACTTAAAATTGTTAAAATGATAAATTTTATGTATATTTTATCACAATTTACAAAAAGTAATTTTAAAAATGCACTGAGATACTACTTCATACCTACTATGATGGCTGAAACTTTAAAAAAGGGAATAACAAGTATTGATGAAGAAGCAGAGAATTGAACCCCTCATACATTCTTGATGAGATCATAAAATGGTTTAGCCACTGTGGAAAAGCTAAACTCTTAGCAAGTCCTCAAAATGTTAAACATAGGGGATGCCTGGGTGGCTCAGTCACAGAGCATTGATTCTTGATTTTGGCTCAGGTCATGATCTCATGTTCTGGTAAAGGCTCTATTCCTGGGTCATAGCCCGTATCGGGCTCCATGCTGAGTGTGGAGCCCGCTTAAGATTCTTTCTCTCCCTCTGCCTCTCTCCCTGACTTGCACATGCTCTCTCTCAAAATAAAAAAAAATGTTAAATATAGTGTTACCATACAATACAGAAATTCCACAATTTTTAGTTATATAATTAAGAGAATTGAAAACATGTGTCTTCACAGAAACATGTCATGTATGTGATTGTTCATAGTAGCATTATTCATAGCAGTCACATAATTGGGAAACAACACAAATGTGCATCAACTGATGCACTGGATAAACCACAAGTGGTATATTCATAAAATGGAATATTATTCAGCCATAAAAAGTATGAAATACTGATACGTACTGCAGTAGGTATGAAATAACCCAGGCACAAAAAGACTGATTGTATTATTCTATTTATCTGAAATGTCTAGAATAATAAAATCTATATAAATATAAAGTAGATTCTTGGTTGTGAGGGGCTTGAGGGAAGAAGAAATGGTGATGATTCCAATAGGTACAGGGTTTCTTTATGCAGTAATGAAAATATTCTGAAGTTAGATAGAAGTGCTTGTTGTACTACTCTGGGAATATATTCAAATATGCTTAATTTTACACTCTATAACAGTGTGAATTTTATGGTATGTATAATATGGTATTATATCTCGGTAAAGCTGTTATTAAAAAAAGATTCACATGAGACTGAAAATTTCACTGTTAGCTCATGTACAGGAAACCTTGGCTGATGAAACAAACAAGTGATGTTAGGAACAGTAAGTAGTGGTATTTATTTTTCATTAGGAAAATGATTATAATTTCAATAGAGTAATTACATAAGGTATTAAAATAGTTTCTCCTTTTCGCCCCCAGATTTGTTTCACTGATGGCTGTTATTGCATAACTGAGTATAGATTTGCATAAATCACATAATGTAAACCCTTTCAACCATATCTGGAACAGGGCTTGTCGAGGGCAAAAATGAAGGTGCAGGCTTATCTTGGTGAATCACAAGACTGAGCCAGATACACCTCTTCTTTGGTATCTGTTTTCTCACACACCCATTTCTCAATAAGAATTTTCAGAGTTGAGAGATAATTCTCTGAACCAGGCCCAATAAGGAGAACCAGGCCAAGTTCTTGCTGCCCAGAGAAAGTATCTTAAATTCTCTTTTTTTCCTGGAACCTTAGTATGATTCTTATCTTGGAGTTAAAACTTCATGTGCCAATTCCTAACAATTTTTATGGTATGGAGGAAAATAATCTTGGCGGGAACATCTGTAAGTAGGTTGATGGACCCTGAAAGAAGTTGGGGTGAGGTTCAGTGAAAGGAGGGTAAATTTAGAGCTAAGTGGAGTCCTCTTTGCCCCTAGCCTAGAAGTGAACCATACATTTCTCTGACTTTTTGCTTTGCTGATACTGTGCTTCCCATGCACAGTCAGCCTGAAATACATGTTTGTTTGAAAGTTGGTTTGGACACTGTTTTGATGTTGTGGTTTTGTTAGAAGTGTATGTTTGTTTTTTCACTTTGTAAATTTTTTAAAACATTTTTCAATCCACCGTTCAGTTAAAAAGTGAATTTAGAGGTACCTCAGGGGCTCAATTGGTCAAGTGTCCAACTCTTGATTTCGGCTCAGGTTCATGAGATCACCCCCCCATGTCAGGCTCTGTTCTGACAGCATGGAGTCTGCTTGGGATTCTCTCTTTCCCTCTCTCTGCCCCTTTCCTGCTCACACTTGCATGTGTACTCTCTCTCTCTCAAATATAAATAAACCTTAAAAAATACTTTAAAAAGGGAATTTATATAAAAATAAACTTTTTTTCTAAAAATACTGTTTCCAGTTTTTGTTACTGATTCATTGGTTTGAAAACAATGAAATTAATATATAATATTGATACAACTATATAGTCAGGCTATACAGTATCAAATTATCAGACTACATGTATATATGTGTACCTGTGTATATATCTATACATGTGTGCATATACACATGCACACATGTACTAGGGCTACATGTGTATGTAATAAAAAAACAGAAGATGGGTATCAATTTGGAAAGTATGTTTATGTCCAATGGCATAATAGGATAATTAGTGTTTTCTGTGTCTCTAAAATATAACATTTATATTTAAGTTCAGAGCGCTGGGTAGAGTCCAATCACTGTGGAGCCTGTATATACTGGTTCAGCACTGTGATAAAAATTTTGCCTTTCCTATTGATTTCCCTGTGAGATCATTAATAATTCATTCTATGGAGCCAATGATGTAAGGTGCTAGAACCTAGTGGATAATTATAGCCAGAATTAAAGAGGTTAAGCCTTAGATTTCCACTTCCAGAGTTACTCCTACTGGAGGTCTTGAAGGGGATACCATATAAGTTTTTGAAGGCTGTTATCACAGATCAAGAGCATTAGGTAAAGAGACAGCCAAAACAGAAGCACAGGTGAATGAGTGTTGGTTAGGAAGGTGTCCAAGAGGAAGAACTGAAGCTAAATTAAAAATGATTTTGGGGGCACCTGGGTGGCTCAGTTGGTTAAGTGTCCAACTTTGGCTCAGATCATGATCTCACAGTTCATGAGTTTGAGCCCCGCATCAGGCTCGATGCTAACAGCTTGGAGCCTGGAGACTGCTTCAGATTCTGTGTCTCCCTCTCTCTCTACTCCTCCCCATCTTACATTTTGTCTCTCTCTCTCTCTCTCTCTCTCTCTCTCTCAGAAATAAATAAACACTACAACAATCTTTTTAAATCATCTTGGAGAAGTCAGAGATCTGTGAGAAGAGAGAGCTCAGGATAGAAGCCTGAATTGACTAACAGAAATCCAGAATGAACCCTATCCAATGCTAGCCCTGAGGAAAATAGACTCAGGGCTTAGAAATGGAAGTGAAGACACAGAGTATAATAATCAGAAGTTAACTGCAGGTGAGTTTGGATCAACATCTAGGTGTGGTTGCTAAAGGTCAGCAAAGCATGGAAGCAGATGCTGAGAAGGCAGAACACACATGGTAGAGAAGCCACTGGCTATACTCACTGAGCTCTATCCCTGCTTTCCTGAGGGTCTTGGAGAGCTATGAGATTGCATGTAAGGACTGGCGTTGTCATCACCATCACAGTTGCCACCATTTATTAGTAGCTAATTTACATTCCAGAAACCAAAAACCTAAACACATACTGTTTAAGCCTCTTAAGAGTCCTATACTTTTAATTTTATCTCATATTCATGTAAACAGAAAACCCCAGCTAACTCAGCATAGTTAGATAACTTGCTCAAAGGTATGTAGGTAGTAAATAATGAAGCTGTTACTCAAGGCCTCATCTATAATCTGTGTCCATAATAACCACTGTCTCTTTTGCATCTCTCTCCCATTAGTATGAGAGACAATAAAATGCAGTAGGAGTTGCATAAAACCTAAAGGGAGCTTCCCTTACCCTTGTCTTTGGTAGTCATGGTTATAGACAAAGGGGTAGGAGGCTGTGGGGAGGGTATTGACATACAGTAGTCGCCCCTCATCTGTGGTTGCAGTTACTTGCAATCAACTACAATCCAAAAACAAATATCCCCCTTTGGACATATCACCAGAAGTTCAATCTTGCCTAACTCTCTGTCACAGTGCCTACATCATTCACCTCACTTTATCTCATCCTGCTGGTATTTTCTCATCTCACAGCATCACAAGAAGAAGGGTGAGTACAGTCTAAAATGATACTTTGAGGAGAGAGACTACCTTTACATAACTTTTATTATATTGTTATAAATGTTCTATTTTATCTTTATTGTTGTCAATCTCTTACTGTGCCTACTTTAGAAGTTCAACTTTGTCATAAGTGTGTATGTATGGGGGAAAACACATGGTATCTATAGGGTTTGGTACTATCTGTGGTTTCAAGCATTCACTTGAGGTTTAGAATGTATCCTACATGGATAAGAAGGGACTACTATACTATAATTGGTAAGCAGAGCTTATTCTGCTAATTAGATAGTATACTTAAAATGCTCCAATACACCTGCATTCTGATTTAGTGTATGTAGAGACGGGGAAGCACATATAGCCTATGCCACTGTCTCCTGAACCCAGTCAGAGCTGGAAGGGTTCTTAGAGACTCTCTAGCCCAGCTCTCTTACTCCAGTAAATGACTTCCAAACGCTATTCCATTCTGAATTGAAACTTCTGCCACCCTTTCCAAACTTCTGGGCTCCCAGGCAGAGGACATTTCTCTTTCTTTGGAGCTTCACATTTTTCCCTATGGCTATGGGAGCAATGGTTGTATTTTATTGTGCATTATTGTTCACAGATCTGTCACCTTTCCAACAATTATTGGGGTTACAAGCTATCTAAGGGCAGACATTCTGTCGAAAACATTTTTTTCCCCTTAATACCTATTGCCTAACACGGAGGGATGTGTAGTTCTTAAAACTTGTTGAACTGAACTTCATATATGACTAAGTTCTAAAATATTAAGCAATTCACCTTGGTCACATGTAGATTCATGAAAGATTTCTCCTACTCATAATTTATAATGTAGTCCTATGACTCTCATCTGAGGTATTTCTGTCTCTTTGAATGAGGTACATTAGTGGATGTGACTTTCTAATCATGCTCCTCTGAGCATACTGTTATCACTCTCAGCTTATTCTCCAGTATTTTTCTGTTGTATTGGCATCCACAGGACAAGGATGGACTTTTTAAAATTTAATTAGCACAGCATCAAACATAGGGGCTACTTTATTGCCTTTGGTCTTTCATGAAAAGATCAGAACCCTAATTCAGGAGAAACTGAATTGATTTCTATACAGTCTTTTTAAAAATTTATTATTGAAGCATAGTTGACATACAATGTTATAATCATTTTGGGTATACAACATAGTAATTCAACTATTCTATACATTACTCAATTCTCATCACGATAGTGTAGTCATCATCTGTCACCCTACAGCATTATTACAATATTATCGACTATATTCCTTATTCTGTACTTTGCATCTCTGTGACTTACTTATTTTATAACTGGAAGTTTGTGCCTCTTAATGCCCTGTACCTATCTCACCCATCCCTTTACCCATCTCCCCTCTGACAACTAACTCTTGTTCTCTGTATTTAAGATCTGGGCTTTTGTTTGTTTGTTACAGAGAACCAGTGACAAAGTTGGAATTAGAATTTAGGGATTTTTTTAAAGCTCTAACCATATCCTGAATAGTCTCAAAAAGAGCTCAAAACAAGTATGTTATGAATATAAATGCTATGAACATAAATGCTTTAGAAAACAATGTCCACAACCAAACCCAAAAGACCTTGTATGTATATGTGTATATATAAATAAATAAATAAATAAATAAATAAAATTTTATATATGTTTTATAAGTATAGAGAAGACATAGATGATCATTCTATATTGTTTTCTTTGGAGAGAGAATGATGGGATTAGAATAAATTTTAATTAGAAATTATTGACTTTTTTATTCAAATTTCTCTATTTTCTCACAAAAATTAATTTAAAAAATTATGAATCTTTATGGAATGATTTTGATCTTTGAACACATTGTTTGCATTCAGGACCATATATTCTGTTCCTTTGCTTTAAGGAAGAGAAATGACTTAGTCTAGCACATGTAAAGAAGATTTGCTGTATTAATAAGTAAGCCATGACTGCATAGGACCAGGGACGGGAGCACAAGTACAGCCTGGGTTCCCAGGAACTTAACCCAGAGGGTGAACCCTGTATTCAAGAAGACTTTCAGAACTTCAGAAGAACTGCATGAGCCTTACTCTTGTGCTCATTTTTAACACTAGACCTACACGCCCTGCAGTATCTTTGATAACTGTCTCACTACGAGGTGACAAATTCTTTCCCATTTTCTCAGTTAAAATTCCTGAGACAGAGAGAGAATTGGAGTCACCAAAATAATTTCTTGGTGTGACACCTTATAAAACATTATTCTTTCTAGTGTATGTAGACTACAAAGATGTCTATCAGATGCCCACTCTCCTGATACAACCTGCTGCCTGCGAGGTAGACTTCTGTGTTATAAAAGTCATGTAGATGTGGGAAGGATGGGAAAGCCTTTGGCTAGCTCTTGCTTTTGGTAAACCCATTCAGTATTTATTTTTCTTGTCTGTTTTAGCCCCTGCTGAAGGAATATTTTTATACATATGCCTGACTTGTTATTTCTAGTCCTGTAGTTATTTCTTGGCTCTACTTCTTGCTTAACTATCATTACATTCTACTGAGATTGCTTCTGCAAAGAGTGTAACCATCATCAGACTGCAAGTTCTCTAAGGAATGGAATTTTGATTGCTTCATGTGGTATCCCAGGCATCTATTTAGGCAGCTTATAGCAGATATACAGCAATATAATTTAAATGAAGAGATGGCCTCCAGGATAACCAGAGAATTCTTTGAATTTGTTAAAATGGTTTCCAGAAGCCTGAGTTTATTCTTCTTCTGTTAATCTACAACAGATAATTCTATTAGTGATTCTGCAACACATCCTGGCCCAGCAGGTCCTCAGGGTGTTGACATGATTATGAGTATCTTGGAAATGGTTATGAAAAAATGGCAGTGACTAGCAAGGTGGGGCTAGGGAAGCATGAATGAGGTGGGAGCCTGGGTAACTTGTTGGGATGTGTTGTGTAACATGAAAGGCAACCTACTTATCTGGAAATGTAATGCAAAAAGAAGGCTATGCAGATCATATCTGTTTCTGTCTCTGATCTGGAAAGCTCAGAAACAGCTGTCAAACCCTGCTTAGGACTCATTCATATCCTGCTTGTGATAAGAATCCTAAGGGGGTGATACCCACACAATCACTGCGTTGTTCCAAGCAACACAATAAGCTTGCCATAGCCTTGGGCTCTCACGCACATACTGATGGCTACATACAGAGACACCGGAGCTGTCTGAAGGGTCGTTTTCTTTCTGCAATAGTTTTCAGGATACTTTTAAATGTCACCTATCAGAGCTTAGTTTCTTCCCACAGTACCTAGCCTGGGAAAGTATTATTCAGGGTGCATTTGGGTGGGAGGCATGACGTCAGTGTAAAGTCACAGACTGCCTAGAGGTCAAGACTCGCCTTTGTCCCTAAGCCCTGGTTACGCTAGATCAGCCAATCTTGCTGTTCTCTAGTCTGTTAGGAAACATGTCAATGGCATGAAAGAACACAGAGCCTGCATCTGTTTTAGCTAAAGTCCTATAAAGGCAGTTCACAGTAGCTTAAATCAATGACATTTCAGGAAGTATTTCAATTCTACAAATCCTTTTCAGGATATATCTAACCTATACAGATTATATTACAGACAGGAAAGTAAAGGGACTCAGGTAGAAGTAAAAATATGCATTTAGTTGTAGAGTGTATACAATCATTGCTAAGTGGTAGTGAATGGAGACAACAATATGGATTTTTTTAATGCTTA
Source organism: Cryptoprocta ferox (assembly GCA_028646485.1). NCBI lineage: Eukaryota > Metazoa > Chordata > Mammalia > Carnivora > Eupleridae > Cryptoprocta > Cryptoprocta ferox. Next base: position 27,942,061 of record CM053578.1, on the reverse strand, counting down.
TTTATTTTTGCAGAGTCTGCACATGCACATGCGCATGTGTGGGGGGGGGGAGGGGCAGAGAGAATCCCAAACAGGCTCCACACTGTCAGCGCAGAGCCTGGTGCAGGGCTCAATCTCACAAATGGTAAGATCATGACCTGAACTGAAATCAAGAGTCAGACACTTAACTAACTGAGCCACCAGGTGCCACATTATGGATATTTTAAAGAGAAAGTTTGGCCCTTCTGGCTCAGCATTCTAGACAAATAAGGAAAAAAAAAATACACTTAATATCAACGTTTATTTCTCAATAGCTTTATGTTAAAGAGCATAAGTTTTGGTGTCATAAAAAACTGTGTTTGAATCTAAACTTGCTTACCAGCTGTGAGATCATGGCTTAAGGGTAAGAGCCCCGGTTTCCTCACATGTAATAGAGATAATTAAATCTCCCTTGGATGTTTCTTGTGAGGATTAAATACATTGAAGTGAAGCACTGAGGATAGCCCATGCTATGGTGATTGCTCAATAAATAATAGTTGGTAACAAAATCCCATTTGGAGAGTCTTGTCTTACCTAGGCCCCACCTGCCTGCCTTCTTAGTCTTATCCAGGCTTTTATAGAGCTTTTGATTGATGGGAACCTGCAAAGAAACACTGAACCAGTACTTGCTTCCTAACAAATACCAGACAACCAGCATTGACAAATGATCTGGGGAAACAAGGCCTTATTGAAGCATTGACTTTGAACCTCACCATGGCTGGTGCCAGTGCCTCATTGTAAAATGTAGAGTTAGTACCCACTCTCTCAATTTGGTTTGAATGACTTAACAGATACACCCACAGATGTCTGTCAGGCTTGGAAATACATGTTACCACATGCCCTGTGCACCACTATAAAGGACCTTTTTCCTTGCAATTTGAATTTGTCTTAAGTTGCTTTAAGTGTTTACTGACATTGGGTTATGACTTTATTCATCATGAAGTTCTGGCTGCTGCTTCTTAATTTCCCAACTGTGAAATGTAATTGTTAAATTTTAGGCACTAACTCCAGTCATTCCCAACTGTGAATTAATTAATTGGCTTCCATTCTCTAAATTTCTTAATATATAAACCAAGGACTTTAATTGTGAGGTGGTGTATTTTACTAACTACCTTATTCTTTTATATTACTTGCTACAAGATACTATGAACTGACTAAATTGAAAAAGACCATCCTGAAATAGGTAGGGGACAATAATGAAGTCAGTGGGACCAGTTAAAAGGCTATTGCACCTCTACATAAGACATGATTATAGCTTAAACTAAGGTGGGAGCAGTGGAGTTGATGAGAAATTGTCAGATCCTGGATACATTTTGAAGGTAGAACTACCAGGAATTCCTGACAGAATGGATGAGGGCAAGGGAGAAGGTAAGGAATCAATAAGGAATCTAAGTATGTTGGCTTGAGTAAGTAGACAGTTGAAATTGGCACATCTGAGATGGGAAAGGCTGCAGGGGACATGGGTTTAAGAGAAAGAACCGTTCTGTTTGGGACCTATTAAGTTTTAGATGTGCATTAAATGTCCAAATGGAGACGTCAAGTAAACCATCTGAATCTCAGAAGTGAAGTCTTTGGTGGAGATAGAAATTTAGGACTCTGTCACATAGATATATTTAAAGACAGAAGCCTTGAATCAACCACCATAGGGAATGAGTGTAGACAGAACAGAGAAGAGGACCTTGGGCCACAGCTCTTAGAAACTAGGGGGAAGAGGAGGAGTCCACACAGTTGAATGAGAAATAATGGCCATGGATGGGATGGAGAAAAAAAGAGATTGTGGCAGCCTGGATGGTAAGTGCAAAAATTATGTTAAAGGGAAGGGAGGTATTTAACTGTGTCAAAATGCTGCTATAGATCAAGATGAAGAGTGAAAGTTGACCATTTTGACCTAATAGCATAGAGTTCATTGGTGATCTCAAAGGGAACTGTTTGATATGTGGGACTCCTTGGGAAACAAAGGTCTGAATGGAATAGGTTTAATAGAGAGTGGGTGGGAAATATTTGGAGATAACAAGGAAGAGATAAACTATTGGAATTACAAGGTTCTGTATTTCCACAGAGTTGGGGGAGCATGTGTGTGGAAGTGGGACTTTGACCTTGATCCCTTGCTCGGTTCATTATGACACATCATCCTGACACTTTTACAGATTGGAACTGTATGTTCATGTTTCCTCGTCTTTTAACTACCACTGAAGAAGTTACAGAATAGTTGTGCACTATGTCACTCTTCCATCCTAAATGGAGATGTGTTCTGAGTTTATCATATTATGGTAGACTGTAGAACCCCTGTGACAGAAAGGTAGCAATCACTCCACTGTCAAGGTTCCTCTGACTGGGGAATGAAAATAATTTTTCCAGAAAACGGAACCTAATTGATCATCTAAATAAGGTGGAGGACTGCTCTATAGCCTGTAAGGCTAACATCAGGATCTGGACTTTGCTATCAGGGCATTGAAGGATCAGGGGAATAGTGTTGAGTCTATTAGTGGAAGAGAAATCTGAGGGAAAACTCAGCATCTAAGACTATCGATTATGACTGTGCTCCCTAAAATAATTAATAAATATCTAGAAGGGTGGGAAACAGCTCTACATATATTCTAATAGATGAGTAGATGCTGTTTAGGAAGGAAGTTGTTTTTTGAGGAGTTGATTATGTCTTCATCATTGCGGTGAGCGACTCTCATGGGCTAGTGATAGGCTACTTTACTAATGTCAGGATTAAAGCCACTCTTTTTTCTCATTAAGTGAATTTAAATTTAGATAAGTGTAACCCTGTATGTTCATAGGTCTCCACTAGATTACAAACTCTTTGGGAGAAACCTCAGGTTTTTTTTTTTTCTTTCATGAGTTCCAAATTTACCTATTCAGAAGTTCTGAAGTTACCGTTCTTTCAGTCCACATTTCTGATCAGTCCTCTCAACATGTGTTGAGCAGTTAGAGGTGGCAACTGGGATGGTAATCTGATAATTGGGAATGTTGGCAGAAATTATCAGTTGCTGTCTTTGCAGTTATCAGGGAGTACCACAGGTGACTTTTAAGATTTTATTTGTCTTGGGTATTTCCTCTTGGGGATTAATTTCCTCTTGGGGATTAATCATTGTTAAGCTTGTCATGTTTTCTACCTGAAGAGATCTATTTCTCACTAAGACTGAAAAAAAAAAACAAAAGAGCTCATACCTTATGGCCTTTACTTTGTGGGCACGGTCATATTTTTGGGTTCTGTGTTACTTGCATATCAGGACAAATTAGCATTGATGAACCAACCAGGGTTCATGATATCTATTTATTCTAATGACTGCAACTATTATATAAAGCGATAAATTAATAAATTATTTTTATTTAGAAGCTACTATTTTCTACCTCCAGCTCCAGGATTTCATTGATTCAATCAATAAATATTAAAATATTGAATGAAAACCCCCAAATATGTAAGGGTTATCTACATTTTACATAGTATGAATGTACCATTCTTTGTGTTTTTTAAAACATATTTTCTATTGATAAATATTTGGATTGTTTTCAGTTTTACTACCATAAACAATGATGTAATGAATAACATTGCAAATGTATCAATTTGGGTTTTATTTTAGGAATTCTCTATGTTTTACATTTCTGGATCCTCTGTTGTATGCCTTTTAAATAGTTTCTTCCAGGTATATTTTTTTCCTCTTGACTGCTTATTTTTATTAGGTCTTATTGGTAGCATAGACTAATCTCTGATACAAACAAAATTAACACTATCCAAGTTGTGATTACAACTTAGATTTCCATAACAGCCAGCTAAATAATACACATTCAGAACTAATGATCTACTAATGCACAGCTCTCTTTGTCTCAACACCAGTTGCTGTGTCTAACATTCTTCATTGTGTTAGTGGCATAATTTGGGGTTGTCTTTCATTTATCTAAAAGAGCTTTAGGAAAAGCCCAGAGTCTATTAATCTTATGAGGGCATGTCTATCTCTCGGAGAGGGTGTGAAAAATTACTTCTAAAGTTTGAAGCTCTTAGAGAATGATGTGCTTTTAGAAAGAAAAAATAATGGTGTTATGCATTCAAACATTAATGTGGGTATTATTTTAATATGTTAATATAATATTTTAAGGTTCATTTTATAATTTCTCGTATTGCTATCCTATTTAGCCTTCTATTTATTTTTTAATCTTATATACTCAAATCTCTGGACTGAAAAATCATAAGAGATGGTTATTACTAAGTTACACCCTTGTCTTCCCATCATTGTGCAACTGTTTCATTTCTTTAATGAAGAAGTATATGAACCTTAACATGATCAAATATTCATCATATTCTATCAGAAGGCATTATGTGTGTCACTAATATGTTCTGTGTTTCTCATACAGTGAATCCCAGTGTTGGTGGAATGATGGGTTAGTACTAGCAGAATCCTCATAGAAATTATACCCAATAAGCTATCTTCCCATTTCACTTAGTCCAGAGGCCATTACAGCTAGGAATGGTGTTTGGATTATTTGTTGCTGGTATGCTTTCTAGGATGAAGGTAACTGGAGGCTGAAAAAGGGATCAGGGACAATGAGATGATGACTTTTCCTCCCCCTTGCTCTCATAAGGTTGTGATACCCAAGCACTATAAGGTTGGTTCAAGGACCAAGAGAATGTCATGCCTGTAATCCTTCTTAAATGGAAGTGTCCGGGTCTTAGACTATATAAACTCTTTTTGACTAGTAATATAAGCCCTAGGTATAAAGGGACTGTGGCAAAGCACAAAATTAAGTTTTTCCACACTCTGCACAGTCACGTTGCTACCATGTTCCTTCTGTTAGGTTAAGTGGGGCCCACCCAAGAATGCTGTACTGATACACTTTATCTCCTATTGGACTTGTAGCCTCCTCACTTGCACTAAATTTCAGAATATTTTCTAAATAAATCAAGAATCTATGTGAGCAGTCCTGTTTTGTTTGTTTGTTTGCTTGTTTGTTGGGGTTTTTTGTTTTGTTTTGTTTTCTGTTTTTTTCCAAGCTCAAGTTCACCTGAAATACTGAATTGATATTTGAGGAAGTTGCATTGTTCCAGCCAGGATCAATTTTGAGCCTGATTTTAAGTTTTTGACTCAGATACTGTAGCAGTGACTTACATCTCCTTTTCGTCTTTACTAACAAATCTGTGATATAATTTGGAGTGCCACTGAAGTCTTTTAAACTATGATTCCCAGTCTTACAGGAAATGGTAGCTATATAACTGAGTATGACAATTGAAGAGAAAAGTTAAATTATTAAGTGAGACTTCCAGGAAGGTTAAGGAAAAAAAAAAGCAAGGTTTTGCACACATAACTTTTGTAATTCATTCCTTTGGCCTGGAATGTAGATGCGATAGACGGAGCTCCAGCAACTATTTTAGAGTGTCAATGAGATGGAAAGTCACATACTGAGGATGGTTTCAATAAAACCCAAACCTGTGTCTTTGAGAACCACAGAGGTGATCATTGACTCTAGACTGCCTAGCTCTAGAGTTCTTTTATGTTAGGCATAAATAAGCCTATACCTTGTGTAAGCTACTTTTAGATTTTCTTTTATATGTAAATTTCTTGTTTTTTATGTTTTTCATGTTTTTGCTTTTTGTTTTTGTTTTGTTTTGTTTCTTGAGAGAGATAGTGAGAGGGAGAGCATGAGCAGGAAAGAGGGGCAGAGGAGAGAGGGAGAATCTTAAGCAGGCGCCATGCTCAGCATGGAGCCCAACATGGGGCTCAGTGCCACAACTCTGTGATCATGACCTGAGCCAAAATCATGAGTCAGACACTCAATTGAGCCAACCAGGTACCCTGTAAGTTTCTTGTTTTTTTATGGCAAACCAGAAACACAGTATCCAAAATACAGAAATTTCTTTAGCTCAGGGGATGCTGGATTTTTTCCTTTACTGTTCATATATGAAATATATATTCCTGAATATATATGCTATTGCCTAAGAAAATGGATTTGATGTCCTGTCCTTGCACCAAATATGGAAGAAAGGCTGCATTTGTAATTGACATTTTAACTTGTGGCCCTACTTTCTGGGTGCCAGGGTATATTTTGATTACCACTGGACTATCTAGCACCACCAATAATAATAACATCTACTTTTTACATTAATCTTCTCTCATTTCCATGTGCAGTGCTGTCCAAAAATATATCTGTAGCCAATAATTGATTTGTTATTCACATTTGACACTGGCCAGGGACCAGCCATTGATGAACATAGTATTCCCCTACCTCCTAGAAAGCATAAAAACTGAGCCATATAAAACTCTAGGGTTGTACATGTGTATTGCTGGGGACAGTGACCTATAACTTGCCCAACCATCAGAGACAAGCATCTTCTTTATCCTGTGGCTATGTTATAAATGGAAGGGTATCAGATCCTGAGGGAAGTGCCTATCACCAATGGGGAATACACTGGGGACTGAATGGATCACTGTTGGATGCACAAGAAACATGTGGAAAAACTGCTGGAAAAATGCCTTAGCAATTCCTTATCTCTACTACTGTGTTATTTTAAATAATTATAATAGATTCTATATGTTTTGCATTTTCTTTCATATTGAAAACCTGAAGTCAAAATTAAAACGTTCCACAGTTTAACATGGGGAGAAAAAGCAAAACTGCTAAGGACTTAATGAAAAGATTGTGGAGTAGGAGGATCCTAAGCTCACCTTGTCCCACAGACACAACTAGGTAACAGCCCACATCAGTGTAAATAACCCATAAAACAACCTGAAGACTGGCAGAACAAACTCTCCACAGCTATAAATGTAGAGAAGAGGTTACAGCAAAGAGGGTAGGAAGGACAGAGACATGGTAAGGAGCTAAACATAACCATCCAACTGCCCACAGGGGGGAGAGATACCATGCATATTGAGAGGGGAAAGAAATAGGTATGTCACACACCCCAGACATAGGGAACCCACACAGGGGAAGATAAACCCCCAAAACAATTTGCTTGGAGAACAGTGGAACATAATTTTGCAAGTTTGTATAATCATTGGGTCTTAACATGTGGAATTTTTAAAACCAGCAGGCTTGGCTCTGGGAGAGCCAGGAGAGCAAGAGGAAACTGAGTACCACCCTTAAAGACATAGTACAACAAACAGCCTTACTGTATAGAAGCCCTGGTTTGGAGGGGCACCTGGGTGGCTCAGTTGGTCAAGCATCCCACTCTTGATTTCAGCTCAGGTCATGATCTCATAGTTTATGGGATCAAGCCCCATGACAGGCTCTGTGCTGACCACATGGAGTTTGCTTGGGATTCTCTCTCTCCCTTTTCTCTGACCCTTTTTCCCTTGTGTGCATGCTCTCTCTCTCAAAATAAATAAATTAAGCTTTTTTTTATAAACAGTAGTTTGGAAAATCACTTGGGGTATACAGGAGGGAGATTTGTTTACTAATCACAGAATATGTGCTAGAGGGGAAGGGATCTTTGGAAGACTTCCCCAGGAACAAAGGAACTGGCAGGGACTTTATCCCTCCCTTCCCCTGGCCTAGACACATGGACACCTTTGGGAAACAATACAGTAGCAACACTTTCCCCCTAACTTGCTCCCAGTACACTCTGCCCCTAAGCTCTCCTGTGGATTTGCACCCTCCAACCCACCAACCTAATAGGAATTTGGGGTGGCTATAGGTTCCCTATGAAAGCTACTGGTGCAAATCTTACTGATATCATTATCCTGCAGACCTGCCACCTGTAATATACCCTTGGCCTGGAGCCCAACAAAGTGCCACAAGCCTGTCAGTGGGGAAGCAGCCCTGATGGGTCAGTACCACTCCAAAGTGACCCCTGCCCTGGAGAGAGAGGAAGATAACCATTCACACCAGTCCAACCTGACCCTGACAGTGGACTGTGGGTCAATAGCTGGACTCAGTACAGGCCCTGCACACCAATGAAAGCTTCTCAGGAAACAATACAAAGAAAGCACCCTAAAGGTCATTGTTATTGCTTCTTTTGCAAACACATGGTCTGTTTCAGCTGAAGCCCAAGAAAGCCCTGAGTGGCTCACTAACAAAAAAGACCAAATCATGCCCATAACTGGCTAAGAAAGTCATTGCAGACTACTGGACTGCAGGCAAACATAGTTCAGCCACAATAGTAGGGTACATGCAACACACATAGGATATACTTATGATGGGCCAGATTCTGGTGAATAGGCGACACTATACTAAAGGACCTCTTTTTCATAAGGCAGCCACTTTTCATAACAGAAGATGTAGCTAACTTTACTAACATATAGAAACAGACACAGAGAGTTAGACAAAATAGAGAGAGTAAAATGTCCCAAATAAAAAAAAGGGCAAAATCACAGAAAGAGACCCTAACAAAACAGAGATAAATAATATGCCTAATAGAAAATTTAAAGTAATGATCATTTAACGTACTCTCTGAACTTGAGAAAAGAATAGAGGACTTCAGTGGCAACCTCAAAAAAGAAATAGAAAATATAAAAAAGAACCAATCAGCGATTTAGAACTCAATAACTGAAATTTAAAATACACTAGAGTGAATACACTGTAGACTAGAGGAAACAGAAGAATGGACCAGTGACTTGGAAGACAGGGTAATGGAGAGCAATTAAGCAGAACAAGAGAGAGAGAGAAATAAAAAATAAAAATAGACTTAGAAAACTAACACCATTAAGTGCAACAATATTCACATTATAGGAATCCCAGAAGGAAAAGGGAGAGAAAAGGAGAAAAAAAATTAACTTGAAGAAAAAATAGCTGAAAACTTCCATAATTCAGGGAAGAAAACAGAAATCCAGATTCAGGAGGCACACATAGCCCCCAACATCAACACAACAAGGTCTACACCATGACACATAGTAATTACAATGGCAAAAAGTAGTGATAAAAATTTTATTTTTTTAATTTTTTTAACATTTATTCATTTTTGAGAGAGCATGAGTGGGGGAGGAACAGAGACAGAGAGACGGAGACACAAAATCTGAAGCAGACTCCTGGCTCTGAGCTGTCAGCACAGAGCCCAACATGGGGCTCAAACCCATGAACCATGAAATCCTGACCTTAGCCAAAGTCTGACATTTGACTGAGCCACCCAGGCACCCCAAGAAAAATTTTAAATAGGCAAAAAGATTGGGTGTTATATGGAAACCAACTTGACAATAAACTATAAAAGATTAATAAATAAATAAATAAATAAATAGGCAAGAAAAAAGACAATTATATACAAGGAAAAAACCATACTGCTATCAGTTCATGTTTCAGCAGAGACTGTAGGCCACAAGGACATAGCATGAGAAAATAAAAGTGCTGAAAGAAAGAAAAAAATTCACCCAAGAATACTCTATTCAGTAAGGGTATCATTCAGAATAGGAGAGAGAGAGTTTCTCAGACAAACAAAAGTTAAAGGAATTCATGACCATTAAACCAGCCCTATGAGAAATATTAAAGGGGACTCTTTAAGTGGAAATGAAAGACCACAAAGAGGAGTAAGAAAAGTAGGAAGTAAAAAAGCAGTAAGATTAAGTATATCTATAAAATCAGTCAAGGGCTTCACAAAATAAAAGGATGTAAAATAAGAAAACATATAACTAAAACATGGGAGGAAGAAGAGTAAAGAATAAGTTAAACTTAAGCAACCACAGACTTAATATAGACTTCTATATGTGTAAAATGTTATATGTAAACCTTTCGGTAACCACATACCAAAAGCTAGTAATACATAAGCAACAAAAAGAAAAAAAGGAAAAAGAATCCAAGTATATCACTAAAGAAAACCAACAAATCATAGGAAGAGAGCAAAAGAAAGGAACAGAGAAGAACATAATACAAGCAACCATAATACAAGTAAAAAAATGATGTAAGTACATACTTATCGATAGTTACTTTGAATGCCAACAGACTAAATGCTCCAATTAAAAAACATAGGATGGCAGAATGGATGAAAAAGCAAGACCCATCTATACTCTGCCTACAAGAAACCCACTTCAGTCCTAAAGACACATGCAGATGAAAGTGAAGGGATGGAAAACCATTTATCATGTAAATGGAAGTGAAAAGAAACACAAGTAGCAATACTTACCCTGGACAAAATAGACTTTAAAACAAAGACTGTAATAAGAGACAAAGAAGGACACTATATATTAATTAAAGGGGACAACCCAACAAAAAGATATAACAATTGTAAATATTTTTGCACCCAACATGGAGGTATGCAAAAACATAAAGCAGCTAATAACAAACAAAAAGACATTGATGACCATAATACAATAATAGTAGGGGACTTTAAAAATCCACTTGGATCAATGGAGAGATCATCCAAACAGAAAATCAACAAAAAAGCAGTGGCTTTGAATGCCACCATGGACCAGATAGACCTACCAGATATGTTCAGAACATTCTAACAGCAGAACACACATTCTTCACAAGTGCACATGGAGCATTCTCCAGAATAGAGAATTAGATCACATATTAGGCCACAAAAAGCCTCAACAAATTCAAAAAGATCAAAGTCATACTATGCCTCTTTTCTGATCACAATGCTATGTAACTAGAAATCAAACACAATAAAAAATCTGGAAAGAGCACAAATATATGGAGGTTAAAGAACATGCTACTAAACAATGAATGGGTGAACCAAGGAATGAAAGAAGCAATTAAAAACCACATGAAAATGTAAAGAGAATGGTCTAAAATCCTTGGAATGAAGCAAAAACTGTTGTAAAAGGGAAGTTTATAGCAATACAGACATATCTTAAAAGCAAGAAAAATCTCAAACAACCTAACCTTACACCTAAAGGATCTAGAAAAAGAATAAACAAAACACAAAACCAATAAAGGAAGGAAATAAAAAGATTAGAGCAGAAATAAATGAAATTTAAAAACAAAATGATAAAACATATCAGTAAAACGAGGAGCTGGTTGCTTAAAAACATAAAAAAAATTGATAAACCTTTAGCCAGATTCTTTAAAAAAGAGAGGGGACTCAAACAAGAAATGAAGAAAGAGAAACAACAACTAATACCACAGAAATACAAAGGATCATAGGAGAATATTATGAAAAATTATATGCCAACAAGTTGGAAAACCTAGAAAGAATGGATAAACTCCAAGAAATATATAACCTCTCAAAACTGAATAAGAAAGAAATAGAAATTTAAACAGTCTGATTTAAACCGTGAGGTTTGTGAGTTTGAGTCCCATGTTGGGCTCCATGCTGAGAGTGCAGATCCTGCTTGGGATTCTCCCTCTCTCTCTCTGCCCCTCCCCCACTCACACATGTGTGCTCTCTCAAACATTTTTTAAAAATTAAAGAGGCCTTTTTCAATTTTTGTCTCTGTGTATGCCTTGCTTTTTTCCTGTTTTTCTCTCTAGCTATCTTTCTCCTTGTGAAGTTCAGGTTGCATTTATATTTATGAATTATTCATTTAAAGCCTTTTTCTCTAAATTTCTTTTTTTCTAAATTTCTCTTATATTAACAATAGCTCTCTAATTTTGTACTCTCTTTGACTATCTCCTTCATATCATCTTTTTGTTCTGTCTACTGACCATGAGGTCATAGAACTGAAGTACAGTATGTCTTTTCTTTTTGCAAAAACAAACAGATGATGATTTTTCAGTTCAAAATAGTTGTCCTAACACATGTTACCTTTTGTCCCTCTCCAAGTTTTAATAGAATAACATGCATTAATATAAAAATAATACTTCATTGACATCACAGAAAAGCTAGATGAGCTATTATTCTCAGACCAAAACAATTAAGTGATCTCTGTAAGATAATCAGCAGATGGAATCAGTTCCAAAATTTATTAAAATTTTAAAATAGATCTCTAAAGTTATACAGGGTCAAGAAAATGTAGGCTGGGAAAAGGAGATGGTTCTAAAGAGTGGGCCATTTAATGACTTTCTCAGTACCTCTTGCTAAGATGAGCTAGTTCCATTATTTGTCAAGTATAAACTGGAGCACACCTCGCTTGCCAAGTACATCTGGTAGACTTAATGCAAGTGATTCCAATAATGAGTACTTAGGGCTATGAAAACTGGCCAGTTGTCTATCCCACCAAGAGCTGCTAAGAGGGAAGAGAAACTGATAACCAGAAGAATTGCCAACACTTGTTAAAGAAACACCAGTAAATTTATGTGCTCCCTTTTACCATTTGTGCTCCCTTTTACCACTTGCAGAAGCACACCATGGCTCAGGTTCTTGCAGTCAGAATCTTCATTGTCTGCTATTGGAAGAACTATTTTCACTTGGAGTTAGGACGTATACATGATTTCCTAATATATAAATAAGTTAGGAAAGCTAAGAGCATGAAGGAGGCCACACCACGTGCAATAAATGGGATTAAAATAATAAGGGAAACATTTGGTGATGGGAAAAAATGGTTAAATTAATACAAATGTAATTATTACCCCCAAATAAATTTTTGGAGACCTAAGAAAGTGCATTAAATCTATTGAAAAACGATATCAGATTGCTGTAAAAAGGAAGTTCTCCAAAATCATGAAACTTAAAGACACGATCATTGATTTAAGATAAGATGTAATAAATAAGCTGAATACCAGAGTATACACATCTAGTGTATGAATTAGTGAAATAAAAAACACCAAAAAGTTATACTAGGGGAAAAAAAGGTAAATGAGAGAAAAGATACAAAAGAAACATAAGGAAACATAGAAAATATAGTGACTTTGGGGCACCTGGGTGGCTCAGTCAGTTAAGCATCTAACTTTGGCTCGGGTCATGATTTCACAGCTTGTTGAGTTTGAGCCCTGTGGCAGGCTCTGTGCTGACAGCTCAGAGCCTGGAGCCTGCTTTGGATTCTGTGTCTCCTTCCATCTCTGGTCCTCCCCCACTGTCTCTATTTCTCTTTCTCAAAAATAAATAATAAAACATTTCAAAAAATTAAAATAAAGAAAATACAATAACTTCATTATGAGTGAAAGAAAGGTTTTAAAAGAGATAGAAGGAAAGCAATGGTCGAAAACATAATGGAAGAAACCATGCCTGAACTGAAGACAGACTTGCCTTAATATTTTTTATTTTTTTTTAATTTTTTAAATTTATTTTTGAGAGGGAGAGACAGTGTGAGCAGGAGAGGGTCAGAGAGAAAGGGAGACACAGAATCTGAAGACAGCCTCCAGGCTCTGAGCCTGCTGTCAGCACAGAGCCTGGTGCCGGGCTTGAACCCACGAACCTTGAGATCATGACCTGGGCACAAGCGAGACGCTCAACCGACTGAGCCACCCAGGCGTCCCAGACTTGCCTTAATATTTAAAGAATTTTCTGGATATCAATAAGAAAAAAAAAGGGAATATCCAAATTCTCCCTGGTTAACTTTCAGAATACCAAGATAGAAATCCTATCCTTACAAAACAACCAAAATTTTACTTTACTATAAAGGATAATCCTCATACTGACATCAGACTTCTCATCTACAATACAGGTGGCAAAGGACAAAGAAGGAAATTCTTCAAAGGAGTGAATATAATTTAGAACATAGATTTCTTTTTATATTAAGTTAAACTAACATTTGAGAGCAGAGGCCAAGGAAGACATGTTCATAATAAAAGGACTAAGAGAATTTATTACCAATAAAACAACTGGAAATAAATTACTAAGGATATACTTCAGAAAATGTGGAAAATAAAGTTCTAAAATGTTTTCTAAAAAAATGCATGGAAAGGATTGATGAAAATTAAAAATTAGTTACATTGAAAATTTTGTTTGGAATGATTAATTATTGAATACTTTTCAACTGTAATGGAAAGTATATTAAATATTTTTAACTAAATAATGATGGTACTTGATGAAAAGAATGAGTTCTATAACTCGTGGATATCAAAGATAAAAACCATAAAAACCACCCAATTATAGTAAAGCATCCAAAATCAGGTCAGTAATAGGACAATAATACCTGTCACTATTACTACTCAAATTATTTGGTAGAACTTAACCAATATAAGTTTATAGAGCACAAATAGAAAGAAGCAGCAAAAACTTTGCAAAGTCAAGTTTGCAAAGTTGACAATTGCCTACTTAGAAAATCCTGAAAAATAGTTGAAAAACATTAAGACTCTAATAATAAAAGTTCTGTAACATTCACACATTTTATATTGATTTAATAAATCAATAGCTTGAGTAATTACCAATTAGGAATGAATAGGAATATATAATTTAAATAGTATTAATAAAAGGATAAAATGTATAAGAAGGAATTTATGATTTAAAAAATACAACGGATTACAACAGACTACAATGAAAAAAATTTAACTTTATTTTTAGTTAACATACAATGTTATATTAGTCTCAAGTTTACTAATTAGATTCAAGTTTATTTAGTGATTCAACAATTCTATATATTACTTACTGCTCTTCATGGTAAGTATACTCCTTAATCCCAATCAATTATTTCACACATCCACCCACCCACCTTCCTTCTGGCAGCCGTCAAAGCTGATCAAGTGTTCTCTATAGTTAAGACTTTCGTTTGTCTCCTTTTTCCCTTGATTTTTTTTTTGTTTCTTAAATTCCACATAAGAGTGAAACTTATTCTACTTAGTATTGTACTATCTAGATCCACCCATGTTATTGAAAATGACAAGATTTTATTCTTTTTTATGGCTGAATAATATTCCATCATGTTTATATACGACCTCTTCATTATCCATTCATCTATCCATGGACACTTGGGCTTCTTCCATAATTTGGCCAATGTAAATAATGCTATAATAAACATAGGGTGTAGGTATCCCTTTGAATTAGACTTTCTGTACTTTTTTAGGCAAATACCCAGTAGAGGGATTACTGTCATAGGGTAGTTCTATTTTTAACTCTTAGAGGAACTTCCATAATGTTTTCCACAATGGCTGTACCAGTTTGCATTCCTACCAACAGTGCACAGGGATCCTTTTTCTCCACATTTTCACCAACACTTGTGCTATTGATTTTGTCTATTCTGATATGTGTCAGGTGATATCTCCTTGTGGTTTTGATTTGCATTTCTGTGATGATGAGTGATATTGAGCATCTTTTCATGTGTTTCTTGGCCATCTGTAGGCCTTCTTTGGAGAAATGTCTATTCATGTCTTCTGCCCATTTTTTTTTAATTGGTTTACTTGTTTTGGGGGGTATTGGGTTGTATCAGTTTTCTATATATTTTGGATACTAACCTTTTATTGTATACATCATTTGCAAATATCTTCTCCCATTCAGTAGGTTGCCTTTTAATTTTGTTGATTGTTTCCTTTGCTGTGCAGAAGCTTTTTATTTTTATGTAGTTCCAATAGTTTGTTGTGGCCTTTGTTTCCCTTGCCTCAGGAGACATACCTAGAAAAATGTTGCTATAGTCAATGTTGGAGAAATTACTGCTGGTGTTCTCTTCTATGATTGTTATGATTTCAGGTCTCACATATAGGTCTTAGATCCATTTTGAGTTTATTTTTGTGTATGTTGCCAAAAAGTGGTCCAATTTTGTTCTTTTGTATGTAGCTGTCCAGTATTTCCAACACCATTTGTGGAGGAGACTCTCTTTTTCCAATGCATATTCTCACCTCCTTGGTGGAATATAATTTACCACATAATTATGGATTTATTGCTGGACTCTCTGTTTTGTTCCATGATTTATGTGTCCGTTTTTTGTGCAAGTATTGTACTGTTTTGATTACTACAGCTATGTAGTATATTTTAAAATTTGAAATTGTGACATGTCCCATTTAATTTTTCTTTTTCAAGATTGCTTTCACTATTCAGGTTATTTTGTGGTTCCATACACATTTTAGGATTGTTTGTTCTTTTTCTGTGAAAAATGCTGTTGGTATTTTGATAAGGATTGTACTAAATCTGTAGACTGCTTGGGTAATCTGGACTTGGTAATAATATTGGTTATTCCAATCCATGAACAAAAAAATGTATTTCCATTTGTTTGGGTTGTCTTCAATTTCTTTCATCAATATCTTATAGTTTTCAGTGTATGGGTCTTTTACCTCCATGGTTTAGTACTTCTTCCTTCCTAATTTGGATGCTTTTTCTTTCATTTTTTTTCTCATTACTGTGGCTAGGACTTCCATGTTATGCTGAATACAAGTAGTAAGAGTGGACATCCATGTGTTGTTCTTGACCTTAGGGGAAATGCTGTCAGTTTTTCAGTATTGCTTATGCTGTTAACTGTGGGTTTGTCATCTATGGCCTTTATTATGTTGAAGTGTGTTCCCTGTACTTTGTTAGTGTGTGCATGCGTGTGTGTGTGTGTGTGTGTGAGTGTTATTCTTACTCTAATTTATTTTCTGCATCTTTTGAAATGATCATAAGGATTTATCCTTTCTCTTGTTGATGTGACATGCCATGATGATTTGCAAATATTGAAGGCCCTTGCATTTGAGCAATCAATCATACTTGGTTATGGCAAATGATTTTTTTAACATATTGTTGGATTATGTTTGCTCATATTTAGTAGAGTGTTTTTGTATCTATGTTCATCAAAGATATTGGCCTGTAGTTTCCCTTTTTCTCCAGGGCATTTATCTGGTTTTGGTATCAGGGTAATGCTGGCCTCATAGACTTTGGAAGCGTTCCTTCTTCTCTCCTAGTTTTTGGAATAGTTTGAGAAAAATAGATATTAACTCTTCTTTAAATGTTTGGTAGAATTTGGGGTGCCTGGGTGGCTCAGTCATTTGGGCATCTGACTTCAGCTCAGGTCATGATCTCACAGTCCATGAGTTCAAGCCACACGTCGGGGTCTTGTGCTGATCTCAAGCCTGGTGCCTACTTTAGATTCTGTGTCTCCCTCTGACTCTGCCCCTCCCTTGCACACACAGTCTGTCTCTGTCTCTCTCTCTCTCTCTCTCTCTCTCTCTCTCTCAAAAATAAATAAATATTAAGAAGAAAATTTAAACATTTGGTAGAATTCACGTGTGAAGGTCCTTTGTTGGGATTTTTTATATTCCCGATTAAATTTCATTGCTGATAATCCATCTGTTCAAGTTTTCTCTTTCGTCATGATTCAGTTTTGGTAGATTATATGTTCCTTGAAATTTACCCATTTCTTCTAGGTCTTCAAATTGTGGCCATATATTTTTTCATAATGCTCCCTTACAATACCTCATATTTCTGTGGTGTTGGTGGTTATTTTTCCTCTTTCATTTGTGATTTTCTAAATTTGAATCCTCTTTTTTTTTTTAAATAGTCTGGGTAGAGGTTTATCAGTTTTGTTGATCTTTTCATTGAACCACCTTCTTGTTTCACTGATCTGTTCTATTGTGTTTTTTTCATTTCTATATCATTTTTTTTCGCTCTAATCCTTATTATTTCCTTCCTTCTAATTTTTTTGTGTTGGTCTTCTTTTTCTAACTCCTTTAGGTATAAGGTTAGGTATTTTGTGATTTTTCTTGCTTCTTAAGGTAGGCCTGTATTGGCATAAACTTCCCTCTTAGAACAGCTCTTCCTACATCCAAAAGATTTTGGATTGGTCTGTTTTCATTTTTATTTGTTCCCTGTAATTTTAGATTTCTTCTTTGATTTTCAGATGAAATAATTCATTATTTAGTAGCATGTTATTTAACTTCAGTGTTCATGCTCTTTTAGATTATTTTCTTGTGGTTGAGTTCCAGTTGCATAGTGTTGTGGTCAGAAAAAAACACCATAGCTATGATCTTTTAGAATTTATTTAGTCTTGTTTTGTAGACTAATATGGGATCTCTTCTGGAGAATATTTCATGTGCACTTGAAAAGAATGTGTATTCTTCTATTTTGGTATAGAATGTTCTGAACATATCTGTTAAGTCCGTATGGTCCAGTGAGTCATTCCAAGCCACTGTACTCTTGTTGAGTTTCTGTTTGGATGATCTGTCCATTGATCTAAATGGGGTGTTAAAGTCCCCTACTATAATTGTGTTACTATCAATTAGTTCCTTTGTGTTTGCTGTTTTATGTATTTGAGTGCTCCATGTTGGGTGCATAAGTATTTACAATTATTATGTCTTCTTGTTGGGTTGTCCCATTCATTATCATATGGTGTCCTTGCCTCTTGTTACAGTCTTTGTTTAAAAGTCTATTTTGTCCAATATAAGTATTGCTACCTCAGCTATCTTTTGACATCAATCTGCATGATAAATGTTTTCTCCATCCTCTCACTTTCAATCTGCAGATGTCCTTAGGTCTGAAATGAGTCTCTTGTGGGAAGCATATAGATGTGTCATGTTGTTTTCATCTACTCTGTCATCCTACGTCTTTTGATGAGAGTGTTCAGACCATTTACATCCAACGTAATTATTGATTGATACGTAGGTATTGCCATTTTGTTACAGGCATTGTGGTTGTTTTTGTAGATTTTCTCTAATCCTTTTTTCTCTTTTTCTCATTCATGGTTCATTGGTTTTCTTTAGTGACATACTTAGATTCCTTTCTCTTTACTCTTTGCATATCTATTACTTGGTTTTGATTTATAGTTAACATTCCATATATATAAAACATCTTCTGCATATAGCAATCTATAGTTATTTGATAGTCACTCAAGTTTGCAACCATTCTTTACTCCTCCCATCCAACACATTTTAGGTAAATGGTGTCATATTTTAGATCCTTTTATTTTGAAAATACCTTGACTGAGTTTTACAGATGTACTTTGTTTCACTGCTTTTGCGTTTCCCAATTTTCATATTCTCACATATGTTCTTTCCTTTCTACTCAAAGAGTCCCTTTTAATATTTCTTGTAGGGCTTGTTTAGTGGCCATGAACCTCTTTAGCTTTTGTTTATATGAGAAACTCTTGATCTCTCCTTCTGTTCTGTATAATAGCCTTCCTGGATGGTGTATTCTTTAATGTAGTTTTTTTTTTTCTTTCAGCATGTTGAATATATCATGCAACTCTTTTCTGGACTGCAAAGTTTCTGCTGAGAATAATCTGCTCATAGCCATATGGGCTTTCCCTTCTATGCAAGTGTCTTCTTTTCTCTTGCTGCTTTCATTTTTTTTCTTTATCACTACTTTTTACCATTTTAATTACTATGTGTCTTGATGCAAACCTCCATGGGTTGATTTTGTTGGGAACTTCTGTGCCTCCTGGATCTGGATATCTGTTTCCTTCCCACGTTAGGGAAATTTTCAGCTGTTATTTCTTCAAATAAGTTTTCTTCCCCCTTTTCTCTCTCCTCTTTTTGGGTTCCCTATAATACAAATGTTATTATTCTTAACTGGGTCACTGATTTCCCTAAGTGATTTCTCATTTTGCATAATTCATTTTTCTCTTATTTGGTCAGATTGCTTGCTTTCCATTACTCCAAATTTCAGGCCATCAAGTCATTCCTCTGCTTTCTCTAGTCCACTATTTATTCTATCAAGTGTATTCTTAATTTCATTTATTGTGCTTTTAATCTCTGATTTTTTTCCCCTCTGTTTTAGCTTTTTTTTCCCTCTGTTGATTTTTCTCTGCTAGCTCTTTGTCAAGCTGTCTCTTTAAGGGTGAGGACTCCATTTCCTAATGCTCTCTGTGTTCTCTCAGAGCCAAGCCTGCTGATTTTTATAATTCCAGGCTTTAAGTCTCACTGGTTGCAAGAACTCACAAAATTCGGCTTGCTTTCAAAGCCAAATGTTATGGGAATTCCTCTTCCCTGTGTGGGCTCTACAGTGTGACAATCTGTTTCTTGCCCTTCACTGCACCCCTGGCTTCCTCCCAATTATGGATAGCCACAGTCTGTTTCACTCCCAAGCCATATCTTCACCCTTCAGAACTTCTTCGATGTGGCCTTTTCTCTACCTTTAGTTGTAGAGTTTGTTTTGCAAGTCTTTGTGTCATTTGCTGGGTTGTTTACACTGATGTGAATGTTATCTAGTTGTATCTGTGTGACAAAGTGAGTTTGTGGTCCTTGTACTCTATCTTCTACCTACTATGAAAAATGATGTGCAAAAAATTGCACAATCTAGAAAAAATGTATGAATTCCAAACATTCAGTTTTCCAAAACTGAATCAAGAAGAAAAGGAAAATCTAAACACAGTAATTACTAGTAACAAAATTGAACTAGTAATAAAAAAATAAAAAAATAAATTAAAAAAAATGTCCCAACAAACACAATAGTCCAGGACCAGATGGCTTCAGAGGTGAATTCTACCAAACATTTAAAGAAAAGTTAATATGTATTCTTATAAAATTATTCCAGAAAAATAGAAGAGGAAGGAAAGCTTCCAAATACATTCTCTGAAGCCACTGTTACCCTAACACCAAAAGCTGACATAGACACTACAAAAAAAGAAAACTTTAGGCAAATACATCTGATCAGCATAGATCAAAAATACTCAACAAAATATTAGTAAACTGAATTCAACAATACATTAAAATTTATCACAATAAAGTATTTATTCCAAGGATGCAAGGATGGGTTAATATATGCAATATATCACAATATATATGAAATACTACGTTAACAGAATGAAAGATAAAAACTGTATGATTTTTTCAGCAAATGCAGAAAAAGCATTTGACAGAATTCAACATCTGTTCATGATGAGAAGTCTCAATAAAGTGTGTTTAGAGGGAAAATACCTTAACATAATAAAGACTGCATATGAAAAACCTACAGCTCACATCATACTAAATGGTGAAAAACTGAAAGCTTCTCCATTAAGGTTATGAATAAGACAAAGATGTCCACTCTCAACATTTTTATTCAACATAATACTGTAAGTACTAGCCACAGCAATCAGACAAGAAAAAGAAATAAAAGGCTTCCAAATTGGTAAAGAAGAGATAAAACTTTCACTATTTGCAGAAGACATGATACTATACATTGAAAACCCTAAAGACTCCACCAAAAAACTACTAGAAGTAAACATTATATATTAAATTCACTGATAGTACTTGATAAAAGACAAAAGAGAAAACACTGAGTAATAGAAATATATATGATATCTATATATATCAATTCTCAACTTAATCTGTGATTTCAAGTTAGCCTCAATTAACATCCC
Source organism: Cryptoprocta ferox (assembly GCA_028646485.1). Classification (NCBI taxonomy): domain Eukaryota; kingdom Metazoa; phylum Chordata; class Mammalia; order Carnivora; family Eupleridae; genus Cryptoprocta; species Cryptoprocta ferox. Next base: position 27,921,116 of record CM053578.1, on the reverse strand, counting down.
ACTGGCAATGCAGTTTTTCCTTTATTTAGAATTAACATTTTTATGTTGATACAATTTTAAATTTGTAGAAGAGTTTACAAGTATATTACAGAATTCTGATATACTTTCCACTCAGCTGCCCCTTGATATCTTACATAGTTAGAATATTTATCAAAAGAAATTAACCTTAGTAAATACTATTAAGTAGAGAACTTCTTAGATTTCACTGATTTTTTTCACAAATATTTTTTCCCTCTTCCGGGGTTCAATACAGGATACTACACTGAATTTAGTTATCATTTCTCTTAATCTCCTCTAGTCTATCAAAGACCTTCACTCTTTCCTTGTATTTCATGACCTTGACACTTTGAATAGTAAATTATTTTGTAGATTTTCCCCCAATTTGGGTCTAACTGAAATTTTTTCTTTAGTAGATTGTAGTTCTGCATTACTGGGAAGGATACCACAGTGGTGATATGCCTTTTTCAGTGCATTATGTCATGGGTACATGAGATTGATATCTATCACTGGTGATATTAACCTTGATCATTTTATTAATTGGTATCTGCCAAGATTCTGCACTCTATTTGCCCCCTTGTAATTAAAAATTTATAGAGTGCCATGTTTATTATTTCTTAAGCTTTACAGTATCCACCAAAAACATTGTTTTCCAAAATTACTTAAATATGTGTTTAAAGTTACTCTATTATGATCATGTTATTCATTTTATCCCCTTCGAGACACTTAGTTTGTCTCTACTTAAACTTTCATCCATTAATTTGAAATCCTTTGGTATATCTTGCCTACAGTAACTATTACTGTGTTATTCTAACAGTGATTTTCGGTTGCCTCTGTACTTCTGCATTTGTCAGTTGGTATTCTTCCATAAGGAAGATTTGTCATCCTGTTTATTTATATCCGTATATTGTGGACTAATGAATATTCTATTATTTGAGTTATAAGGAATTATAATTATTTATTTTTTGATCAGGATGTTCCACATTGACTACTGGAAGCTTTCAGGTTGGCTCTATGGACTTTTGATATATTACTTTTCATTTCTTTTTTTTTTTTAAGCACTTCCTGGTACTGCAAGATGCTTTGGGTTCATTTTGTATTTTACCTGCCTTGACTTTTTAGAAACCAAGATCTGAAGGCCAGGTGTACTCATTGCTATTGGGGTGTTATTACTTCTAGTCCTGTTTGTAGATAGAGCTAACACACACACACACACACACACACACACACACACAGAAACACATGCACTTGTATATACACACTCATATCTATATTTGTGGATGATTTAACAATACATCGGTATTGATGCCTCTTTGCCTCTTACCTACCACAGGGTTCATCATACTATCTTTCTTTCCTTACCTATAATTACTTACTTTGGTATTTGTTCTCTTTCCTTACCTATAATTACTTACTTTGGTATTTGTTCTCTATACTACATTTACTTGTTTGGTCAAGTATAAAAATGAATTAGAATTAGAATTTCTAACCCATATCTGTGAAAAACAATGTACCAACTCTAGTACAGTATTTGAGAAAAAACTTTTTTTAATCTTTAGCATTGTGGTATCCAAAGTACTATTTTCTAAAATTTCTTAATCAACTTATCTCTTCCCATTCCTTTTAATATGATCATGTAATTTATTTGTAATACAGTTAGAGTCATTTGTCAGAGTTTTTATTCCATCTTTCTCCTCCCGTTAGCCCCACAAAAATTTTGGATGACTTGTTTTTTAAAGGTTTATATGTAGTGATTTTTTAACTTTGTGGTTTGTATTTATCTGGCAAACATATGCAGTCATATATTCACACCCCCTGTTCCTCCCAAATTTTTTTGGGTAGACAACACCTCTCATCAACCCCCAACCCAACAACTATGTTTGCCTTCTCCAGAATATCACATAAATAGAACTCTGTACTATGTAGCTTTTTGGATTTGACTTCTCTAAGTTAGCAAAATATATTTATGATCCATGCATCTCATTTGAACTAATAGTTTGCTATTTTTATTACTGAGTAATATTCTAATATATGGATATTCTACACATTGTTTATTCACCAGTTGAAAGAGATATGGGTTTTTTCCCCTCAGTTTTTGGTGCTTATAGATAAAGTTCTTGGAAGTATTTGTATACAAGTTTTTGTGTGAACATGGTTTTTATTTCGTTGGAGTAGATAACTAGGAGTGGCATAGTTGCGTATTAAGTTCATAAGAAATTGACATTACCAAATTGATTCTAGCATTTTGAATTTCCACTAGCAACTTATGTGAGTTCCAGTTGCTCCATGTTCTTGTCAGCACATGGTATGACAAGTTTCTTTTTGTTTTGTTTTTTCTTTTTTTAGACATTGTAATAAGTATGTAGTATTTCACATTGTGGTATTATTTTGAATTTCCCTATTTACTAATATTGAACATCTCATGTTCACTTGTCACTGTTCACTGTCTCTTGTCACATGTTCACTTGTAACATGTTCACTGAACATCTCATGTTCAGTTGTCCACTTATCTTACTAAAAGATGTGTTTAGATCTTTTACCCATTTTTCATTAGATTGTCCATTAAAATTTTTTTTAAATATTTATTTATTTTTGAGAGAGAGATAGAAAGAATCTGAAGCAGGCTCCAGGCTCTGAACTGTCAGCACCCAGCCCGACCAGGGGCTTGAACAATGAACCGTGAGATCATGACCTGAGCCGAAGTCAGATGCCTAACAGATTGAGCCACCCAGGCAGCCCTGATTGTCCATTTTTCTTATTATTAAGGTTTGAGGGTTTTTATATATTCTGGAAAAAAGTCCTTTTGTCAGAATTGTGATATATGCTCCAAGCCCATGGCTTGTCATTTCATTTTCTTAACAGGATCTTTAATTTTAAAGAAAAAAATAATTTTAAAGAAGTTCAATTTGTTTCTTTCGTGGATCATAATTTTGAAGCTATATACAAAACCTCTTTGCCTAACCTAATGTCATGCATATTTTTCCTGGTGATCATTGTTGATTATTCTTGTTTCTTCGTGGAGATAGAGAAGAAGGGCAGACAGAGTTTCTTGCCTTCTCACATAGCTGCTTTAACCTATAATACACATTTCTTAGGGCTTGGTTCAAACTTTTCTGTGAGGACACCCCACGAGTTTCATGAAGAGGCAGCCTGCACAAGGACGTAGATAATTTCTATGGTCTTTATGGGTTTCATACTGTTCTGCCGGCCAACACTCACTTTTACCAATTTTTCAAATGTACCAGTTTAACTTTTTTTTTTTTTAACTGTATCTGGTTCCTGTCTGTAAAAAGTGAGTGAGTGCTTGCTCTCCTGTCCCCCTATAGGTTCCATCTCTCTTTAGATGTTTGGAGCTATGCATTGGAGCTCAGCTCTATGATGGTCTCAAAAAAGTTTTAAATTTGAAGTTAATCTGGCTGTTTTTTGTTGCAAGTGTAGGTATGATCTCCTTTTACTTCTTTGTCTCATGTGGAGCCTGGAATTACCCACTACAATTTTTAAGAAACAAGAATTCCTGATGTCCTATAAATGAAAAATACTAGCCGAGAATATGTTTAAAAAGAACAATAAGGTAATAGTTTCCTTCAAACATATCAAAAGTTACTTCATTATGTTTTAAGTAATATTTACTATGTTATATAGCTACCTTAAATCAAACTGTGTTTTGGTAGAGAAATGAACACAACAGATCAATGGAACAGAAGTGATTTTTCAGAAAGAGATTACAAATATGATAATTTAATATATAATGAGGATATTTCAAATCACTGGAGACACACATTGTTTACTAAAAGCCAGGGACAATTGGCTATCCATTAGAATAATAAATTACATTTTCTGTATCATAACATTCACAATAGATTCCAAATCTACTAAGGATCTAAATATAAGGGAAACTGATAATAAAGGTATTACATGTATGAAATTATGGGAAAATGTTTTCATAATCTTGGCATGGAAATACTGTTTCTAAGGAAGACACTACAAAGAAAAGATTGAAAATTCTAACTAACTCATATTTTAGAAATGTCTTTATAACATAAAACACCATAGATGGAGTTTTACAAACGGGTACAGGACAGGAGAAAATATTTTCTTTTATTAGCTTTCTCTAATTAGTAAGAAAAAATTGGTACGAAAATTAGCACAAAAATTATCAATTAGCCAAATAAAATAATTGGCAGAAGATGTAAAATGACAATCTGAAGAACTTAAATGATCAATAAACAAAGGATAAGATGCTCAACTTCCTAACAATTAGGGAGAAAGGGGGATTAAAATGATAAGATAGCAGTTTTCACTCAAAAGAATGGTGATTTTTAAAGAATCTTATGAACAATTTTTGTTGATGACTGTGAAAGGGTGTGGAACTTTTATGTACTGTTGATGAAAGACTATGTTTAAAATCCCTTTTAGGAGGTTAACTGAGCAGTATCTTTCAGACTGTAACATATTTTTCTAAAAGCCTGGATTCTTTTGGTCACAAGAAACAAATCCTATTTAAACTTGCTTATGCCATTCAAACAAATCATTGAGTATTTCAACTGAAAATCTCAGTTGAAAGGAATTCAGCAAGGGAATATTGGCTTTACGTGAGGTTTGACATGCAAGCAAGCACCCATTTCCTTCTGACTCTCAGCTCTCCCTTCTGTCCTATGGTTGTCTCCCGCTGTGATACTAGGATGGTGTTATAAGCTGAATTATGTCCTCAAAATGCATATGTTGAAGTCCTAACCCTAAGTATTCCAGAATGTAACTGTATTCGGAGATGAGGTCTTTAGAGAAGTAATTAACATGAGGTTTTCAGAGTGGGCCCTAATCCAGTATGACTGGTATCCTTACAAGAAGCTAAAATTTAGACACAACACACACACAGAAGAAAGACAACGTAAGGACCTAGGGAGAGGATGGCTGTCTATAAACCAATAAAAAAGGTCTGGGACAGATTCTTCCTTCATAGTCTTCACAAGGAACCAATCTGCTGATGCCTTGCTCTTATACGCTTAGGCTTTAGACCAGTGAGAAAATAGGTTTCTGCTATTTAGGCTACCCGGTTTGTGATACTTTGTTATAGCAGTCCTAGAAAACTAATACAGATGGCATGGACATCTCCCAGGCCTATGTAATTTCTGTACATGTAAAGTAAGAAAGAATAAGTATCTCAGAATTGATATCAAAATCTTTGAATTTTATTTTTATTAAAACAGTTATACAACATGTGCTATCCTCTAGGTTCATCATTGTTGTGATCAGAGGTATTAAATGGGCTCATTGCCTTAGCCTAAATCCTAACATCCACTTCTACTGTACTCTGATGCCCCGGCACCGAAGAGCTTAAATGGAATGGAATATGAGAACTTCTGCAAATGGAGGAGCAAGAAATGGATGCCAGGTAAATGCCTTCTCTGTTTTTCATCCTGCAACTGCTCTTCTCACTAACAAAAGGAAATCGTGATAGATATGTCCAAAAGGCCTGTATGAGCTTTTTATTAGGCCATTCATTTTTACAGTGAAAAAGTGGGATCAGTCTAAGTGCCAGCCAGTAGAATGACTGGCTCATCTGTGATGAAACCACAGAATGGATTAGCATGCCTTCTATGCAAATGTTAAAAAGAATGAGTTGTATTTACATGGCTTGAAATGGAAAGCTATGTAAGACCAAAATAAAAGATGTGAGTTGTGCACAATATTTATAGAATGATGATAGTTACAAAAACAAATTCTATTTCTGCATATACATATAGGTACATATATACATTTTTAAAATTTGTAGGATATCTACCTAACAGGCAACAGTGGTTATGTTTGTCAGATAAAGGGTGTAGGATTAGGAAGAGTAACTATGGGAACTTTTGCTTTGTGGAGGGTTTTCTGGCTATTTATGGGAATACATTCAAGTCTTACATTTTTGTAAGACTAAAAAATGATAAAGTGCTAAGTATCATATCATATAGAGAGCACTTAGTAAATATTAGCAGTTATTATTATCATTAAAGATAGGTGAGGACTTCACAAATCACATTCCTACTGACAGGTATAAATTAGACCATGAAAAACAGCAGCTTGGCAAGAGGGCCAGATTATATATAGAGAGTACGTGTGTATATATAAATGCACAATATAGTGTAGAAGGCCCTTCACCCCGCTGATAACTATGATTACCATTGAGGGATAATGAAGTAGGGAGAAGATGAAGGCAGATTTTATTTTTGTTCTTTTATATTTTTTAACTTTTCATAAACATGCATCATTTTAATATTATTTGTAGCAATCAAGTAATCAAAATTATAATTCTATAATCCCTGGTTGGCTTCTATAATCTATATCTTCATTGATTTAAAAACTAATCCCAGCAAGGAAGAGCAATTTGCAAGAGCATTTATTTGAGTCCTGTTTGTGTTTCTATATTCTGGGCAATTGAATGAGAATGAGGATTGTTTGTCAAACCAGGACCAGCTGGGATTCTCTGGCTGACTCCCAGGCGCAACTGTGAAGAAACGGATATTGGGTGCTCTCCCACCTCGTCAGGAGCAGCGTTTCTCCTGTCTGCTCTTGGCACCCCCTAGCATCCTGTGCCCTGCTAAGGTGTTAACTGACAACTGACAGCTTTTACTAAGAGCCTACTCTTCTCAGTAGTATTTGCATTTTAAAAGTTGACTTAAAAACTTTAAAAAAAAAAGCAAAATTCAACAACAACAAAAAAACCACCCAAACTTCTGAGGTTTGAGGCATGAAGTTCCTTCAAAATAACAGGTTCATATCACAAATCTCTCATCTTTAAAGCAGATAAACAAATGCTCTCCTGACATCTGAGTTCCCATTACCTACCATCTTATGGTGATAAGTTTTTAGGCAAAATTTACAATAGAACAGTTCATCGTCTCTTCTATAACCACCCAATCAGTACAACTTCAAAGTAACCTGGCATTCATCTTCTCTACTGAAACTGCTCTCTTTAGGTTGCCATCATTAAGATCTAATTGCCAGCATGAGGGACTTTTTTCTATTTAATTCAGTATTCTGTAGGAGAGTGGTGTTAGCATTTGTCACAGTTTTTAATTTGTCTGTTTATCTTTCTCCCCCCTCCCCCCCAGAATGGGGACCTTCTTTATGTCTGAATCTCTGATCTATTCCTCTTTGTATCATTGTCTTTACAACACTTAGCCCATGATAATGCTAAAAGTGGGTGTACCACCTGATACCTGTTGGAAGACTGGATGACTTGGGAGGCCCAGTGCTGATCGCGGAGGAGGAATGAATAAAATAGGTGCGAAAACATGACAGGTGTTGGAATGTTAGACTGGGGAGATAATTTAAGTAGGTAAATTCTCCTAGCATCTCTTCCACAAAGCTACTGATCCACTCTTCAGGCAGGGTGATTACACAAATTAGGAAGATATGTAGGTACAGCCAGTGCAGGAAGCAAACCTCATTGAGGTTTGGTTGAAAGACAGCAGTTTCATTTCCATCATGACGTTGGGTAAAATATAAGAATGAGAGAGGAGAAGAGAGTTATTCGAAGATTACAGCAAGAAATTAACTTCAGTACCCAAGGTGTTACTCATACATTACTCTTATCCTATCCTGAACAACACAGACCAGGTCTCTTCCATACTGTAAATACACTTAAATATTAAAGCAATGGAACTGTAGATGGCTTTAAGTCACTTTTAATGACCTTCGAAACAAGTCCCAAGCTCTGAGGAAGAGATACGTGCAGGATTCAGCTTTGAATGTGAGTTTTCGAAATGCTGTAATAAAGATACCACTTCTGAACATTATTCCACCCCTCATACATCTCCTGTACTTATGGATGTAGGTTCCTATTGTTTTAGTCTCTCTAAGGTGTGGATTACATTTGGGTTTGTGCTGGGAAGGGATAACGGGTGGCAGAGAGGAGGGAAGACTTACACACGTGAAAACTATGCTAAGACACACTGACTGTCTTTCTCTGAACACTTCTGAATTTAAATAATTGTAAGTTTAGCCTGTTTTGTAACAGAAATAAAACCATTGTAGTAGAAATGTGTCATAAGATCAATGTCTTCTACTTCTAAAACAAACATTTATGCTGTGCCTCTGTGTTTGTTTTGGCTGTAGAAGTTGAGTCCTTTATCAAACAGTAGGAGACTATTATCCGGTGATAATGTATTTTGATTCTATTGTTGTTATCTCAAAACTGGTTTTCTCTGGGCCCATCTTTCTAGTATGTTTGTTTAATGACATGTTTAAAAATCTTTGTAAGAGCTGTATTAAAATGACGGATATTTTATATTGCCAACATAAACCACAATTTTCAAGGCTGAAGATAAACTCCATCCTGGTCTCAACTACTATATGCTTTAAAGCTCTTAGCTGCTTTTCAAATGCTGGCATAGTTGTCAATCATTCTGTATCATGCTTACAGTTTGTGTGAGGAAATCATTTGTTAAATTGCAGCCTTCTAGACTCAAAGAACATTCACCAAATGCTTTCAAATAAAAATGCCACCTTATTCTGTAAAATACTTGGAGACTTGCAAGGAGAAGAAATACCTGAGGGAAACAAAAATTACAGGAGAAAGAAGTATCAACACATTTCTCCATTCTCTATTAAACTTTTGATAACTAAGAATGTCACTTAGTTCTGTTTTCTATGCATTTTTGTTATTCTAGATAGATAAATAGCTACCACACTGGTGGACTTTATTTGGATTTTCCTCATATTCTAATGCCCTTTCCCCTCCCTTTGGTCAACCCCACTGTTCTCTCTATACAGAGGGTTCAGGATGGAAGAGATGCTGAAAGGTAAGTGAATATTTCTTTCCACCCCCTAACACTACTACCAGTCCCCTGCTCTACTTTGCTAGTAGCTGGCCCCATCAGTCCCATAAATTTTCACAAATCTTCTTTGTACTTACTCTTCTCATCCTGTTATTTTAGTCAAATATCCAGAAGACTTAGACTGAGCTTTCCTCCGATGTACCGACTCAAATGTTGATCATTTATCACCTTTCTTTAACCTGTAGGATTGAAGTTCATGGTTGCCAACCAAGGGATAGCACATGTGAACTAAGTAGTGTGTCAAAACTGAATAACTATTACACTCACAACACATAATATATTATGTATATTTATGTCATATGATATAAAACTGTTATTTTCAATATACATTTACAGTAGGTAAAACAATATGCGACAAGTTAATAGCTTCTATGTTCAGAAGTGGGAATTGCAAATCATCTCAGAGAGAGTTCTCATTATAGGAAGATTTACTTCAGTGATTCTTTTTAGTTAAGTAGTTGTAAGACAAGAAAATCCTATTATTCTGGAGGAATCTTGCAATAGAGGCATTTTTGGCATCTGTTTGTTTTCAGAGTTGTCTTTGGAGAGAAAGATGACCAGAAGCCAGGACATGATCTGGTAAGAATGAATTTAAGACCCAAACTCTTATCCTTGAGATTAGAAATTAAGGAAATCTATCTGGGTGGGCAATAGTGACCCTGTCTGTCCTTTTTGTGCTTCTATAACAGAACACCATAAACTGGGTGATTTATAAACAATAGAAATTTAGTTCTCACAGTTACAAAGGTTAGGAAATCCAAGATCAAGTCTCTACAGATTAGGTGTCTGGGAATTGGATGCTTTACTGGTTTACAGACTGCCATCCTTCCATCATATCCTCATGTGACATAGGGGCTGAGGGAGCTCTCTGGGTTTCATAAAAATGAGGAAAATAATCTTTTATTTTACTTATTTAAGTATAGTTGACACACAATGTTATATTAGTTTCAGGTATATAAAATATAAAATAGTGATTTGACAATTCTACAGGTATGCTATGGTCACCAAAAGTGTACCTATCTTCTGTCACCACACAACAGTATTACAATACCATGCACTATATTCCTCATGCTGAACCTTTCATCCCCATGACTTATTCATTCCTTAACTGGAAGCCTCTATCTACTACTCTCCTTTACAGCTTTTTACTCATCCCCCCAACCCCCTTCCTATAACAACCACCAGTTGTCTGTATTTGAGTTTGTTTCTTAGATTCCACATGTAAGCCCAATTATGGTATTTGATTTTCTCTGACCTATTTAATTTTTTAAGTATAGTTGATACATATGTTACATTGGTTTCAGATGTATAACATAGTGATTCCATAACTTTATACATTACTGTTTTCACCACAAGTTATTTCACTTACCTTAATGCCCTCTAGGTCCATCCATGTTGTCACAAATCGCAAGATTTCATTCTCTTTTATAGGTAAATAATAATTGTATATATTTTCCACATCTTCTTTATCCATTTATGTATCAGTAGATACTTAGGTTGCTTCCATATCTTGGCTATTGTAAATAATGTTTCAATAAACACAGGGGTGCATATATCGTTTTTTTTTAATGTTTATTTAATTTTGAGAGAGAGAGAGAGAGAGAGAGTGCGCGCAATACCAGGGGGAGGGGCAGAGACAGAGAGAGAGAGGGAGACACAGAATCCGAAGTAGGTTCCAGGCTCTGAGTCAGTCAGTACAGAACCAGATACAGGGCTTGAACCCATGAACCACAAGGTCATGACCTGGGCTGGAGTCAGAAGCTTAACCAACTGAGCCATCCAGGCACCCCGCATATATCTTTTTGAATTTAGTTTTTCTTTTCTTTGGGTAAATACCCAGTAGTGAACTTATTGGACATATGGCATTTCCTTTTATTTTTTTATGAAACTCCATACTGTTTTCCACAACAGTTGCACCAATTTACATTCCCATCAACAGTGCACAAGAGTTTCTTTTTTCCCACATCTTTGCCAGCACTTGTTATTTCTTCTCTTTTGATACTAACCATTCTGACATGTGTGAGGTAAATCTCATTGTAGTTCTGATTTGCATTTCCCTGATTATTAGTGATGTTAAACATATTTTTATATTTGTTGGCCATCTGTAAGTCTTGGAAAAAACTGTCTACTCAGGTCCTTTGCCCATTTTGTAACAAAATGGATTTTTTTTTTTTTTTTTGGTGTTGAGTTGTGTAACTTCTTTATATATTTTGGATATTTAACCCCTTATCAGATATATAATTTTTAAGTATCTTTTCCCTTTCAGTAGACTACCTTTTTGATTTGTTCATGGTTTCCTTCACTGTGTAGAAACTTTTTATTTTGGTGTAATCCCTATCATTTAATTTAGTTTCTGTTTCTCTTGCCTGGGGAGACACACCTGGAAAAATGTTTATATAGCCAATAGCAAAGAAATTACTACCTATGTTTTCTTCTAGGAGTTTTATGGTTTCAGGGTCTCACATTAAGGTCTTTAATCCATTTTGAGTTTATTTGTGTGTGTGGTGTAAGAAAGCGTCCAGTTATAGTCTTTTGTAACATCCTTTGTTGAAGAAGACTGCCTTTTCCCCAAGTATTCTTCCTTCCTCATAGATTAGTTGACCATATAAGTGTGGGTTTATTTCTGGGCTCTCTATTTTGTTCTATTGATCTATGTGCCTATGTTTGTGCCACTACCATACAGTTTTATTTACTATAGCTTTGTCGTGTATCTTGAAATCTAAAGAATTGTGATACCTCAAAGTTTTGTTCCTCTTCTTCAAAATTGTTTTTTGGTCATTTATAGTGACATACAAATTTTAGGATTATTCTAGTTCTGTGAAAAAATACTATTGGCACTTTGATAGGGATTGCATTGAATCCCAGATTGCTTTGGGCAAAACAAACATTTAAACAATATTCATTCTTCCAATTCATGAGCATGATTTGTTTTTGTGTCATATTCAATTTTTTGTCAGAGTCTTATAGATTCAGAGTACAGGTCTTTTACCTCCTTGGTTAAATTTATTTCTAGGTAAATTGAATTATTTTCTTAATATATCTTTCTGGTATTTTATTACTATAGAGAAATGCAATGGATTTCTGTATATTTATTATCCTGCAACTTTACTGAATTCATTTATTATTTCTAATAATTTTTTGGTAAAGTCTTTAGGATTTTCTATGTATAGTATCATGTCATCTGCAAATAGTGAAAATTCTACTTTTCCTCTACCAATTTGGATGTCCTTTATTTCTTTGCCTGTACTGATTTCTGTGGCTAAGACTCCCAGTACTATGTTGAATAAAAGTGGCAAGCGTGTACATCCTTTTCTTCTTTATGATCTTATGACAAAAGCTTTTGGTTTCTCAGCATTGAGTATGGTATTAGCAGTGGGTTTGTCATAGTCTTTATTATGTTGAGGTATATGTCCTCTAAACCCACATTATTAAGAGTTTTCCTCATGAATGGATGTTCTATTTCATTAAATGCTTTTCTGCATCTCTTGAAATATAATTTTTATCCTTTTGTTAAGGTAGCATGTCATGTTGATTAATTTATGAATATTGAGCCATCCTTGTACACCCAGAATAAATCCCACTTGATCATGCTAAATGATCCTTACAATGTATCATTGAATTCAGTTTGGTAATATTTTGTTGAGGATTTTTGCATCCTTGTTGGTCAGGGATATTGGCCTATAGTTTTCTTTTTTGTGCTATGTCTGGTTTTGCTATGAGGGTAACAGGTAAAGAATGTGTTTGGAAGCTTCCTTTCATCATCTATTTTTTTAAATATTCTGAAGAGATTAAATATTACATCCTAAATGTTTGGTAAAATTCACTTGTGAATCTATTTGCTTGTGGACTTTTGTTTTTTGGAAGTTTTTTGATTACCAATTTAATTTCATCACTTATTAATCTTTTCAGTTTTCCTTCTCCTCCTAATTCCATTTTAGAAAAGTGTATGTTTCTGGAAATTTATCCATTTCATCCAAAATTTCCAATTTTGACACACAATTTTTGATAGTAGTTTCTTATAATCTTTTATATTTCAGTGGTGTCAGTTGTTGCTTCTATTTCATTTTGGATTTTATTTGGGTCTTAAATATTCTCCCTTTTATTAAATGCTTATTTATTTTTGAGAAAGAAAGACAGAGCATGAACAGGGGAGGAGCAGAGACACACAGAATCTGAAGCAGGCCCCAGGCTCTGAGTTGTCAGCACAGAGCCTGACACAGGGTTCAAACCATGAGATCATGACCTGAGCAGGTCGGATGCTTAACCAATTGAGCCACCCAGGTGCCCCTTTCTTTTTTTCTTGATGAGTCAGTTAAAGTTTTATCAGTATCATTTATCTTTTAAAAGAACCAGGCTTTTGGTTTGTTATTCTATTTTGTTTGCTTATTTGTTGGTTTGGTTTTTTTCTCAATCTCATTTATTTCTGGTCTGATCTTTATTACTTTCTTTCTTCTATTAACTTTGGGCTTTGTTCTTTTAGTTCTTTTAGTTGTAAGGTTACATTGTTGGGAGATTTTTGTTTCTTGAAATAGGCTTGTATTGCCATATACAGTATTTCCCTTTTAGAACTCTTAACTGCATCCCAAGGATTTTGGATGATTATGTTTTAATTTTCCTGTGATTCTATGCATTTTTTAAATTCTTTATTGACTTATTGGTTGTTCAGCTGCATGGTGTTTACCCCCATATATTTATTTTTTCAGTTTTTTCTTATGATCAGTTCCTAGTTTCATACCCTTGTGGTTGGGGAAAAAAAAAGATTTGGTATCAGTTCTCTAAAATTGAGATTGGTTTTGTGGCTTAAAAAGTCATCTATTCTAGAGAATGTTTCATGTGCTTTTAAAGAGAAGGTGTATTCTATAATTTTTAGATGGAATGTTCTACATATATCTATTAAGTCCATCTGGTCTAATGTGTCATTGAAAGCTTCTATTGCCTAACTGACATTCTGCCTGGATGATCCATTGATAACAGTAAGGTGTTAAAGTCCCTTATTGTATTACTGTCAATATTATTGTATTATTGTATTATATGTAAGTTAATAGTTGCTTTACATATTTGAGTGCTCTAGTGTTGGCTACATAGATACTTACAATTGTAACCCCTTGTTGATTTGATCCCTTTATCATTGTTGTAGTCTTTTGTCTGATAGAAGTATTGCTATCCTGCTTTTTTTGTTTGTTTCCATTTGTATGGAATACCTTTTTCCATCCCTTCAGTCTGTATGTGTATTTATCTTTAGGTCTGAAGTGAGTATCTTTAAGCAGCATATGCCTGGGTGATATATATATATATATATATATATATCCATTCTGTCACCCTATGTCTTTTGATTTGTATATATGTGTCTGTATATATACATACACACACATATATATACATACACATATATATACATAGTGCCAACTTTTTAAATTGTTCTTTGGGTTTTTTTTTGTATTTCTTCTTTGTTCCTTTCTTTTTCTCTTGCTCTCTTTCCTTGTGATTGATAACTTTCTTCAGTGTTACACTTGGCTTTCCCTTTATTATTTTGTGTATCTAGTATAGTTTTAGTTTGCATTTACCATGAGGTGCATATATAACATCTAGGAATATAGCATTCTATATTAGGTTGATGGTCATTTAAGTTTGAATACATGCTGAAGGTATTTCATTTTTACTCCCTCGTCCACATTTTACGTGTTGTCATATTTTACATATTTTCTTTTATATGTTATCTTAACATTTTAGATAGACTTTCTTTTACTACTTTTGCCTTTTAATCTTCTTACTAGTTTTATAAGTGATTGATCTACTACCTTTACATTGCTGATGAACTCTTGTTACTTTTGTTAGTTTGGGGAACTCTATCGCTTTTCGGCCTTTTAGCTAGATCAAGTGTAGTCTAGAGAACTCTATCTCCCTTTCAGTTTGGAGTGATAACCTTGCCTGGTAGAGTAGTCTTGGTTGTAGGGTCTGTTCCTTTTAGCACTTTAAATATATCATGCTACTTCCTTCTAGACTGCAAAGTTTCTACTGAAAATCAGGTAATAACCTTATGGGGTTTCTCTTGTTCATACTAGTTATTTCTTTCCTGTGCTTTAAAGAGTCTCTCTTTATCTTTAATCTTTGTTATTTTATTTTTATTTTATTAAAAGTTTATTTAGGGGTGCTTGGGTGGCTCATTCAGTTAAACAACAGACTTCGGTTCAGGGCATGATCTCACGTTTTGTGAGTTTGAGCCCCATGTCAGGCTCTGTGCTGGCAGCTCGGAGTCTGGAGACTGCTCCAGATTCTGTGTCTCCCTCCTCTCTGCCTCTCCCCTGCTCATGTTCTGTCTCCCTCTCTCTCTCAAAAAAAAAATTTAATGTTTAATTCAAAAAATTAAAAATAAGTTTCTTTTATTTATTTGAGAGAGAGAGAACATAGGAGCACAAAGTGGGGGATGGGCAGAGAGAGAGGGAGACAAAATCCCTAGCAGGCTCTGCATTCTCTGTGCAGAGTCCAACATGGGACTCAAACTCACAAACTGTGAGGCCACGACCTGAGCTGAAATCGAGTCGGACACTTAACAAAAATTGGGGCTCCTGGGTGGCTCAGTCAGTTATTTTAATAATTATGTATCTTAGTGTGGTGTTCCTTGAGTCCGTCTTATTTGGAATTTCTAGTGCTTCCTGAACCTGGATGTCCATTTTCTTCACCAGGTCAGGAAAGTTTTAATATTTCTTCAAGTTTCCTGCCTCTTTACTTGAGGTAGTGCCCAAGATCCCTTAATGTATCCTCATTTTTAAAATCCTTTTTTCTTTTTGTTGTTCAACTTGGGTGTTTCCCATTACTTTCTTCCAGATCACTGATCCAGTCTTCTGCATACTCAAATTCATTATTTATTCCTTTTGGTATATATTTTTTTAATTTCAGTTTTTGTAATTTTCAACTCTGGTTCTTTTTATATTTTCTGTCTTATTACTGAAGTTCTCACTGAGCTCATCCACTCATCTCTACACTCCAGTGAATATCTTTACTACCATTACTTTTAACTCATCATGTAGATTATCTCCATTTCATTTTGTTCTTTTTCTGAAGTTTGTCTTGTTCATTCCTTTGAAGCATGTTCCTCTCATCATTTTAACTTTTTTTTGTTTCTATGAATTAAGTGCAACAGGTACTTCTCTTCTCTTAAATCCTCAATACTGTCAAGTAATGATCTTGTGCATGGTCAGCCCTTGTGTAGACTGTGTGCGCCTGGTGACTTTGGCTAACTGGAGCTCTGCCTGTCATGGGCTGGAAGTGCCAGGGTATTACAACTGGGGCCACCACTGCCAGATAGCCAGAGATGTAGTGAGCATGGGCCAAGGAAGTCCCAGGGCTCATGGCACAGAAGGCTCCTTGGCATGACAGCTGAAACTTTAGTGGACAGGGGCTGGGGTAGTCCTGACACTCTCTGTATAAAGGGAGTCCTGGGAGGACAGCTGAAACTAAATGAGGTACAAGCTGTGGGGAGTCCAGGGACTCTCCACCCAGAGGGTGCCCTAACAGGACTGCTGATGCTTGTGTAGGTATAAGCTGGATGGTTCTGGAGTACTCTTTGCAGGGGGTGTCCCTGTCGGGCAGTTGGAGCCAAGGCAGGCATGGGTTGGAGGTTTTCTAGGGCACTTTGCTTAGGGGATGCCCTATGGAGTGGCTGGAGTCATGATGGGTACAGGCCAGGAGTTACCAGGAATGTTCTGCACAGTGGTATCCTGGTGCATAGTATGGAGCTGAAATGTGTGTGGAAAGAAAGCTCATGAGGTGCTGGACACAGAGTTGTCTGTCAAGTCATCTGGAACCAAAGTGGTATGGGCCTGGATCCTTCTGGAGTACTTTGGATTTGTATCACCTTAGCAAGATAGCTGGAGCTGCAATGAGCACTGATGAGGGGTGTCCAGGTGTGTGCCACCCTGTGGCAGCCTTGGAGGGATGGCTGGGGCTGTTGTGGGCTAGTAATTTGCTAGGCCAGCTCTAGGCTAAGCCAGACCCTGCTCTTGATCATACTATCAAAGTGGAAGGGAGGTATAAACTCCCAGTAAAAGTTTCAGCAGTCCCCAAGCCATTTGTCAGAATTCTAGGGCTGGGATTTTTATGTTCTCGTTGCTGTTTTAAAACATGTTTGTTTAATGCTCCAGGGCATCCAAGATTGGTGTGGCCTGGAGACTTGGGCTTGCTAACACAACAGGCCAGCTAAGGTATGAGGACCCTGCTCTGTACTATCAAGGTAAGGTGGAGGGGGAACATAAACTGTGGCTTGCCAGGCCTTCTGACCCAGAGTGAGTTCCAACATCTCCTTAGCCATTTGGGAGAACTCTAGGGCTAGTTCTTCTTTTATTTTGCAGTTGCCCTTTAAAACCATGGCTTTTATCTGTCCTGGGACACTGGAAAAATCTGTTCACAGTCACTTAGAACTATCCCCCCCCCCCCACAACTACAGTTACCAGTGCTAGGTATAGGGATTCCCTTTGCTATCTTGTCTCAATCTCTTGTGTTGCAGAATCTCTTCAGCCCTTACTTTTAATGCCAGAAGAATTGCTGTATAAATAGGTACATTTGGTGTGTCCATGGAAGTGGTAAGCTCAGAGTCTTCTTGTGTCACTATCTTGGCCCCTTCCTCTCAGCACTTTTTTTTAATGACCTCCCAAAGGCTTCCCCTTCAAATACTGTCACTTTGGGGATTAGGCTTTAACATAGGAATTTTGGAGGACATTAACATTCAGTTGATAGCAGAATCTAAGGCTAGTTTATGATAAAGGACACCAAAAGCCCTACAGGGTTCTCACTACAAGAGAAATTGCTGGCAACCTGATCATAATATGGATCCAGGTGTTTGTTTTTTTGTTTTTGTTTTCAGATTAGATTAGAGCTAGCAGAACATGTTTCTGAGCCGGGATGTACCTAACAGGTATTAGACCCTTTGAGACAAGAAGCAGGCCAGAAAGGCCATCACTGCATAATGCATTAGTGTTCCTTGTATCAGGGTGTCCTTTTTAGTTGACTATATTTTAATACCAACCTTATAAAGTGGGTAATACTACTTGTATATGGATATTACCATGATGCCCAATATTCAAATGCATTACTGAATACATAGTCTTTTGACATTTTGTATTTTATTAGTTGGCAGATGCCATGTGGGAGTTTGAAAAATTAATATGAAAAAGTAATTCTTATTCTTCCAAAAAATTACTGAATTATCTTGGACACTCTATAAGCTTTTCCCATTACTCCTCAAAACTCTTAAATATTAAAACAAAATGGCTTTTCTTTCATCCAGGTACAGTCATCAGGAAAAGGTCTAGATGCATTCATGCCCAGGGAATGGAAAAATCATATCTGAAACAATCAGTGGGAATTTGATAGTGTTTAAAACCTTAGAGGAATAGAGGAGACAGGTAACCAGGTAGATTTGCTAGAGCTGCCATAACAAAATATCCCAGACTGGGTTGCTTAAACAACAGAAATGCATTTTCTTCTTCCAGTTCTGAAAGTGACAGGACCAAAATCAGTGTTTGCAGGTTTTTTGCAATCCATCTCCTTGACTTTCAGATGGCTATCTTCTCACTGTATCCTTGTATGATCATTCCTTGGTCTGCATATATATCTTAATCGTCTTTTTCTAAGGACACCAGTCATATTGGAATGGGACCTACGCCCATATGACCTTGGTGGCAAGCCATGATTCTGCACACAGCACATTGCTTTAGGAGGTTCCAGAGGTTCCTAGCACCAAATGCAGAGGAGGAAGTGCTATGTTCTTAGCCCTCAATTCTCTGAAATTTGATCCTGCCAGTGTTGGGACAGGGGTAGTTCAGCTCCTGTTGAATGTTGGAGGAAGACAGGATGGGAGGTGTAAGAGAGTCACTAATACAGAGAGCTGGTTCAGCCATCACTCAGATCAAAGTGGAAGTAAGTTTCAGCATAGAAACATTTTGCTAGGTCATTATTAGTTTCTTTTAGATTATCGATTTTCTATTTCAGCTATGAAATTGGTTAAAATGGCTTTTGTGGGGAGGCTGAGTGTTTTTCACAGTAACATGGCATATTTGCTAACAACAAGCAAAAGAGACAAGTAAATATTAATTATAAACTATTCACACAGGGAGTCTGCTTGTAGACAGTTTTTGTTTTCCCCTGGGGCCTATCATAGTGCCTCCTAAATATGTTTTGATGAATTAATTTTTGGTTCACCTAGTTTTACAAAATACCTTCAGGCTTCCTCAGGCTGTGTCCAAATGTTTCTTGTGGATGGTCAAGTTTTACAAACCACAGGACTGATACCATTCATTTTGTTTTGTTTTGTTTTTAATTTGATGGCCACAATTGATCAACTAGATTGAACAGATTTATCAGATTCATGAATTCATGCAAAAAAATTAAGCTCTTTTGTTCTTAACAGAAACAGCTGGTGTCAATGATGCGGATGGGTGAAGTATTATTTGGAGAACAGCAGTTGGTATAAAAACTCTTCTGCTGCTTGCATTTAAAATATCCCATACAGACACATGCCATGAAGAGGATGGCAAGGCTGAAATTTTCCAACATGGGACTTAAACCCTAAGTTTAAGGAATGGATGAGGTTGGATTGCACCTGGAAATTTTCTACTAAATTCTTTCTCAATTAAATGTACCCCTGACTGATATATTTGTATGTGAGCCCTATGAGTTTTAAATGAATAAAATCATTATATTTCATTTTCAGTGAAGGAAGAAGAGAAGAAATTGAGTACGAAAGTCTAAAATAAAGGTTGGGTTAGGCTTCTTCCTAAATTTCATGGGACATTTTAATCTTGAAAGAGATGGAGAAATTCCCTGGCTGGAATAAGAGCTTAAGATATTAAAAAAATAGGCACATTTACTCCTGGGTCCTTTATGGACCTCTTTAAGGAGGAGAATCAAAATAATACCAGCATTCTTCACAGACCTAGAACAAACTCCTAAAATTTGTATGGAGCCAGAAAAGACCCCGAATAGCCAAAGCAATCTTGAAAAAGAAAACCAAAGCAGGAGGCATCACAATCCCAAACTTCAAGCTGTATTACAAAGCTGTAATCATCAAGACAGTATGGTACTGGCACAAGAACAGACACTCAGATCAATGGGACAGAATAGAGAACTCAGAAATGGACCCACAAATGTATGGCCAATTAATCTTTGACAAAACAGGAAAGAATATTCAATGGAATAAAGACAGTCTCTTCCACAAGTGGTGCTGGGAAAACTGGACAGCAAGCGACATGCAGAAAAAATGAACCTGGACCACTTTCTTACACCATACACAAAAATAAACTCAAATGGATGAAAGACCTAAATATAAGACAGGAAGCCATCAAAATTCTTGAGGAGAAAGCAGGCAAGAACATCTCTGACCTTGGCTGCAGCAAATTCTTATGCAACACGTCTCTGGAGGCAAGGGAAACAAAAGCAAAAATGAACTATTGGGACATCATCAAAATAAAAAGCTTCTACATAGCAAAGGACACAATCAGCAACACTAAAAGGCAATTGACAGAATGGGAGATATTTGGAAACAACATATCAGATAATGGGTTAGTATCCAAAATCTATAAAGAACTTCTCAAACTCAACATCCAAAAAACAAATAATCCAGTGAAGAAATGGGCTAAAGACATGAACAGACATTTCTCCAAAGAAGACATCCAGAGGACCAACAGACACATGAAATGAGGCTCAACATCACTCATCAGGGAAATACAACACTCATCATCAGGGAAATACAAATCAAAACCACAATGAGATATCACCTCACACCTGTCAGAATGGCTAACATTAACAACTCAGGCAACAACAGATGTTAGCGAGGAGACAAAGAGGATTCCTTTTGCACTGCTGGTGGGAATGCACTGGTGCAGCCACTCTGGAAAGCAGTATAGAGGGTTCTCAAAAAATTAAAAACTGAACTACCCTATGATCCAGCAACTGTACTACTCGGTATTTATACAAAGGATACAGGTGCACTGTTTCAAGGGGACACATGCACCCCAATGTTTATAGCAGCACTATCAACAACAGCCAAAGTATGGAAAGTGCCCAAATATCTATCAATGGATGAATGGACAAAGATGTGGTATATATATACAATGGAGTATTACCTGGCAATCAAAAAGAATGAAATCTTGCCATTTGCAACTACGTGGATGGAAATAGAGGGTATTATGGCCAAGTGAAATTAGTCAGAGAAAGACAAATATCATATGACTCCACTCATATGAGGACTTTAAGATATAAAATAGATAAACAGATAAACATAAGGGAAGGGAAGCAAAAATAATATAAAAACAGGGAGGGAGACAAAACATAAGAGACTCTTAAATATGGAGAACAAACAGAGGGTTACTGGAGGGGTTGTGGGAGGAGGGATGGGCTAAATGAGTAAGGGGCATTAAGGAATCTACTCCTGAAATCATTGTTGTACTATATGCTAACTAACTTGGATGTAAATCTAAAAAAACATTTAAATTAAAATTTAAAAAATAATGGTAATACAATAGCTACAATTATATACTTGCAATCTGCTAAGTATTTTATAAACACTAGAAAAATAAAGATCAGAGAAGTTAAGTACCTTCCCCATGGTCATAGAGGCAATGTGTTAAATCAAGAATTTGGACCCAGTCTCTGGCTCCAAGGCTGCTGCCTTTAAGCATCCCTTTAACTATTGTACTATGACACAGATTGCCTCCAAAATATCTCTTCTCTAGATTAAATTTAATTCTCAGTCTTGACTACTTAAGAATTAGAAAATGAGGTACTGTTACCCTCCTTTGCCTACTTTTGCCTGTGCTGTTTGGTTCCATATTCTATATAACTAACCAGTTCTTGCTTTGAACCTTACTAAGCTTGAGGAAGAAACTAAGCAAAACATAAGGCTCTGAACCATGGGTTGGGAGCCTGATATGGGAAATAGAGGATGCTGAAGTATCAGGATGCTGAGTTCTGCTCATCCCACAGACACACTGAAGGAATGTGTACTACAACTAAAAGACTGGTACCACAGCTCTTCCATAGCTAGTCACAAAGAGGCTACATTGAAAAGGGAAGAGGGGGAGAAATTGAAGTTGGGAAACAAACCTTTAGCATGACTAACTACAAACAAGAGACACATCACAAGCACACAAGTGAAAGGGGATCAGACCTCACCCTTGGCACCCCCAGCCCTGGGGATACTCACAGCGAACAGGAGCACCCATAATATCTGGCTTCAAAAATTAGTGCAGTTTAACTTTGGGAGAGACAGACAGATATAGGAAATGGAGACTGCACCCTTAAAGTGCCAGAACACTGAATAATTCAACCTGAGATAGCACAGAAGCAGCTTTTTGAAAGGTGCCTGGGTTATACATGAAGGAGATGATTAATTACTAATTTTATCATTTGTGCTAGAGGGGCAGGTACCTTCAGAAGATTTCTCCAGAAAGAAAAGTGCTTGTAGGTACTATTTCTCCTCTACTCCCCTAGCCTAAATAGGTGGGTGCTTACAGGACTAGCACTAACTCCCTCCATCTGTCTTTCTAGCACTAAGTGCCCCACGCAATGTCTTCCTGCAGGTATACTCCATAAACTTACCTACTCCCATAGATGCCCCTCCAAAGTGACTCTCATCATGGAAATCAGGAAAGCTAACCCCATACATCACACTTGCAAGGACTCAGCTGGCTGTACAGAGAACAAATTCTGCATCTTGGCACACCCACAGCTATCATACTGGCTCATTGTAGCCAGCAAGGCTAAGGGCCAGCCTTAACTACCTCTGTTCCCCAGTAATAGTGGCTTAACCACAAAAAGCGGTTACATATAGCCTCCACTGGAAATACCCCTGGAGCACCTGGTTCTGGTGACCAAAGGAGATTGCACTATAGGACAATTTCTACAAGACCACTACTTTCTAGATGAGGAGATGTAACTGACATACCTAATATGTAGAATACATACAAAGAGTGAGACAAAACAAATATATAGGAATATGATCCAAATAAAATAAAATCATACAAAAGCTTAAAGGAGCTAAGGAACAAATCTGATAGAGTTCAAACTAATGGTCATAAAGATTTTCACCAGACTTGAAAGAAAAGTGGGTGAACTCAGTAAGAACTTCAAAAGACAGTTAAGAAATGTGTAAAAAAAAAAAAACAGTTGAAGAATAAATGAAATGAAAAATACACTAGAGGGAATCAACAATCAATTAGAAGATGCAGAGGAATGGATCAGTAATCTGGGGAATGGAAAGTAACCAAGCTGAACAGCAGAAAGAAAAAAAGTTCAGGGACCACTACAATATCATCAAGCATAATAACATTCACATTATAGAGATCCCAAAAGGAGAAGAGACAGGAGGAGGCAGAAAATTTAGTTGAAGGTATAACAGCTGGAAACTTCCCTAATCTGGGGAAGGATATAGACATCCATGTCTAGTATTCACAGAGAGTCCCAGACAAGATGAACCTAAGGAGGTCCATATGAATACACATAAAAATTAAAATGGCACAAAATATTGATAAAGAGTATTTTTAAAGTACCAAGAGAAACACCAGTTATATACAAGGGAAACTCCAAAATATATCACCTGATATTTCAGCAGAAAAATTTCAGGCTAAAAGGAAGTGGCGTGATGTAAAGTGCTGAAAGAAAAAACCTACAACCAAGAGTACCATTCAGAATACAAGGAGAAATACTTTCTCAGACACACAAAAATTAAAGGAGTTCATCACCACTAAACCAGCCTCACTAGAAATGTTAAGGAGAACTATTTAAGTGGAAAGTAAAGCTAATAGTTAGAAAAAAATTATTAAAGAAAAAAATTACACATAAAACATAGTAAAAATAGTAAATAAAATATAAAGCTACTATGGAGGTTAAAACATAAAAGTAAAATTAATTATATCTACAATAATTAGGGAATACATAAAATATGGCAGAGTAAAAGTTTAGTGCTTTTAGAAGGTGTTTAATCTTAAGTGACTATCAGCTAAATGTAAACTGCTATATGCAGAGGATGTTATACATGAACCCAATGGTAACCACAGATCAAAAACTTTGATAACTTTCTTTAGTATTATGCTTTGATTCCTTTCTCTTTATTTTTTGTGTATCAAATGCAAGGGAAAAAAGTGAAGAAGAGAGGGACAGAAGAACTACAAAAAGAACCAGTAAACAATTAACAAAGTGGCAATAAGTACATACATATCAATTACTACTTTAAATGTAAATGGACTAAATGCTCCAATCAAAAGACATAGGCTAGCTAAATCGATTTTTAAAAGAACCGTCTATATTCTACTATAAGAGACTCACTTCAGACCTGAAGACACACACAGACAGTAAAAGGAGGAAAAAAACATACCATGCAAGCATAAAAACCAACCAGGGAGGGATTCCTGGAGAAGCTGCTGCAGTGTGGGGATGCTCTAGACTGAGTACTGCCCTCGTCTTTCCATCTCCTCCTCCTGCAGTGGCGGCAGCACAGCACTTACCAGCAACAACTTGAGACTGCACCCAGGGCAAGCCCCCAAGGGTGGTGCTCCACTGAGAGAGGGGGTTCAGTGCCCCAAAGAGGTGTGTGTAGAGTGGGGTGGCCAGCTGGGACCAGCTGGTGGCCATGAAAAACCTCCCACACACCCACACACCCCTTTTGTGATGCAGGCTCCCCCTCCAAGAACAGAGGCAAGGAGAGGACGTGTGTGTCTTGCACAGGTCCACGTGAGGAGAGCAGCGGGGATGGAGCCTGGCACCACCTTCTGGTCCTACCTCCAGGGAAAACAGGAAAATGAGAAACAGCAAGAGCTGGAGTGACAAATGCCTGGATTGAGATTGGAAGGCTGTTCATTTGCCTGTTGCTCCATTCCTCCACATTGTGTTACAATTGCCTGATTAAGTAAAGAATCTGAGAGAAAGAACAAGATACCCCAGAATTCCTAAGAGGTTACCTCAAGGAACAAACCAAAGCACACATGGTGGAGAATCCAAAATATCACTATGAATAGGGAAATAAAATAACCAAAGTCACAACAAGAGAGACCGAGGGACACCATTAAAAAAAACACTTCCTGAACAGCCAGGCCCTGGACAGTGTATGAGTCTCCTTTAATACAGCAGTACTCACAGGTGCAGAGCACATAACAAGCCTTTAAAACTGACAAGAGACAGAAAGCTAGCCAAAATGACGAAATGGAAGAACTCTCCTCAAAAGAAATTCCAGGAAGAAGTGACAGTTAAAGAATTAGTCAAAACAGATATAAGAAACATAATTGACCAAGAATTAAGAACAATAGTCATAAAATTAATTGCTGGGCTTGAAAAAGGCATAGAAGACAGCAGAGACGCTATTGCTGCAAAGATCACGGATCTTAAAAATAGTTATGATGAATTTAAAAAAATGCTATAAATGAGGTGCAAAATAAAATGGAGGTGGACACTGCATGAATTGAAGAGGCAGAGAAGAGAACAGGTAAATTAGAAGATACAATTAAATTTACCCAGGAGCACGAAAGGAGAATTCGAGAACTGATTGGTGCAATCAAAAGGAACCATATCCATATCATAGGAGTTCCAGAAGAAGAAGAGAGACAGAAAGGGGCTGAAGGGGGACTTGAACAAATATAGCAGAGAACATCCCCAATCTGGGGAAGGAAATAGACATTGAAATCCAAGAGGCACAGAGAAGTCCCCTCAGACATAACTTGACAATCTCCAGCACGACGTATCATAGTGAAATTGGCAAAGTATAAGGATAAAGAGAAATGGGCCTTAACATACAAAGGTAGACACATAAGGGTAGTAGCAGACCTATCTACTGAAACTTGGCAGGCCAGAAAGGAATGGCAGGAAATCTTTAATGTGATGAACAGAAAAAATATGTAGCCAAGAATCCTTTATCCAGCAAGCCTGTCATTCAAAATAGAGATAAAGGTGTTCCCAAATAAACAAAAATTGAGAGAATTCATCACCAACAAACCAGGCCTACAAGAAATCCTAAGAGGGACTCTATGAAGACAATGTTGCAAGGAACACAAAGTACCAGAGACACCACTACAAGCATGAATCCTACAGAGAACACAATGACTCTAAACCCCTTTTTTTTTTTCCAATAATGACAGTGAATGGAAATGGACTAAATGCTCCAATCAAAACACATAGGGTATTAGAATGGATAAAAAACAAGACCCATCTATATGCTGTCTACAAGAGACTTACTTTAGACCTGAGGACACCTTCAGATTGAAAGTAAGGAGATGGAGAAATATGTATCATGCTACTGGAAGTCAAAAGAAATCTGGAGTAGCCATACTTATATCGAACAAACTGGACTTTAAATTAGAGGCAGTAACAAGAGATGAAGAAGCACATTATATAGCAACTATAGGGTGTATCCATCAGCAAGAGCTAACAATTATAAATGTCTATGCACTGAATTCAGGAGCACCCAAATACATCAAACAATCACAAACATAAACCATCTTATTGATAAGAATGTGATAATTGCAGGTGATTTTAATACTCCACTTACAGCAATGGGTAGATCAACTAGACAGAAAATCACTAAAGAAACAATGGACCTGAATGACACATTGGACCAGATGGACTTGACAGATATATTTAGAACTCTACATCTTGAAGTTATGGAATTTACTTTCTTCTCAAGTGCACATGGTACATTCTCCAAGATAGATCACATACTGGGTAATAAAGCAGCTCTCAATAAATATAAAAGAATTGAGATCATACCATGCATGCTTTCAGATCACAATGCTATGAAACTTGAAATCAATCACAGGAAAAAGTCTGGAAAACCTCCAAAAGTATGGAAGTTAAAGAACACCCTACTAAAGAAAGAATGGGTCAACCAGGCCATTAGAGAAGAAATTTAAAAAATATGTAAAAAATTGAAAATGAAAATACAACAATCCAAACTCTTTGGGATGCAGCAAAGGCAGTCCTACAAGGAAAATACATTGCAAACCGGGCCTATCTCAAGAAACTAGAAAAAGCACAAATACCAAATCTAACAGTGCACCTAAAGGAACTAGAAGCAGAGCAGCAAGAACACCCCAAACCCAGAAGAAGAGTAATAATAAAGATCAGGGAAAAAATAAACAATATAGACTCCAATGAAACAGTTGAACAGATCAATGAAACCAAAAGTTGATTTTTTGAAAAAATAAAATTGATAAACCTCTAGCCAGACTTCTCAAAAAGAAAAGAGAGAGCACCCAAATAGATAAAATCACAAATGAAAATGGATTTATTACAACCCATCCCTCAGAAATACAAGCAATTATCAGGGAATACTATGAAAAATTATATACCAACAAACTGGACAACCTAGAAGAAATGGACAAATTCCTAAACACACACATACTACCAAAATTCAAATGGGAAGAGATAGTAAATCTGAAAAGACCCATAACTAGTGAAGAAATTGAATAAGTTATCAAAAATCTTCCAACAAATAAGAGCCCTGGACCAGATGGCTTCCCTGGGGAATTCTACCAGACATTTAAATCAGAGTTAATACCAATTCTTCTCAAGCTGTTCCAAAAAATAGAAATGGAAGGAAGACTTCCGCACTCATTTGATGAAGCCAGCATCACTTTGATTTTCCCAAACCAGACAGAGACCCAGCAAAAAAAGAGGACTACAGGCCAATATCCCTGATGAATATGGATGCAAAAATCCTCAACAAGATACTAACAAATCAAATTCAACAGCATAGAAAAAGAATTATCCACCATGATCAAGTGGAATTCATTCCTGGGTTATAGTGCTGGTTCAATATTCACAAAATCAATGTGATACATCACGTTAATAAAAAAAAAAGAACCATATGATCCTGTAAATAGATGCAGAAAAAGCGTTTGACAAAATACAGCATTCTTTCTTAATAAAGACCCTCGAGAAAGTCAGGATAAAAGGAACTTACTTAAACATCATAAAAGCCATTTATGAGAAGCCCACAGCTAATATCATCCTCAATGGGGAAACACTGAGAGCTTTCCCCCTGAGAGCAGGAACAGGACAGGGATGTCCACTCTCACCACTGTTGTTTAACATAGTGCTGGAAGTCATCAGCAATCAGACAACAAAAGGAAATAAAAGGCATCAGAATTGGCAAAGATGAAGTCAAACTTTCACTTTTCGCAGATGACATGATCATCTACATGGAAAACACGACGGACTCCACCAAAAGTCTGCTAGAATGGATCCATGAATTCAGCAAAGTCACTGGGTACAAAAATCAACGTACAGAAATCAGTTGCATTTTTATACACCAATACTGAAGCAACAGAAAGGGAAATCAAGAAACTGATCCCATTCACAATTGCACGAAAAACCATAACATACCTAGGAATAAACCTAACCAAAGCTGTAAAAGATCTCTATGATGAGAACTATAGAAAACTTATGAAGGAAAATGAAGAAGACACAAAGAAACGGAAAAACATTTCATGCTCATGGATTGGAAGAATAAGTATTGTTAAAATGTCAATACTACCCTAAGTAATATACACATTCAATGCAATCCCAACCAAAATTGCGCCAGCATTCTTCTCAAAGCTAGAACAAACTATCCTAAACTTTGTATGGAACCACAAAAGACCCTGGATAGCCAAAGTAATATTGAAAAAGAAAACCAAAATGGGATACATCACAATCCCAGACTTTAGCCTCTCCTACAAAGCTGTCGTCATCAAGACAGTATGTATTGGCATAAAAACAGACACATATACCAATGGAGTAGAATTGGACCCACAAATGTATGGCCAATTAATCTTTGACAAAGGAGGAAAGAGTATCCAATGGGAAAAAGACAGCCTCTTTAATAGGTGGTGCTGGGACAACTGGACGGCAACATGCAGAAGAATGAAACTAGACCACTCTCTTATACCATACACAAAAATAAACTCAAAATGGATGAAGGACCTGAATGTGAGACAGGAAACCATCAAAACCCTAGAGGAGAAAGCAGGAAACAACTTCCTTGACCTCAACCGCAGCAATTTCTTACTTGACACATCCTCAAAGGCAAGGGAATCAGAAGCAAAAATTAACTATTGGGACCTCATCAAGATAAAAATCTTCTGCACTGCAAAGGAAACAATCAATAAAACTAATAGGCAACAGACAGAATGGGAAAAGATAGTTGCAAATGACATATCGGATAAAGGGCTAGTATCCAAAATCTACAAAGTACTCACCAAACTCCACACCCGAAAAACAAACAATCCAGTGAAGAAATGGGCAGAAGACATGAACAGACACTTCTCCAAAGAGGACATCCAGATGGCCAACAAACACATGAAACGATGCTCAGCATCACTCATCATCAGGGAAATACAAATCAAAACCACACTGAGATACAACCTCACACCAGTCAGAGTGGGTAAAATGAACAAATCAGGAGCCTACAGATGCTGGTGAGGATGTGGAGAAATGGGCACCTTCTTACACTGTTGGTGGAAATTTAAACTGGTACAGCTGCTCTGGAGAACAGTGTGGAGATTCCTCAAAAAATTAACAATTGAGCTCCCCTATGACCCAGCAATAGCACTGCTAGGAATTTACCCAAGAGATACAGGAGTGCTGATGCATAGCAGATCATGTACCCCAATGTTCATAGCAGCACTTTCAATAATAGCCAAGTCATGGGAGGAGCCTAAATGTCCATCAAGACGAATGGATCAAGAAGATGCGGTTTATATATACAATGGAATACTACATGACAATGAGAAAGAATGAAATCTGGCCATTTGTAGCAATGTGGATGGAACTTGAGGGTATTATGCTAAGTGATAAATAAGTCAGGCAGAGAAGGACAGATAACATATGTTTTCACTCATATGTGGAAGAGGAGAAACTTAACAGACCATAGGGGAGGGGAAGGGGGAAAATAGTTA
Source organism: Cryptoprocta ferox (assembly GCA_028646485.1). Classification (NCBI taxonomy): domain Eukaryota; kingdom Metazoa; phylum Chordata; class Mammalia; order Carnivora; family Eupleridae; genus Cryptoprocta; species Cryptoprocta ferox. Next base: position 27,891,379 of record CM053578.1, on the reverse strand, counting down.
AGGAGAGGAAGGGAGGCAAACCATAAGAGATTTTTAAGTACTGAGAACAAACTGAGGGCTGATTGGGGGTGGGGGAGAGGGGGAAATGGGTAACGGGTATGGAGGAGGGCACTTGTGATGAGCACTGGGTGCTATATGGAAACCAACTTGACAATAAACTTTAAAAAAATAAAAAGCCAACCAGGGTAGTCATGCTTAGACAAAATAGACCAGAACAAATACTGTAGCAGAAGACAAACAAGGAAACAATGTCCTTCAAGGATCAGTCCAACTAAGAGATATACCAGTTGTAAATATTTATGTACTCAACATAGGAGGACCTAAATATTAACAGAAAAACTGACAAACTGACGATAAGTAGTAGGGGATAGTAACACTCCACTTACTTCAATGGATAGATCATCCAGGCAGCAAATCAACAAGAAAACTGGCTTTGAATGACATATTGGACCAGATGGGCCTAAGAGATTCACCCAGGCACCCCAGCTCAAATGGAATTTATTTTTTTAATATAATTTATTGTCAAACTGGCTTCCAAAAACAGTGCTCATCCCAACAAGTGCCCTCCTCAATGCCTGTCACCCACTTTCTCCTCTCTCCCAAACCCCAACAACCCTCAATTTGTTCTCTGTATTTAAGAGTCTCTTATGGTTTGCCTCCCTCCCTCTCTGTAAATTTTCTTTCTCCTTCCCCTCCTCCATGGTCTTCTGTTATGTTTCTCAAGATTCACATTTGAGTGAAAACATAGAATATACATTCTTTTCAAGTGCACATGGATATTATCCAGGATACATCACACGTTATGACACACAACTTTTCTCACTAACTATAAGAAGATTAAATCCTATCAACCTACTTTTCTGAGATCAACACTACGAAACTAGAAATCAAAGGAAGAAACATGGGAAACAACAAAAATGACTAAATAACATTATGAAGCAGTAAATGGGTCAACCATGATAAAAGGAAATTTAAAAAAACATGGAGACAAACAAATGAAATCACAGTAGTACAAAATGTTTGGAAGACAGCAAAAGCAGTTCTAAGAGTTAAGTTTATAGCATTATAAGCCTACCTCAAAAATAAGAAAAATAAATCTCACATATCCTAACACCCAAAAGTTTTTTCTCAATGGGTGAAACCCAAAACTATTAGAAGGAAATAAGATCAGAGCAGAAATAAATGAGTCTCTCTATATATAGACACACACACACACACACATACATAAAAGATCAATGCAACTATGAGCTGATTCTTTGAAAACCTAAGAAAATTAAAAGAAGTTTAGCCAGACTCATCAGGAAAGAGGACCAAAATGAATAAAATTAGAAGTGAAGCAAGAGAAACAACCAGCACCACATAAATTACTATGAAAATTCATATGTCAAAAATAACTTATATGCCAATAAATTGAACAACCTAGAATAAGTGGATAAATTTCTAGAAATATACAATCTTCCTAAACTGAATTAGGAAGAAATGGAGAATTTGAATAGACTGACTACTACTAGTGAAATTGAATCAGTAATCAAAAACACCCACCAAACAAAAGTCCAGGCCGGATGGGTTCACAGGTGAATTTTATCAAACATTTAGTTAACACCTATTCTTCTAAAACTATTCCAAAAAGGGAGAAAGGAAGACCTCCTAATTTATTCTATGAGTTCCAGATACCGAAACCAGACAAAGACACTACAGAGAAAACTACAGGCTAATATTATTAATACAGATGCAAAATCCTCAAAATATGAGAAAACTGACTTTAACAATACATTAAAGCAATTTTTCACCACTATCAAGTGGAATTTATTCCAGAGATGCAAAGGTAATTCAATATTCACACATCAATCAATGTACTATATCACATTAACAAGAGAAAGGATAAAACCCATATGATCGTCTCAATAGATCCAGAGAAAGCATTTGACAAACTAAGACATCTATTCATGATAAAAAGTCGACAAAGCAGGTTTAGAGGGAATGATGTAATCTCTCCAAATCTCCATTTCTCATCTACCAAATGGCAGTAATTATGGCTATCACAGAAGTGCAACACGGAACATTGCATGCTTGCATCTAAGTACTCTTATCATAATGTGTTCACCCAGGAACAGGCCAGTCAATACACAACAGTGCAGGGTTTGGTGTATGACGCTTGGAAGCCTGATTGTTTTTGAAATAGGGTGAGTGAATCCATCTTTCTGAGCAATAGTTACATTAACCAAAACCCATGTGTTTTGTAAATAAGTAATGTGGGTGTATTGATTCATAGAGGAAAAACTGTCACAAAAGCAGGAGGAATACCTATAGTCCATTCTCTCCCCTGAAGTTCAAGACTTATAAAGAGAACTAAGTCTTTCCTGAAAATTGCTTAAAGAGCTTAAGATTGAAATAAGAATAGTTGGAACATGTGAAAATTTAATGGCATAACTATAAGATAACCTGACTTATCCACCTCAAAATAGTGACTCTTTTTTCACTGGGACAGGAATATTGCAGATATAACTGGCCACAATCCATTGCAGTTATATCTTTATTAAGGATGGCTTCATAAGTAGGACAGGGCTAGGGCTAACGTTTTTGGTTATCCTCTCTCAGGAATAATTAAGTCTGATATGCCCTGTGAATCTTCAGTTCCCAAATTCAATAGCTTCCCATCCTCTTTACACTTGTTTGTTTAGCTATGAGAAAGGAAGAATTAATATTGTTAAAATGTCCATACTACCCAAATCAATCTACAGATTCAATGCAATCTCTATCAAAATACCAATAGCATTTTTTTCACAGAACTAAAACAAATAATCCTAAAATGCACATGGAATCAGGAAAGACTCTGAATAGACAAAAGAATATTGAGGAAGAAGAATAAATCTTGAAGTATTACAATCCTCGATTTCAAGATACACTACACAGCTACAGTAATCAAAATAGTATGGTGCTGGCATAAAAATAGACATGTAAAGCAATGGAAAGGATAGAGAGACCAGAATGAGGCCCTACTTATATGGTCAATTAAACTATAAAAAGGAAGCAAGGATATTACTGGGGAAAGATAGTCTCTTCAACAAATGGTGCTGGGAAAACTGGACAGCTACATTGAAAAGAATGAAATTGGACAACTTTCTTTATGCAATACACAAAAGTAAACTCAAAATGGATCAAAGACTTAAGTGTGAGATTTGAAACCATGTAACTCCTAAAAGAAAACACAGGCAGTAATCACTTGAACCCTGGCCTTAGCAACATATTTATAGATATGTCTCTTCAGTCAAGGGAAACTAAAGCAAAAATAAACTATTGGGACTACACAAAAACAAAAAGCTTTTGAACACAAATGAAACCAACAAAATGAAAATGTAACCTACTGAATGGGAGATGATATTTGCAAATCATATTCAGTAAATGGTTAATATATAAAATATGTTTTAAAAAATTTCTATAACTGAACACTAAAACACTCCCAAATAATCCAATTAAAAGTGGAGAACATGAGTAGACATTTTTCCAAAGAAGTCATAAAGATAGCCAACAGACACATGAAAAGATGCTCAACATCGATAATCAAGGAAATGCAAATCAAAACCGCAATGAGTTATCGCCTTGTAGTGGTCAGAATGACTAGTATTAAAAAGACAAGAAATAACAAGGGTTAGTGTGGATGTGGAGAAAAGGGAACAATTTTGTACAGTCAGTGGAAATACAAATTGTTGCAACCACTGTGGAAAACAGTATGGAGTTTCCTTAAATAAGTAAAAATAGACATACCATATGATCCAGTTATTCTACTCCTGTTATTTATCCAAAGAAAATAAAAACACTAATTTGAAAAGATATATGCACCCCTATATTTATTGAAGTGTTATTTACAATAGCCAAATTATGGAAGTAGCCCAGGTGTCCATAGATAGATGAATGGATAAAGATGTGATACATATATACAATAGAATCTAACACAGTCATAAATAAAGATGACATCCTGCCATTTGTGACAACATGGATGGACCTAGAGGGGACTATGTTCAATGAAACAACATGAGATGGAGAATGACAAATACCATGTGATTTCCTTCATGTGTGCAATCTAAAAACAAATGAACAAAAATAATCAGAATGTGATTTCCCTCATATATGCAATCTAAAAACAAATGAACAAACAAAAAGCATCAGAACTATAAATACAGAGAACTGATGGTTGCCAGAGAGAAAGGGAATGGGGGATAGGCAAAATGCAAAATGGGGGAAGGGTACCGGGAGATACAGGCTTCCAATTATAGAATGAGTAAGTCACAGGAATAAAAGGTTCAGTATAAGGAATATAGTCAAGGTATTGTAGTGGTGTTGTACAGTGACAGCTACACTTGTGGTGAGCCTCGCGTAATATATGGAGATTTTGAATCACTATGCTGTACACCTAAAAGTAATGTAACACTGTGTCAAAAATTGTCTACTCAAAAATTTTTAAAGAAAAAAAAAGTGGTACACACACATAATGCAATATTACTCAGCTATAAAAAAGAGTATCTTGCCATTTTCAATAACACAGATGAACATAGAGGGTATTATGCTAAGTGAAAGAATTCAGAAAAATATACCATATGATTTCATTTATATATGAAATCTAAAAAACAAATGAGTAAATTTAAAAAACCCAATGAAACAGAAATGAAATCATAAATTCAGGGAATTTGTGGTTTCTGGAGAGGAGGGAGTTGGGGAGATGGGCCAAATAAGTGAAGATGATTAAGAGGTGCAAACTTCCTGTTATAAAACAAGTCACAGGAATGAAAAGTACAGCATAGGGAATATAGTCAATACTATTGTAATAACTTTGTATGGTGACAGAGTAACTACATTTATTATGGTAAGCACAGAATAATGTATAGAATTGTTGAATCACCACTGTGTAAACCTGAAACTAATCAAACATTGTATATCAATAAACCTCAATAAAATAAATAAAAATAAATGTTAAAAACATGTGAATTCCTTACATTTTCCCTTTTTCCTTACATAACCTTATTATGGAAGCTCATAATTACAAATAAAGTTTCCCTAATGAATGAACCTCTCCTGATAGCTTTCTCTAAATTTGGAACACTTTAAATGATGGAAAAGCCATTTTAACATATATCAGCTTTTTGGAGACCAAATTGGTCTCTCTCTATAATCCCATACCCTGGTTTCCTCTCTCAAGTCATGCAAATGTAGCATAAGTTTTCTTATTTCCTTCTAAAAATTTCTTACAAATATGTAACTTGCTACGGTAAGCATGGCGGAGAGCCAAGAGACAACCCTTTTCCTGGTCTCTGAAATTGGATAAAATATCACCCTGTTTGGATCTTTTTCATATACAATGATATAAAATGACATTTTCTTGTATTTTCACATTTTTAGGTCAGTGACATCCTATCTCCTAATTAGTGCTCTGTTGCAGTTGTATAAAGGTAGAACATTCCCTTGGTATTTTACTAATACTTTACTGAAAGGATTTAAAAGAAAACATTCTTTATCCTCTTTTTCAATTTTATTAGATTAATTTAAAAAATTAAATGTCACATTAAGAATATGATACATCTACATGGCCATTAAAGAGGACTGTGGAGGTTTTAAAGTATTTCTGCGAAGTCTTTAATACCATTCTCATTAAGATGTGGAGTCTAATTTCCTTTTCTTTGAATTGAAGTAGAATGCAGTGGAAGTGATGCTTCACAGATTCTGAGACCAGGTCTTAAAAGGCAATCCGACTTTAACCTAGCTCTCTTTTGGGACATTAGCTCTTGCACCCCTGATACCATACACTGAGGTGTTATGTAGGTGTTCTGAGACATAAGTTGAGGTCCTAGGCAGGAACCAGCATTAACCACAAGACATACAAGGAAGACTCCGAAACGGTTCCAGGCCCAGATACCATTTGACTGAAACCTTTTGAGAAACCCCTGAGTAAAAATGAACTAGCAGAAACCAGTCAATCCTCAGAACTCAGAGATATCATGGAAAAGCAATTATTTACTAGTATTAAGTCTAAGATGGTTTGTTTTGACACGTGGATAACCAGAAAATATTTTAATGCCACATAGAGAACTAGAAAATATTTGATGCCATAGCCAAACCTAAAATGTAGGGTCTTCACTTTGGAACAAAGACGTGAGATGTAGCTGGAAAAGGCTACGGTTTGTTAGCAAAAAACGTTTGTTGCTGGTTATAACATCTTAATCAGTTTGTCAATGAGAACTTAAATAAAAGTGAGTAAACACTTATCAGAAGTTTGAGGAGGGGGCGCCTGGGTGGCTCAGTAGGTTAAGCATATGACTTCAGCTAAGGTTACGATCTTGTGGTCCATGGGTTTGAACCCCACGTGGGGTTCTGTGCTGACAGTTCAGAGCCTGGAGTCTGCTTCAGATTCTCTCTCTCTTTCTGACCACTGGTCATGCTTTCTCTCTCACTCTCTCTCTCAAAAATAAATAAACATTAAAAGATATTGGAGGAAAAGAAACCCTGGTTATGTAGTTATATGAAATTTACCAGCAGCCATTGAAATTTGGAAAATAAATATACCTAATGAACTGGATAATCTGCCTAGGGAAATTTCCAGACATAGTTTTGAAAATTCCACCTGATTTCTTCAGCTGGTTATAATAATACGCGAAAAGAACTAAGGAAATAAGAGCTCTTAAAAAGTAATTAAGTATAAAGAATCCAGGACTTTGGTTCAAAAGTAAAACCGTTTCTCATTTCCAGTCCCTCTAGATGGTAAACTATTCTCAAGTTACAAAATAGCTTTCAGGAAAAGACTAGATCCAGGGCACTGCCAGGAAAACATGGTCTAAAAAAAATGACTTTAAAGTAGTTTGTAAGACTTCAGAATGATTTAAAGTGGTGCCTCATATACCTTTTCAAGCAGACAAGAAAGCCATCTAAGAGCGCCTAAGAGCACATTTCATTTTTCTCTCAATTAAAAAAATAGGGCTTCTAATAAAGTTTAGGACATTATACCACAGAAACTTTAGTGGAAGCTGAAGGTAAAGAAGACTTTGCCTCAAAACTTATGTCAACAGCTTTTGTTTAATAGCGTGAACCCCAAAAATATTGCTTGAAAAATCCATAAAAAATTTTAAGAATCCTACTAACAGAAACACTGCCAGCTTGGACTAAAAGGAAAGCAATGGTATGAAATGAAAAGTATCCTTGGTTATACCCAAACTTCTTTGGGAAGGAAGCAAGCAGAGAAGAGCATTCAGCTATAGTCACAGGTTACAATTTAGGCAAAAGGAAGTACAATTCCAAGGGAAAAACCAAGAGCCATGGAGAATTGTCAGACAGCAGAACTATTCCCTAATCAAAGAAATGGTAACATATGCTTCTAAGATTTCAGAATTATAACAGACTAGTTACTGTTATCTCCTGTTTTTCTTCTCCCTTCTTTCCCTCCCTATATGAGAATATCTAATTTATGTTTCTCCCATCACTGTATTTTGGTGAGAGGTAGATCATTAGTACCAACCACTAGACATGTGAGGAGGAAGCATTCAAGGTAACTCATGGTTACTATCTGACAGCAACATAAGACCCAAGAACCAATCTCTGTCAACTTTCTGAACTCAAAGAGATAAAAGTAATAAAATTATTGTTGTTTTAGGCAATTAAGCTTGGTATAACTTTCTTACACCTTTAGGTAACCCGACGGGGATGGATACACACACACACACACACACACACACACACACACACACGGAGCGGGAGCGATCTGGAACAGGTTCCAATGCATGTTAAAAATAAAAAGGAGCAGGGGTGCATAGTAGTGTTATTTCTTAAGTATGTTGCATGAGACTTTTGTCTAAGAATTTGGTGACTAGGATGTAAAGCTAAGGAAAAAGGGGGGGATTTAATTATTTGACATTAAGAGTAGAGCTGAATAACAACTGGGGTCATACCCTTCTGAGGGCTTATCTAGCAACAGCTGAATGGCTCTGCTATGCTAGTCACCTCTTCCTTATATGTCAGTAATTGGGAGGGTTTGGGCAGGTATCCAAAAAAGTTATCTGAGTCCTGGATCAAGTTAGAAATGGAGTATTGGACCTTTTCCCTCCCTGCTCAGAGGGGAAATGAAAGGGTCTCTTCTCAAATCCTTTTCCCAATCCAAGTGAGAAGAGCTCAAAAAAATTTACTTGTAAATGTTGAGTGGCCAACAAGAAGGGATCAGTGGCATGTTTTCTCAAACTGGGCAATCTGCTTTTGCAATGGGATTTCTGATCTTCCTTCTATACCTATTTTGCAAGACTTCAAGAGTTTTGGAGAGGAGCAGAGGGCGGGGGAAAAGGAATGGCGGTACATTAGACTTTATTCTGGCAAGGATGTGTAAATATCCCATGGGTTGTATGGACGTGTGGAAGGTTTAACCAGCATTCTGGTGCTTGATTACTGAAAGCAGGAACTCCACTAGCAAACAAAGGAGATATAATGAGATATATTGTGAAATGGGAGGTAAAAGGAGACCTGGAAAAACTCATATTGAGGCCATATCCACATTGTGAAAGAGGTGAAATATTGACACTTGTACTTGTAGAACATGCAACCTGTGCCCCCCAACACAAACACACACGCATGCACACACACACCCCAAAAGAACCACTGACAGATGCATTTGCCATACAGAGGACTTAGCCAGTGAAACCAGAGAACGAGTAATAGCCCCAAATATTTATTATTGATCCTTGACAGAAAAAAGTTGTTGAGCCTTGGTCCAAAAAAAAAAAAAAAAAAAAGATACACCCCTGCTAAGAGTAGCAAAAAGAAAATTTCAGTAGCTATATTAATATCAAAGTATGTTTCAGAGCAAAGAATACTGTCAGGGATAATAATGATCATTTAATAATAAGTGGGTCAATTTATCATGAGTACATAAAAATCCTCAGAGGTTATATATATAACAGTTTCAAAATACATGAAGAAAATCTGGTAGAACTACAAAGTACAATAGGCAAATCTGCAATTACAGTTGGAGATTTCAAATCTTTTCTGTCTATACTGTCATATTTTCAGAGAAATTAGTAAAGATATTGAAAACATGAACAGCACTATCAATCAACCTGATCTAATTGACATTTATAGAACACTTCACCCAGCAGCAGAATACAAATTTTTTTTAAAAATGTAGACAAAATTGTTTTAAAGATAGGTATCATGTTAGGCCATAAAACAATTCTTAGTAAAGGTTAAAAAACTCTTTAAAATAGTCCACAGTGTGCTCTCTGATCACAATAGAATTATAAATCAGTAAGAAAATGACATCTAAAAACGTCCTAAGTGGAAACTAAACAATGCACTTCTTTCTTTTTTTAATGTTTATTTACTTTTGAGACCCAGAGAGAGAGATAGGCATGAGCAGGGGAGGGGCAGAGAGAGAGGAAGAAACAGAATCCTAAGCAGGCTCCAGGCTTTGAGCCATCAGCACAGAGCCCGACATGGGGCTCAAACTCACAAGCTGTGAGATCATCACCTGAGCCAAAGTTAGATGTTTAACCAACTGAACCATCCAGGTGCCCCAAAACAACACACTTCTAAATAATCCCCCCCAAATAGAGAAAAAGGTAAGAGGAAAATTAGAAATTATTTAAAATGGATTAAAAATAAAAAATATATCAAAATTTGTAGGTTATATATAAAACAGTCCCTAGAGAAACTTTTTATGGCATTATATGCCTACATTAGAAAAACCTATACTTGTACTGAAAGAAACCAGGAAAAAAAATAGGACCCAAAGTAAACATAATAAAGGGAATTTTTATGAGAAGAAATCAATAAAATTAAAACAAAAAATATCACAAGCTAATCTTTTGAAAGAATCTAAAAGTTAATAAGCCCCTAGCCAGACTGACATGAAATAAAAAGAATTGTGAAGATCAGAAATCAGACAGTGATAGTCTTTATACATCTTACGAAAGTTTAAAAAATAAAGAATTATCATAAACTTTATGCTCAAAAGTTCAGTGACTTAGATGAATAGGCATGTATCTTGACACGCACATATTACCAAAGCTTACTCAAAATGAAAAAGGAAATCTGAATAGTCCTATATCTATTAAAATAATTAAATCTTTAGGTAAAAATATTTCCACTTCACTAGTGAATAATACTGAACAAATAAAGAAATAATACCAATTCTATAAAAACACTTTAAGAAAATTGAAGAGGAAGAAATTTTTCCTAACTATGAGTCTAACATTATCTTGATAAAAACAAACACAAAAAGACGTAACAAGAAAACTACAGGACAATATCCCTTATGAGCATACATGAATAAATTCTGAACAAAATTTTAGCAAATCAAATCCAACACTATATAAAAATGATAATACATCATGACCAAATGGGATTTATTCCATGAATGCAAGTTTGGTTTAATGTTTGAAAAATCAGTGAAATTCATCTTAACAGACCATATAATCATCTAATGTTGCAGAAAAGCATTTCAAAAAATGCAGCATCCACACAGGAAAAAAAAATCCCAAAATTAGGAACAGTAAGGAACTCCCTCAATCTGACAAAGATTGTTTATGAAAATGCCACAGTTAACATCATTGTGTTGAAACCTAAATATTTTCCACCTAAGATCAGGAACAAGGCAAGGATGCTCACCCTCAATACTTCATTCAATACTGGGATGGAGGGTTTATTCAATGGAGTAAGAGGCAAGAAAAATCCAGATTGAAAAATAAATAAAGCCATCTTTATTCTCAGATTACCTAATACCTGTAAAGAAAATATGAATATACCAAAAATGCTAATAAAGTTAGAATTATAGAATATTAGGCCATTATAGAAAAATCAATTATTTTTCTATGTACTAGTGACAAGCAATCATAAATTAACATTAAAAATACCATTGATAGTAGCATTAAGAATAGGAAATACTTAGGTATAAATTTGACAAAAAGGTGTGAACAATTTCTATACTAAGAACTACAAAATATTTCTGAGAGATTAAAGATGACCAAAATTAGTTGAGATATACCTTGTTCATTGATCAGAAGATCAGTATTATCAACATGACAATTTTACCCAAATTGATCTGCAGATTCAATACAAACCAAATGCAAATAAAATCAGATTTTTTTGTAGAAGTCAGAAAACTGATTATCAAATATGTGTAGAAATACAAAAGACTTAGAATAGCCAAGAAAAACCCTTTTAAGATCATTTATACTATTTAATTTCAAGACTTATAAAGCTAAAATAACTATGGATTATTAGAACTGTATAGGATGCCCAAAATAGACACACACGGAGGCAATCCATTTTTTTTTTTTTTTTTACAAAGATGCCAAAGCAATTTAATTGGAGAAATTATTATTTTCAACAAACTGGAACAATTTGGTAACAATAACATAGTTACATAAATAAAACTTTGACCTTTACTTACATCAGAGGATATACCATATCATAATTACCTTGAAATGGATCTTACTTTCTAAATCTAAGAGCTAAAGTTTATAAAATTTCTAGTAGAAAACGTTGGATAATATCTTAGAAACTTAGGATTTGGCAAAGGTTTCTTACATAATAAAAGTAAGATCTATTAAAGAATAAAAATAAGAAATTGCTCTTCTGCAAGAGAAAACTTCTGCTCTTCTAATGCTATGATTGTGGGGAACTAAGAGGCTGGGAAGATGGCAGAGGAGGACTCTAAGCCCATCCTGTCCCACTGATACAACTAGATAACAACTAGATAACACTAGCATCAGCCTAAATAATGCAGAAAGTGGCCCAAAGACTGGCAGAAAAAATTCCACAACTAAAGGTAGAGAAGAAGTCACATTGAAAAGGGCAAAGATGCTGTTTGGGAGCAAAACAGACCTTGGCCATCTACAGTAAGGCAGGCACTGGTGGTGCTGCAGAAAAGGGCAAAAAACAGACTATGACACCAGGGAACCTGCACAGAGAATACAAAACCCCATAACATTTGACTTTGAAAGAAAAAGGGGCCAAATCTCATGACTTCTTACAACCAGTGGGACTTAAAGCTTAGTATTAAAAATTGGTGGGCTCAGCTCTGGAAGAGGCCAGAGGGAATTAGGAAATGGAATCCTCCCCCTTAAAGAGACAGCACAACAAACAGCAGCAGAGGTACAACATGGAAAAGTCAGTTTGAAAAATCCTAGGAGCAGATAGGAGGGAGGGTGATTCGCTCATCTCAGAGAGTGGTACAAAGAGGTAGGGATCACAGGGAGATCCTTCCAGGAATAAAGGAGCTGGCAGGGACCTATCTAACTTGCTTACACCAAGCCCTGAACCCCTGTGCTTTGGTAGATCTACCTTCCAAATTATGCTCGGTTCCACCAATGTGGCTCCCTCCCCTAGAAGACCAGCATAAACCTCACCAACACTGCATCTACACCCACAACTTTTCAGGGCCTCAAGTCCAATGGCAGTGGTGGTAGGTCACGTTTTTGAAGCAGACCAGCACAGACCTTGTTACAAAGGTAACAAACACTGCCCACCACAGGCAAAGAGAACCTCTGCAGACAACTGGGATGAGGGAAAAAGCAGCCAGGACTGAACAGTAGGGCTCATGCAACACACAGAGGAGACACTCCCTGAAAGGCCAGCTGCTGAGAAACAGGGGACACTGGACTGCAGAGCACTAAAGAACCTCTTCTTCATAAAGCTATGACCTTCAAGGGCAAGAGACATGGCTGACTTTCCTAACACAGAGAATCAAAGCATTAGACAAAATGAGGAGACAGAGGAATATGAAATCAAAGAATGAAAGAATAGGACAAAACTACAGCAAGAGACCCAAGTGAAATGGTATATGTAATATGCCAGACAGAGAATTTAAAGTAATGAACTTGTGAAAATGGTAGAAGACATCAATGAGATTTTTTTTTAAAGATTTTTTAAAGCCAATCAAAGATGAAGAACACAATAAATGAAATTAAAAATATATGTAATACAATAAATAGCAGGCTAGATGAAGCAGAGGAATGAATGGCCTGAAAGATGGAGTAATGGAAATTAATCAAGCTGACCAAATTAGAGAAAAAAGAATCAGACAAAATTAGAATAGACTTGGGGAAATCAGTGATTCCAACAAATATAATAATATGTGCATATAGGGATCCCAGAAAAAGAGAGAAAGGGGGCAGTTAATTTATTTGAAGAAACGTAATAGCTGAAAAGTTCCCTAATGTGGGGAAGGAAACAGATATCTACACCCAGGAGGCACAGAGATTCCCCCAACAAAATCAAACCAAGGAGGACCACACCAAGACACATAGTAATTAAAATGACAAACAATGACAAAGAAAAACGAAAGCAGCAAGAAAAAAGACGACACTTACATCCAAGGGAAAGCCCACAAGTTTATTCAGCAGAAACTTTGCAGACCAGAAGGGAATGGCATGACATATTCAAAATGCTGAAAGGGAAAAATCTGAAGCCAAGAATATCCAGTATGATTCTCATTCAGAAATGGAAACAAAGAGTTTCTCAGATAAACAAAAACAAAAGGAGTTTATGACCACTAAACAAGCCTAACCCTACAATAAATATTAAAGGGGACTCTGAGTGTAAAGGAAAAACCATGAGAGCATAAAAACTTGGAAACATAAAAGCAGCAAAAATAAGTATATCTGTAAAAATCAGTCAAGAGATTCACAAAATAAAATGATATAAAGTAGAACACCATATACCTAAAACAGAGGGGGAAGGAACAAGAGTAAAGAATAAGTGAAGAACTTAAGCGACCAGGGCACCTGGGTGGCTCAGTCAGTTGAGCATCTGACCCTTGATTTCAGATCAGGTCATGGGATAGAGCCCCATGTCGGTCTCTGCCCTGAGTGTGGAGCCTGTTTAAGAGTCTCTTTCTTCTCTTCTCTTCTCCTCTCTCCCACCTCCCTCCCTCTACTTCTCTCCCCCGTCCCCCACTCACACAATCTCTCCTTAAAAAAAAAAAAAAAAAAAAAAAAAAAAAAACAAAAAAAACTTAAGTGACCATCAGCTTAATATAGGCTGCTATATGCAGAAGATGTTAAATACAAATTGAATAGTAACCACAAATCGAAACACAGTAATCAATAAGCAAAGAATAAAAAAAGAAATCCTAGTATATTACTAAAAAAAGCCAACAAACCATAAAAGAGAGCAAGAGAAGGGTCAGAGAAAACCAGAAAAACACCACAAAAAATAAAAAAATGGCAATGAATACATGTATCATATATATCAATAATTACTTTGAATATAAATAGACTAAACACTGTAATCAAAAGACATTATGGGACAGAGTAGACAAAAAAAACCCAAGAGTCATCTGTATGCTGCTTAAGAGATTCATTTCAGACCTAAAGGCAACCTGCAGATTGAGAGTAAGGGGATGGAGAAATATATGTCATGCAAAAAATGTCAAAACAAAGCTGAGGTAGCAGTACTTAAATCAGAAAAATAAACTTTAAAATCAAGAATGTAACAGGAGACAAAAGAGGGCACTATATAATAGTAAAGGGATAAATCTAAGAAGATACAAGAATTGTGAGTATTTATGCACCCAACCTGAAAGTACCCAAATACGTGAAACAGCTAATAACAAACATAAAGGAAGTAATAGATAACAATACAATAGGAGACCTTAACACCCCACTTACATCAATGAACATATCATCAAAACAGAAAATCAACACGGCAACAGTGACTTTGAATGACACACTTGACCATATAATCTTAAATATATCCAGAACATTTCATCCAAAAGCAGAATATACATTCTTTAAGTGCATATGGAACATTTTCCAGAAGAGACCACATATTGGGCCACAAGTCTCAACAAATTTGAAAAGACTGAAGTCATCCCATGCATATTTTCTGACCACAATGCTATGAAACTAGAAATCAACCACAAGTAAATATCTGGAAAGAGCACAAATGCATGGAGGTTTAAGTAACATGCTACTAAACAATGAATGTATCAACCAAAAAATCAAAAATTACATGGAGACAAATGAAAATACAACAACCCCAAATCTTTTGGATGCAGCAAAAGGTTTTCAAAGAAGTCGGCTTATAGCAAAAGAAGCCTACTTCAAATGCAAGAAAAATTTCAAATGAACAACCAAACCTCATACCTAAAGGAGCTAGAAAAAGAAGAACAAATGAAACCCGAAACCAGAAGAATGAAGGAAACAAGGATTAGAGTAGAAATAAATGACATAGAAACTAAAAAACAATAGAACAGATCAAAGAAACCAGGAGCTGTTTCTTTGAAAAGATAACAGAATTGATAAACCTCTAGCCAGACTCAAAAAAAAAAAAAAAAAGGAAAAAAGAAGAACTCAAAATCAGAAATGAAATACAAACAATTGTAAGAGAATAGTATGAAAAATTATATACCAACAAATTGGAAAATGTAGAACAAATGGGTGAATTCCTAGAAACATATAACCTCTCAAAACTGAAAAAGGAAGAACTAGAAAATTTGAACAGACCAGTTACTAGCCATGAAATTGAATCAGTAATCAAGCAGCTCCCAACAAACAGGACCAGATGGCTTGACAGGCTAATTCTACCAAACGTTTAAAGAGTTAACACCTATTATTTGCAAACTAACTATCCCAAAAATTAGAAGAGGAAGGAAAACTTCCAAATTTATTCTATGAGGCCAGTATCAGTATATGATACCAAAGACAGATAAAGACACCACAAAAAAAAGAGAACTACAGGCCAAGATCTCTGATGAACACAGATGCACAAATCCTCAACAAAATAATAGCAAACCAAATCCAATAATACATTAAGAAAATCATTTAC
>CM053578.1:27816595-27875081 GCA_028646485.1 Cryptoprocta ferox | reverse complement strand
ATCATTTACCATGATCAAGTTGGATTTATTCCTGGGATGTAAATGTGGTTCAATATTAATAAATCAACATTATACATCACATCAGTAAGAGAAGGATAAAAACCATATAATCACTTCAATACTTGGAGAAAAAAATCATTTGACAAAATACAAAATCCATTCATGATAAACACCTTCAACAATATCAGTCTAGAGATAACATACCTCAACATAATAAAGACCTTATATGAAAAACTCACATAACATCATACTCAGTGGGGGGAAAATAGAGCTTTTCCCCTAAGATCAGGATCAAGACAAGGATGTCCACTCTCATCACTTTTATTCAACATGTACTGGAAGTCCTAGCCACAGCAATCAGAAAACAGAAAGAAAAAAAAAAATCCAAATGTTAAGGAAGAAATAAAACTTTCACTATTTGCAGATGACATATTATACATAGAAAACCCTGAAAACTCCACCAAAAAATACTAGAACTGATAAATCAGTTCAGTAAAGTCACAGGATATAAAATCAATATACAGAAGTACGTTGCATTTCTATGCACTAATAATGAAGCAGTAGAAAGATATTAAGACAGCACTCCCATTTACAATTGCACCAAAAATAATAAAATATCTGGGGGAAAAAAACTTCAAAGAGATGGAAGACCTGTACTCTGAAAACTATAAAACACTGATGAAATAAAGTGAAGGCAACAAAAACAAATGAAAAGACATTCCATACAATGGATTGGAAGAAAAAAAATTTGTTAAAATATTTATACTACTCAAGGCAATCTACAGTTAATTCCTATTAAAATACCAACAGCATTTTTCAAAGAACTACAACAAATAATCCTATAATTGTACATAACAACAAAAGACCCTGAATACCCAAAGAAATCTTGAAAAAGAAGAAAACTGGAGGTATCACAATTCCAGACATCAAGTTACATTACAAACCTGTGGTAATCCAAACAATATGGGACTGGCATAAATGCAGATACATGGACCAATTGAACACAATAGAAAACTTATAAATAAACCCACAATTATATGGTCAGTTAATATTTGCCAAAAGAGTAAAAAATATCCAAAAAATGGATTCTCTTCAACAAATGGTGTTGGGAAATTTGGTTGACTACATGCAGAAGAATGAAACTGAACCACTTTCTTACACCATACACAAAAATGAACTCAAAATAGATTAAAGACCTATATGTAAGGCATTAAACCATAAAAATCTTAGAGGAGAGCACAGGAGGTAATGTCTCAGACATTTTTGTAGACATATCACTTGGGGCAAGGGAAATAAAAGCAAAAATAAACTATTGGGACTACATCAAAATAAAAAAAAACTTTTGCACAGTGAAGGATACAATCAAAAAAACTGAAAGACAACCTACTGAATGGGAGAGGATATTTGCAAATGATATATTCAGTAAAAGGTTAGTATTCAAAATATACAGAAAATACTAATGCAACTCAACACTATAAAACCAATTTAAAAATGGGCAGAAGACATAATAGGTATTTCTCCAAGAAGACATACAGATGACCAACAGATACATGAAGAGACTACCCACAAGCCAACTCAAAATGGACAGACTAGAAAACATTTCATTAGGAGAAAATAAATAGGGGCTCCTGAATGGCTCGGTTGGTGAAGCATCCGACTTTGACTCAGGTGATGATCTCGCAGTTTGTGAGTTCTAGCCCCTCATTGGGCTCTGTGCTGACAGCTCAGAGCCTGGAGCCTACTTCAGATTCTGTATTTCCCTCTTTCTCTGCCCCTCCCCTGCTCGTGCTCTCTCAAAATAAATAAACGTTAAAAAATATTTTTTTAATAAAAGAAAACAAACATATGGCAAATAAACACATGAAAATACATTTAACACCAGAGTGCCTGGGTGGCTCAGTCAGGTTAAGCATCCAACTCTTGATTTAAGCTCTCGTCAGGATCTCACAGTTTGTGGGATTGCATCAGGCTCCATGCTGACAGCAGGATCCCTGCTTGGGATTCTCTCTCTCCCGCTCTCTGCCCCTCCCCCACTTGCACAGTCTCTGTTTCTCTCAAAATAAATAAAATAAGAAAATACATTTAACACCAACTGAATTTAGGGAATGCAAATTAAGTTCTGCTGAGGTATCCCTTGATACTCCTTAGAATGGCTAAAATTTTAAAAGGACTGAGCATATTAGGTGCTGGCACCAGTGTTGAGCAACTAGAACTGTCATAAACTACAGGTTGGAATATGAAATGGCGCAATTATTTTGAAAAACAGATTGGCAGTTAAAAAAATTAAACATATAACTACCATATAACCCAGCCATTTTTCTCCTAGGTATTTACCCATGACAAATATGAGCTTCTATTCACTCAAGCACTAGTTTATAATTATTCATAGAACCTTTATAGTACTTAACACTGAAAACAAAATGATTATGAGATGGTTAAACAAATTGTGGAATACTACTCAGAAAAAAAAAGTAAAGAACTACATGTAATAATATGATTGAATCTTAAAGTAACTGTGTTAGGTGAAAGAAGCCAAAAAAGAGTGCATATTCCACAATTCCTTTTATATAAAATTCTAGAAGACGCAAACCAGTACATAGTGAGAGAAAGCACATTGGTGGTTGCCTGTGGATATGAGTAAAGGGAGGGAAGAATGAATTTTAAGGAGTATGAAGGAAATTTTGGGAGTGATGAATGTGTGTATTATCTACATTGCAGTGATGGCTTCATTATTGTTTATGCGTTAAACAGTATCAATTGTACATTTTAAATATACAGATTATTGTACTTCAATAAGTACAATATTCAATTGTACTTATTGTACTTCAATAAGTACAAAATTCAATAAGTATTTAAAAAGAAATTACCAAGAGTTGTATATCAAAAGACAACATTAAGAGTTAATGGGTGGATGTATTTGCTACATACATACTTTACTACGGAATTATAAGTAGAATATATAATGTGTTCATAAAACTAAACAAAAAAATACAGGCAATGCATTTTTTAAATGAGCATATATTTAAATAGGCACCCCACAAAAGATATACAAAATTTTGATAAACATTTAAAAAGTTGCTTAACATTGGCAATTATTAGGGAAATGCAAATTAAAGCTATATGAAACCCATCAAGACATAAAATTGAAGGAACTGACACCATCAAGTCTTCAGAAGAATGTAGGGCAATTGGAACCCTTCAACAGTGCTAGTTTGATGCTTATTGTTACAATCACTTGGTAAACTACCAGTTTATACTAAAGGTAAACAAATTTATCCTATGACCCAGTAATTTCAATTAATGTCTAACAAGAGACATGTAAAATAATGTTTATAATATCATTCATTGTAGCCCTTGTTTGGAAACAACCAAATGCCAATTTTAGGATAGGCATGGAATATTAGGTAAGAAAAATGAATGAGGGGTGCCTGGATGGCTCAGTTGGTTAAGTGTATGACTTTAGCTCAGGTCATGCTCTCATGGTTTGTGAGTTCAAGCCCCAGATTAGGCTCTCTGCTTTTAGTACAGAGCCTGTTTCAGATCCTCTGTCTCCCCTGTCTCTGTCCCTCCCCTGCTCTCTCATGCTCTCAAAGACATTTTTTTTTTAATGAATGAACTTCCTAACATAAGGTATGAACTTGGGGTGGTTATGACTGATAGGTCACTGTAGATTCATCATTTGTAACAACTCTTAATGTGGCAGGGCATGTTGATAATGGGGGAGGCTACACATAAGTGGGGGCATGAGGTATATGGGAAACCTTAACCTTCCTTTCAATTTTGCCGTGAACCTAAAACCGTTCTAAAAAATGGTCTTTAAAGAAATGAACTAATGTTTAAATAACATGATAAATTCATGAGCATAATGTTGAATGGAGGACTATGGATACAAAAAACATATGCTATATTATTCCATTCATATGAATTTTTTGATAACTCCTGATTAGGAGGCTACAAAATGAAACTTCTGAAGTTCTGGAAATAACCTAGTTACTTGGCTAAATATTATGTAGGATATTATGAAAATGTACATTTTTTTGCCCTTTAAGTTATATTTTGTTAAAAAAACTGATTAAGTGTAAATCCCTATAATGTAAAATAAAAAAACTGAATTTAGGTATATACTTACTTAAAAGTATGAACAGTTAGACTCATAGATACTAACTACAAAGATGGACACATGCAGGTATACTAATGGAATATTTCTGAAAAAAAACACAAGAAACTAATTACAGTAAAGAATGGGAGCTATACCTGCTTTTCCTATTATATTCTTTTGCATCTTTTGCAAAAAGATGGCATTTGTATCCTCTACATGTATTTTCTAGTCTAAACAATAAGTAAAGGGAGTACAAGAAGAAAACATTAACAAAATATTACACCTCTTTTCTGGAATCCGTTTAACTTTTATTAACACTTTGCTTCTAAAACCTAGGGATTGAAAAAAATGTTTAAAAAAAATTTAAGTGACCTAAAATAACATGTAGAAAATTGTATGGAATTTGGTTTAGAAATAGAATCCTCAATTCTGGCTTTTTAATTCTTAGTATTCATGAATTTAAGAACATAATCAAGATTTTCTAATAGAACTGTTTCTCAATGAATTAATTACACCATAAGAGTCCCTTCTTTCTGATCCTAAAATATCAAGAATATTGTAGGGAATAAGGAGAATTTAGAGTGTAGGTTCTACTGTTCTATTGTTATGAGTCTGAGCTTTTGCAGTACGAATGGAACTAACGTTTGCTGTCCTATCAATTCTTTGAGCTTTTTTCACTTCTGGCAGAGATATAGTTTGGTGCATCATTTGGCCAAAACCTTAATTAGCAGTTAGAATCCAAAGGCTTAAGAGGACCTAAACATCTTCGTAAAAGTCAAGCTTGGAGAAATGAAATCATTGATGGATGTTAAGAAATTGTAGTACATTGACCTTAGATTTATTCTCCAGAGAAGTTTTGATCAAGCAGAAGAAAAGCATGTGAGTTCCCTTGCATTGGCTCCAATTTAGAGACTCATGTCGATATGGCCTTTCCAGGGATGTTAGGCGCCAATGTTGAAACTGTAATTTAAAGAGCACCAAAGTTAAAATTCACAAGCTAAGGAACAACTTGTTTTCACAGCAATGAGAGCTGGCATGGCAAACACTTCTCAGTGGTGACTTACATACTTATTCAGTGATTTAGACTGCTTCTCTGGCACGGGTCAAATGGCATATTAACATGGGATATAATCCTTTCTCACTCTGTAGGCAATGGCTCAGTGTGATATTGGCACCATATTAAGCTTCATTAACCCTACAACACGTTGCCTTCTTACTCTTGGCACTCTCCTGCAGGCTGCAGGCAGTAACCCATGAGTAATCTGATTACCTACAACCGACTGTAGCCGCATGGAATGGAGGCTGACTACAGAGTGGAACACAATTACAGTCTTTTGAGATTCAATTAGAAAGCTGTTGGTAGAGCTTCGTTTCTGTAACTGGATCCAATAACCCCTCTTGAACTGCATGTTTCTTTAAGAGCTCATAGTAAATAACGAACTTAAAAAGCTTCACCTGTTCTTCATAGGCCTTTTAGAATTTGTCCTCAAGTACATAACAAGCTAAGTTTTCAGTTATACACAGTAACTATTTCCATAGACTCTACATGGTTTTTTTTTTTGTTGTTTTTTTTGTTTTTTTTTGCCGCCTCTCTAAAGGGGAAACGTTATTCATCTCTTCCACAGAATTATTCGGGTTTTAGTTTTGTTAATGGACATTAAAAATAAATGCTACTTAGCATGGAGGTGAACATTATCAAAGACTAACTGTCCTTTAAATAAAATCTGAGGTTAAGAAAAATTGAGGTTAGCATTTGAAAAGACAAAATTAAGACAAAGATGTTCTAGACTGGATTAGGTCATTCTGCGATATCTCAAACATCAATTACACTAGATATACAAATCCATAAGATGTCATTCTTTGCTTGCTAGTGGTCTGAATTTCTAATTGCACATTTAAAATGAAGTGGTTTTAAAATGCATACTTGGAAGAAATACATTAATTAGAAGATGCTTCGTATATATTAGAATGTATTTGGTAATGGAATGTTTGTCTACTGAATTATTTTTGCCCCCAAACTTGCCTCATCTTGCTTATTGGGGATTTGCTTTTTCTATTGAGAATTCTAGAATGCATATGAATTTCAGAGACAGACTTGAGCTTGAATCCTGGCTTTGCTATAATCTATGAGATCTTTAGAAGTTATTTAATTTTTTGAACCTCAGTTTTCTCTATTTTGTAAAAGGAAATAAAAATACATTATGACAGTGTTGTTGCAATGATTAACAGCACATTATGAGGGAATGGCACAGGGCATTGTATATAGTAAACACTCAACACATGTGCTTTTCTTACTAAATTTCTAGATCTCACTGGAAACATCACTGGCTTATTGTAAACTCATATCTTTGCTTTTATCACTGTGTATAAGTTATCTGATTTGATGACATGAGCATCTATTTTTATGCCATGAAACTAGAGAATCATCACTAATTATTGAAACACATTACTTATAGGGATTTATTTGAATCCCTGAATTTCAGTAAGAGGTATCTGAGTTTGAGTGCATATGATATTTTCCTTTTATTCCCATTGTTCTTTTTTCAAAGAAAATATGAATATACAATCAGCTCATTAAATTCAACCAAGTTGCAAAACACTCAAGCCAACACTCCAGACTAATGCCAGTTCCTTGACCTCTGTGAGGTAAAGGCATGGAGTCTGAAAATATAAGCATTTTCAAATCTAAAAAGCTGGGTGGTTATAAATGTTCAGAGTATATGAAAATCTTTCCACTTGACTCTGCAAGTAAACAGCTAGTAAACTACTGAATGCTAAGCACTTTCTTCACAACAGTGAAACGGTATCACTGAGGATATCATTTTCCTCCCTTGACCCTGTAGATTACCATGTGTCTGGTGAATGCACACTGCAACAGCAGAATCAGTATGTATTTGATAACCACTGGTGTGTGAGGCCATGTCATCCATTAGCATCCATGAGTCAGATGGCTTAGTTAAGTCTAGTCATCACTTACAATAATTTAATCAGGCTAGCATTTATCCATTTTGTGGTCCAACATGACATACCTCACTTTATCATGATCCATAATGAGTCACTCTGTGTCAAGGGAACTGGTCAAGTTTAGCATTTGTTATTAATCACCAGGATTTTAGGGACAATTTTTTCAAAGTTTTGCCAACACATGTTGCTAGATTTCTATTGTTATAATTAACTATAGCTAGCTCATTAATACAGGAAAGCCAAATGGAGCCCTGAGATTCCAAAGTGTATTGTTTCAAAGTGAACTACTTTTCAAAGAATAATCCTGAAGGCAGCACTGGCTATATCACCAGGCATGGACATGTCTGGAAGAATAGAAAGCTGGTGTACATTAGTTTATTTTTTATTCTTGTTTTTCATTTGGCCCTTAGGCATGTCCATATCACCAGTGGAAAATCTGGATCAATAATAGGTCAGATGAAAGAAATGGAAGGTCTTATGGGGTTGGTTTCAACTTTTTAAGCATCAGATAAAATAAGCCCTTTTTTTGAAAGTACAGAAACTCAATTTGTAGCTTATTTGGTCAATATTGTTCATAACTTTCATGAAAGCATTGCAAGTTTTTTTTCCTTTTTGGATCTAAGCCTGGAGTAAAATAATCAACAAAACAAAGCTTGGCAACAAACTTATTCACATTTGTTCCCACATGTTTTCCCCTTTAAAAAGAAAAATCTATTCCTTCATCCATAGCTAAGATTCTATTACCCCTGCCTAGACTAACAGATTTCATAGTTTTCTGCCTCCAGAATTTATACTTCCTACCCATCCTGATTTCTCCTGGCCACATAGTTTTATCTTTTCATATTGATCTTCTTCAAAAATGCCACGAGCACCCTCCACTTATCTGTTCTTGTTCTTAGGCCAATCTCAGTTGATTCTTATGTTTCCTTGACTTCATATACTGACTCAAGATTTTACTGAAGCTTTTCATGAAGAGCATGTAAAGTTACAAGGTATACACACAGTCAAATAGTCTCCAAATGCCCTCTAAACATGTCTGCTCTTCTTCCAAAGTTCTTCTTTTCCCAGGCACTACCTCGTCCTTTCCTTACTTAGAAAACTATATCTCTTCCCTCATTGCATCCTCACTTCTAATCTGGCTCAGGAAAACAAAGCATCTGCCTCAGCATCTGTCCTGGGTGGGGAGGGCGCTAAGAGTGGTGATATAAACAATTTATCTCATGAGTCACACACACTTAATGTTGTCTAATATTCACAACACTCCAAAGGAGGAAATGGAGCATCAGAAATGTTCCATACCTAGTATCAAAATTAAGGGGCACAGCTCAGACACAGACCCGGTCAGGCTAGCTTTGAAGCCTTTGTCATCGCACCAAAGTAGTATGAGGTAGTTTTAGGTGATATTTAAATATTTTGGTAATGGTGTATTTACTGTAAAATGCATTTAAAAATATAAAACAACAAACATGATTTTACATATACTATTAATTTAACAAAAAATAAGTGAGTTGATTCAAACTTGTTTTCATATAAATTATTAATCAAATGATAGTACAGGTGGTGCACAGATGTGGGAAAGAATAAAGTTGTGGAAATTTTATAGGACCTTATACTTTAGTTATGCCAACAGCTATGAATCTCCCTATATGATTTAATTTGAATGGCCTCTGTGCTTCAGTGCTACCTTATCTAAAATGTCCACTTGCCCCATGTCTTCTTGCTGAAACCCTGCTTAAATGCACTCCCTTACCACAACTTTTCCCTACTATCCTTCTTCTGAAGAACTGCATCCATATACTGACATGGCACTGAGTGGAGTGTACAATTTTTTGACTATATTTATTCCTGTGTTTGTTCTGTTCTATCTACCTTGTGGTCTGGGACTTCCTCATTTATATCCCTATAGTTCCCTTTCCCACAGCACTTGACTTATACATAAGCACTCAGTAGAAGGTGCTAAAGAAAAGATGTCAAAAAGACTGGGTTCAAATCCCACCACCTGCAACTTATTAGCTCTAGGACCCAGGGCAAACAATATTTGAGTTTCTGTGAGGATTATATAACTTGTCAGCTTAACATGAATATCTTAGCAGAGAGTCAATATACATTAGTGTCTCTTGTTTCTACCTCCAATATTTTCTGAAAAAAATGTACAGAAATGATTGACATAAAAATTATATTCATTTATTTAAGCTTCACCCCTAATTGTTACATGCTCTTGCAAATAACTTATGTATTATTTAGATAAATATTCAACAAAGTATCCATTTGCCCAAATGCTCATAAAATTTATATTAGTCAGGATTTATTTGAATGCATGTGACTGGATACCAATCCAAACTTATAGATAAAAAGCAATCTTAAAATAGAGACACAATATGAATGTATGAATATTCACTGTTTTAAGAAACTACAGTCCTGGCTTAGGATTTGGTTCAGATATAGCTTGATCTAGGGTGCCTAGGTAATGTTACCAGAGCTCTGTTTCTCCCCACCTCTTCTTTCCTGTGTTAGCTTTATTCTTAGGCAGTTTGTCTTCATAAGCATCACCTGGCCTACCTAACCATTTCAACTAGAATCCTTAAGGCAGGAACTTCTCTATCAGTATGTGTCTCAGTCTCTTAGTCCTGAAGGACTCTTATTTATTGAGTTACATGCTCACCCTAGAAGCAATCACTGTGACCCAGTATGTTGGGTCCTTTCTAATTGCCTCATTGGCTCAGGGGTTGGTGTAAGAAGAAGAAACTGACTGATGGTCCCATCACCACCAGAAGAGAATGAATATAGGAGAAGAATGAAATAAGATACTCTGCCCAAAGAAAAGTGAGGCAGAATGAACACAACTATACTACAACTGGTGTAACACATGTTCTTGGTGCTTCACTCACATTCCTCAATACTCACTGTTCTACTAACATGCTCACAGCATCTTATAGCCCTTAAATTTACCTCCACCCAAGGGCTTTCTTTTGACCAGGCCAACCTACAGGGCAAGAAAGCAGTTAGGGGGAATGTCCCTGAAAGCGTACCTCAACCAATGACTCAGGAAGAATGGGTAGATACAGACCTCAGCTCCCTCTCCCCTTTGTCAAGCTATCTTGGAAGCATGGTTGTCAGTGCCTCCCAGAATTTCTTAGTAAGATTGGGTGCTGATTGCCATAGTAGCACCCCATTTGATAACATACCATTTATTGGCTTCTTTCCCTTCCCTGGCTGCTTCTCCATTTTTCTTCTTCCTAAGATAAGTTTTCACATTAATTACTATGCACACCTCCTGATCTGGGGGTCTGTTTCTGGGGGAGATTCAGTCCTTCTCATCTCTCACCCAAAAAAACTAGTAAGAAATCTCAAATCAGTTCCAAACTTTTCTGGGAAGAATTTTCTCATTGCAATTAACTTCATGAAGATGGAATAGTTACACTGGGATTGTTATTGTTTTATCTGTGATATGTGAGAATAGGAAAAAAAACATCCTCTAGATGAGTGAACATAATGGCTGATAACACATTAGGTGGGATGTAGATGAGAGGCAGTATCGCTTTTTTCCCTTCACCTTTTCTTCCAGTTGAAAATTTCTTCTTTTGCTGTCATGTTAAGGGTATCTAAGACCCATGAAAAATTTTAATCCAGGTTTTAAAACAGTAGAAAAAGAAGAACAAAGCTGAAGGTATAAAAATCTCAAATTTCAAGATATACCACAAAGCTATAGTAATAAAAACAATATGGTGCTAGCACAAAAACACAGATCAATGGGACAGAATAGAGAGTCCAGAAATAAACCCACACTTACATGATCAATTAATCTATGACTAAGGAGGAAAGAATATTCAATGGGAAGAAGTCTCTTCAGCAAATAATGATGGGGAAACTGGACAGTTACATGCAAAAGAATGAAACCAGACTACTATCTTATACCATCCACAATAATAAGTTAAAAATGGATTAAAGACCTAAATGTGAGATGTGAAATTGTGAAATCCCTAGAATAAAACATAGGAATTAATTTTTTTCACATCAGCTGTAGAAAATTTTTCTAGATAGGTCCCCTCAGGCAAGGGAAACAAAAGCAAAAATAAACTACTGGATGACACCAACATAAAAAGCTTTTGCACAGTAAAGGAGACCATCAACATAATGAAGTGGCAACCCACTGAATGGGAGAAGATATTTGCAAATAATATATCTAATGAGGGATGAATATCAAAATATATAAAGAACTTATACAACTTAACAAAAACTACCCAAATAACCCAGTTTTTTTAAATAGATAGAGGATATGAGTCCTCTTTTCCAAAAAAGACAGCCAACAAACTCATGAAAAGATGCTCAACATCACCAATAATCAGGGCAATGCAAATTAAAACCACAATGAGGTATCACCTTATACCTGTCGGAATGACTAAAATTATAAAACAAGAAATAACAAATGTTAGCAAGGATCTAGAGAAAAGGGAACTCTCATGCACTATTGGTAACAATGCAAATTGTTGCATCCACTATAAAAAACAGTATGCAATTTCCTCAAAAAAGTTAAAAACAGAATTAACATATGAGTAGTAATTACACTATTGGGTATTTACCCAAAGATTATGAAAGTACTAGTTTAAAAAGATATATTCCCCCTCTATTTATTGCAGCATTATTTGCAATAGCCAAGATACGGAGGAAACCCAAATGTCCACCAATGAATGGATAAAGAAAAAACGGTATTCACTCACACACACACAGCCATGAAAGAATGAAATCTTGCCATCACAACAGCATGGATGAACCACAATGCTAAGTGAAACGTCAGTCTGAAAAAGACAAATACCATATGATTTCACCCATATGTGGAAGAAACAAAACAAATGAACAAAGAAATGAAAAAGACAAACCATCAAAAGAACTTAAATACAGAGAACAAACTGGTGCTTGCCAGAGGGGAGGTGAGCGCTAGTGGCCAGTGGGAGGATAAAGACAATTAGATAAAGATGATTAAGAGGACACTTACCTTGATAAGCACTGAAAAATGTATAGAATTGTACACCTGAAACTAACATGACCCCTGTGTGTTAATTATACTTGTGGGAAAAAAAGAAAGAAAACGCCTGACTCAAACATAAACTCAGTTTTCAAATCTAATGCAAGAGAAACACAATCACTTTTATCATTCTAACCTGCCACTTGGCAGCACAGTTTACCCTTTGATCCAATTAATTTCTACAAATGAGATGTGTGGAAAAACAAAAAAGATTCAATCATATATTTAGAAATACAGTGAAATTCTTGTTATCAACTATAAGAAGTAGAGAATATAGTCTCAATTATCAAGCAAAGTTTGGTAGCAAGGGAAGATTCAATGAATAAAGAATGTGAGAAATCTGAAAATGTTTGTGACGCTTGTATAAGCAAACACTTTTGGAGTTTGGGAAATGGAAAATAAAGATAGTCAAGAAGCAGGACAATGTGAACACAGACAAAATTAGGTCAAAAACATATGTTCTGGCAAGCACTAAATTGATTGGTTTAACCAATAGGACTTAATTAAGAATGACTTTTTCCAGATGTCCCTTACTCATGCAGATTGGGGATTTTGAAATGTTGCTTTTTGATCATTTGCATTTGGGTGCTGGGAAGGGATGAGGGGGGAGTGAAATTGAAAGGAAGAATTCATGTCAAAGGTTTGGGAAAAATATATGAAGTTGGTGATCTTGTAGCTCTTTCTAGGGTCCCATTTGTAAGTTTTTCCTTCTCACAGGCCTCTTAATGTTGACATTTCCTACATTCATTTTAGCTTCTTTTATTGGCCTTGATGATCCTATTTATCCCAGTATCTTTAATAATCATCCATAGGCTGGTGATTCCCCAGTTAGCTCTTCAGTCCAGAGCTGTCTCATGAGCTACAAACTGAGTATACACAATTGCTTAACCAAAACTCCTACTAATATACACCTCAAATTTAACATGCCTAAGACTGCAAGGTCTAATATATACCTTAAACTTAACATGCTTAAGACTGCAATTCTCTTTCCCATAAAAGCTTGCTCTACCTATATATAGCCTTTCACAACTCAGTTGATAGCAACTCAGACTTTCAGTTGCTCAGTCCAAAAACCTTGAAGTCATACGAAAATCTTTTCTTTCATAACCACACATGCAATCCTGTTGGTTCTACCTTCAAGATATATACAGACCACTTCTCACCACTTTCTTTACTACAATCCAGGTCCTAACTGTCATTTTTCACCTGGATATTACATTTGTCTTCTACTGGTTTGCAGTCTTTTATCCTTCTTTTACCTCGAGACTATTGGTAATCCTTGTGTCATTCTTCTGCTCAAAACCCCGCTCTCCCATTTCTCTTAGTAAAAACAAAGGCAGCCTAGAAGGCCTTATGTGATTTGGCCTCCTGTCTCCTCTCTCACTGCTCTTCTACTGATCTTCCCTTGACCAGTCTGCTCCAGAGCATGTCCCTCCTAGGCTTTTCTGGACCCTGACCAGAACTGTCCTGGCTTTAGGACCTTACTTGTGCTGTTTGTTCTGCCTTTCATGTTCTTACTTCAAGTAGTTTTTTTGACTCATGTCTCACTTCCTCCAGCTCTTTGCTCAAATACTACTTTCTTAATGAGGCCCTGACCACCTATTAAACCCACTGCAATCTATAGCCACGATTCTCTTCCCATCTTATTCCCTGACACTTCCTATAGTAGTTCTCCAGCACTGAGTAACAAATTGCCAACAAATATAATGGCTTTAAACAGTGTGAATTTATTAGCTCACAGTTCTCTATAGTCAGAAATCTGGCATAGTTTAGCTGAGTTCTCTACCTAGGGTCTCACAAGGCTGACATCAAGGTGCTAGCCAGGCTAGGCTCTTATCTGGACGCCCTAGGGAAGAATCCACCTCCAAGCTCATTCACCTTGTTGGCAGAATTCACTTCTTTGCAGTTGTACAGATGAGGTCTCCCTTTTTCACTGGATGTCAGCCAGAATTCTTATTTTCAATTTCTAAACACCCAAAAGACCTCCCTATAATCCTTTTCACACATGGCCCTTCATCCTCTAACTTGCAAGCACATTGCATACTTTCTGTGCTTCAAGTCGTCTGATTTCCCCTCTGCCCTCACTTCAGGTTTTAAGAGCTCATGTGATTACATTAAGCCCACTGGAACAATTTAAATAATCTCCCTACTTTAAGGTCAATTGGTTAGTAATCTTAAACGCATTTGTAATGTCCTTTTTGCCATGTAATGTTAACATATTCCCAAGAGTAATAACAGGTAGTAAAGGTGATGAAGGACAAAATTCTGCCTACTACACTTCCCAAGCACCAAGAACTATGCCTTCCTGGCATATGGTACCCATGAGTGATTATGTGGCAGCAGACACCTGAGCTGGAGATCTTATTTGCATAAAGTTGGTTTTTGCCTATTGCATTTGGAAGAAAAGCTTCTGAATCCTTCCAATTTGGATGTATTGGAATGTGAAAAATCACTTATGTTTGTTTTGATCTATGAAGAAGGAAGACTCAGGGAATGAGAGAGGAAAAAGAAGAAAGATGGTAAATGGAAGGGACAAGTTTGGGACAGAGTAGGAGAATGCCCAAGACCATGTGCATGGAAACTCTGACTTTGTTTCACACAAAGACAAAGTAGATATTTTTCCCATTTGTTAATATTGTCAGTCCCAAGACTCTCACTCTTATGTGACAGATGTGTTTTTCCAGGCTCTTAGGACTATAATTGTTTAACAAACCAGACACCCTTAGAGGTTCCCTTGTACTTACAGACACATATTCTGCCTGTAATAGGAATTCTGGTAGATGCAACAAGTCCACAAGGGCAGTCAGGGACTGGGAGGCTTGGGATGGAATTCATGGCTTTTTCTCCTTGGCAAGAAAATATTACCATTTTATCTTTCTTATATTAAAACATAAGATATTTGAACTTAAATATGAAAAATTACTTCATGTCCTACATGGATGCTTAAACTCATAGGGAAAATGATTTGGTAATTATGATAATTTTGAATATCAGAAAACTTTAGATTAATTAAAAATGATAAATTTGTCCCTTTTCAGTCTTGTGTCTGGCTTCCACGCAACCATAAATATGCTGCTAATTTACAATTTTTCTCCTTTCCTTCAGAGTGAGCTCTCAGAGTTCACATTCAAAGTACAGGGGTCCAGGGGTGTCTTGGTGGCTCATTTGGTTAAGTGTCTGACTTCAGATTAGCTCACTATCTCATAGCTCATGAGTTTGAGCCATGCCTGGTGCCTGCTTCAAATTCTGTGTTTCCCTCTCTCTCTGTCCCTCCCCCATTTGCACACTGTCTCTCTGTCTCTCAAAACTGAACATTAAAAAAAAATTTTTTTTGCAAAGTACTAGGGGGGCATCTGGCCAATCTTTTCCTTTACTATCTCCTTCAATTGGCCGACTAGACAGTCTGATACCTGCTAGAGAAGACAGCTTTGGGTGCCCTTCAGAAGTACCATTCTGCATAGCTCTCTTACTTTCCAAGGATATTATGCTAGGAAAAAGAAATTATGCTAGAAAATTGCTTAAAGGAGAATCAGAAGTTTTTCTTTTAATTTTGTCTTTTCTTCTATTAGCTCTTCTTGATTCAGTCATACAACAAACATGTGTTGAATGTTCTCTTACATGGCAAACATGGACCATGTATCAGAAAGACACAATTTGGGAATAGACTTGAATAGTTTGAATTAATTGACTAGATTCTGGTGGAGAGTTAGTGGTGTGTGGGAGGGGGGAAATGGGTTTGGGTGAATGTGGGGGAAACTCTGACTTACAGCAGGAGTGGGCAAACTGTAGTCTCTATACAGACTGCAAGTTAGAAATGGTTTTGCACTGAGAGTCTGGGAAGATGGTAAAGTAGGAGGATCCTGAGCTCACCTTGTCCCTTAGACACACTGAGGTGACAACTACATGTATTGCAACTCACTCTGAAAATGACCTGAAGACTGACACAAGAGATCTTCCATAGCTGGTCATAGAGAGAAGGCCATATCAAAAAGGATAGGATGGGTGGAGACATGGTTGGAACAAAACCCTCAGCATGATTAACAAATGAAAAAGATAATCACGCTCAGCGAAGAGGAAGGGAATCAGACTTCACGCTGGGCACCCACAGTACCCACATTGGGAAGACAAGACCCCGTAATATCTGACTTTGAAAATCAGCAAGGCTTAATGCCAGAAAAGCCAGACAGTTGGAGGAAACCAAGTTTCTCTTACTCTGTCCAGAGATAGCAACAAAGCAGAAGCAGCAGTTTGAAAGTACCTGCAGTATACATGAAGACTTACTAATTTTAAAACAGGTACCAGAGGGGCAGGAATCTGCAAGAGATTTTTCCAAGAACAAAAGTGCTGGTAGGTGCTATTTTTCTTGCCCTTCCTCAGTCAAAACAGCTGATGCTCAGGAAAGCCAACATTCCCCATCTACCTTACTAGAACTGCATGCCCCACCCTAGCACCCTACTGTGGACCTGCCCCGATCAAACACAATTGCCTGCTGTGTGACAACTGTCCTGAAGTGGAGGCAAGGGGGAAGATAACCCTACACATTAAAGCGCTCATGGTTTCTACAGCTGGGTTTCTTAGCTGTGTGTGCAGAAAGCAAGTCCTACCCTTTGTCCTTTGATGTGCCCAAAGATATCCCAGGAGCTAAATGTAGACAGCAAAGCTGAGGGCTGGTCCCAACACCCTCCACCCTGTGTGTCCACAGCAATTTGTGGCTCAGCCACAACAGAAGAAGGAATACAGCCCACATAGGGAACACCAGATTCTGGTGAACAGGGTGGATTGTGCTATAGGACACCACAGGACTCTGCTGCACAAGGCCACTGTTTTTAAGACCAGGAGACACAGCTGACCTACTTAATACATGGAAAGAGAGTTAGACAAATGAGGAGATAAAGGAATATGTCCCAAATGAAAGAACAAGACTAAAATCATACAAGAAGAGCTATATGAAACAAAGATAAGCAATATACCTGATAAAGATTTCAAAGTAATGGTCATAAAGATACTAATGTCAATAGCAGAGTGGATTAACTCAGTGAGAATTTCAATAAAGAGAAAATACAAAGACAATCAGAGCTGAAGAATACAGTAACTAAAATGAAAACTAAACTAGAGGGAATCAACAGATTGGGGGATGCAAAGATGAGATCAGTGATCAGTAATACAAGGTAATGGAAGGCAACCAATCTAAACAGTTAAAAGAAAAAATATATAATAAATGAGAATATATTAAGACACCACTATGATATTGTCAAGCATAATAACATTCACATTATAGGGATCCTAGAAGGAGAAGAGAGAGAAAGGGGCAGAAAATTTATTTGAAAAAATACTGGCTTAAAATTTCCCTAATTTGGGGAAGGAAACAAACATCTGTGTCCAGGAATCATAGTATCTTAAACAAGATGAACTCAAGGAAGCCCACACTACATCAAAAACATATACAAAAACTAGTCAAGAGATACACAAAATAAAATGATGTAAAATATTATATCATACATAAAACACATAGGAGGGAGTAAAAATTAAGTGCCTTTAGAGTGTGTTCAAACTTTGGTAACCATCAAATTAATGTAGACAGCTAAACACCTACAATGTTACATATGAACTCCATGATACCAAAAAGTAAAAATCTGTAATACATGGCACATAAAAAAGACAAAGGAATCCAAGTATATACTAAAGAAAGCCATCAAACCTCAAGGGAAGATAGCAGAGGAAGAAGAAAGGAACAGAGAAGAACTACAAAAACAACCAGAAAACAACTAACAAAATAGCACTAAGTCCAGAGCTATCAATAATTACCTTAAAAGTAAATGGCTTTACTTTTAAGGTAATTACATAGGGTGGCAGAATGGATTAAAAAACAACACAAAACAAAAACACACCTATATGTTGCCCACAAGAGACTCACTTCAGACCTAAAAGCACATACAGACTTAAAATGAAAGTGAAGTCATGGAAAAAAATTCAAGGAAATGGAAGGGGGGGGGGGAAATAAACTATGGTAGTCATACCAGAAAAAAAAATAGACTTTAAAGCAAAGACTGTAGCAAAATATAAGGAAGGACATTATATAGTAATAAAGGGATCCCTCCAACAAGAGGATATAACAATTGTAAATATCCATGCACTCAACATAGGAACTAAATAAGTAAAGAAAACATTAATAGACATAAAGGAACAACTAAATAAGTAGAGAACATTAATAGACATAAAGGGAGAAATTGGCCACAATACAGTATTAGTAAGGGATGTTAACACCCTACTTACATCAATGGATAGATCACCCAGACAAAAAGTAAAACAAAAAATAACAAAACGGTGGCCTTGAACAACACATTAGACCAGATGGACTTAACAGATATATATATAGAACACTCCATCCAAAAACATTAAACATTCTTTTCAACTGCACCTGGAACATTCTCTAGAATAGATCACATGTTAAACCACAAAACAAGTTTCAAAATTTGAGAAAATTGAAATCAAGCATATTTTCCAACCACAATAGTATGAAACTAGAAATCAATTATAGAAAAAAATATGGAAAAAAACCACAAACACTGGGATGCTAAACAACATGCTATTAAACAACCAAGGGTTCAACGAAGAAATCAAAGACAAAGTTAATAATACATAGACACCAATGAAAATGAAAACATTCCAAAGTATCTGAGATGCATCAAAAGCAGTTCTAGGAAAAGTATTTATGAATACCTCAAGAAACTAGAAAAATCTCAAACAACTTAACCTTACACCTAAAGGAAACAGAAAAACAACAAAGTCCAAAGTTAGTAGAAGGAAACACAAGATTAAAGTGGAAATAAATAAAGTTGAGACTAAAAAAAAATAGATTGATGAAATTAGGAGCTAGTTCTTTGAAAAGATAAAACTGATACACCTTTAGCCAGATTCATCAAGAGAACAGAGGATCAAATAAAATCACAGAAATACAAAGGATTAGAAGAGAATACTATAAAAAATTATATGTTAACAAATTGAACAATCTAGAGGAAATGAATAAATTCCTAGAAATATACAATTTTTCAAAACTGAATCAAGAACAAAATATATGAACAAACAACATTTTACTATAATAAAATGGAGTCAGCAATAAAAAAAAACTCTCAACCAACAAGAGTTCACAACATGGCTTCACAGCTGAATTCTCTCAAACATTTACAGAAAAAAATTATACCTGTTCTTCTCAAACTATTCCAAAAAAATAGAAGAAGGAAATTTTCCAGATTTATTCTTAGGCCACCATTACCTTCATGCCAAAATTAGACAGACACTGAAAAAAAAAAAAAAAACAAGAAGAAAACTGTAGGCTAATGTTCCTGCTATAGATATAAAAATTCTTAACAAAATATTAGCAAACTGAATTCACCACCACATTAAAAGTTCATTCACCAAGATCAACTGTGACTTATTCCAGTGATGCAAAGATGGTTCAATATTTGCAAACCAATCAGCATGATAGATCACATTAAGAGGAAGAATAAAAACCATATGAGCATCTCAATAGATGCAGAAGAAGCATTTGACAGAAACTGAACATCCATTCATGATAAAAACTCTCAACAAAGTGTGTTTAGAGGGAATGTACATCAACGTAAGAAAGGCCATATATGATAAACCCACAAAACACACTAAACAGTGTAAAACAGAGCTTTCCTAAAGATCAAGAACAAGAGGAGGATGTACACTCTCACCACTTTTACTCAATTATTATCCTGGAAAGTCTAGCCACAGCAATCAGACAAGAAAAGAAAATGCATCCAAATTGGTAAGGAAAAAAATAAAACTGTTGCTATCTGCAGGTGACATGATACTGTATATAGAAAGCCTTAAAGACTCTTCCAAAAAACTATTAAAATAAACTAACTTAATAAGTTCCAGGATACTAAATTAATATATCAGCCTTTTACTTTAGAAGCCAGTGCTCTGATTTGTTTGGAATGCTTCATTTACTCATTCCTGAAGCACTTCCTGAGTATGATAGGAGATTAGAGAATTTTGATTAGCAAATCTGGGTCACCACAGGAATGAGTTTTGAGCCAGCAAAAGGGTTTCTGTTACCAGAATAGTAGCAAGGCTCTGGACAAAGACAACAGATGTCTGCTTTGGTGAAGCAGTAGTGGAGAAGCAACATCAGCATAGGAGAGCAGACCAACGAATGCAGCATCTATGGGTAGCATCAGAAGCGCTGAAAATGCAACATAATTGGCATGGTTGGACAGTACTTCAGTAACTAGGTGGGCCACGGATCTGAATAGAAATAGACATTGTCTGCCTAGTATGAGGTGCTTCTGATATCATGCACACACACTAAAATTAGACAAGGGCCTTAGACAAGGCTTGAAGTTCCAGGGGATTCCAGTTACAAAGTTAGATTTGTGATTATTGGACCCTTGCACATAGCCTCAGGTTAAAGTGGCCCAGAGAAGTACATGGTACAGAGAGTTAAATGCCACTTAGGCTCTTATAGTATACAGTCTGTTTATTGGTCCAAAGGATAAATAGTATCTATAATTTAATATAGTTTAAGTGCTACAATGCAATTATATTGTGAGGCTTTGAATACATAACAGAGAAGACAGTGTTTGTGTTGGGTCTCCTGGAAAAGTTAGCTAAAAGGCAATCATGAAAAAAAATCTTTGGGCAGATAGAACCATATACACTTGAGAGAACAAGTATCTCAGTATGACTAGGGTAGAGAAGGTAGAACTAGCATTTATTAGAACACATACTCTGTCCAGGTATTAAGCTAGGTGCTTTCAATTCTCTATTTGATGCAGAGCATAACCCATATCACACTAGTTATGGTGAAGGCAGAAGATGAAGCTGCATAATCAAAGGAGTGCAGAATTAAGGCTTATTCTTGGGGCAAATGGAGGCAGACGGATATTTTTAAAGAAAGCAGAGATTAAAAGATAGGTATCTGATTAGCAGGGAGGGTAATGAGTTCAGATTTGGAAAATTTGAGTTCACCAGGTCTATGTGATAATCAGGTGGCAGTGTTTAACTGGTAGATGGAAATATGGATCTAGAACTCCGAGAAATAGTTCAGGAATTTTCCATTTACTTTTCTTCTGGCATCTATGGGAGCTTAATAAAACCGCTGTGATTGCTCATTATGAAGTTTGAGAATTTTACTAGATCAACTCCCTATGACTATGGACATCCTTCATTTTTTATTCATTAGTTGTCTTGGCTACTCATGTACCTCTAATTTTGTACAGAAAGTGTCTGGATGATAATCTATCCTGAATCTGCACAGCAGTTTTTGCATTAGCTACTTGGTTTATTAACTGCAATTCTTTGCTTCATTCTTGAACCAAAGAACCTAGTCTTTTAATTGTCCCCCTCCCAACAACTGGATCTTGTTTGGTCTTCTTAAATTTCTGTTCTTAGAATCTGCTCAGTGGCTCCAATTACCACAAAGAGGAGAGCCGTTCTGCTTATTCCCACCCCACATTTTTGCTAGACTTTAACCTATAAGAAAACAAAACTAACATTGTATATTGAGAATAATTGAAATCCTGTGATGTTTCTAGTTTGGCACATGGGTCCTGTCCTGCATCAGAACCAACAGGACAGTTTGTTAAAAAAAAATGCAGACTTTTGGTCTAGAAGATCAAAAAAAAAAAATCAGAATCTCTAAGGGATGAAGTCTAGAATCAGTTTTCTTTTTATAAGCACCTTGATGACTCTTATGCACGTTTTTAAATTTGCGAACCACAGATTTAATACAAAAAGAAATGAAACATACAACAGAACTTTAAATATTTACAACAAGGTAGGTTGAAAAGTTTAAGAATGGTATTTCCTTTATAAAATGATTTCTGAAAACACATTTAATATAAATTATTGGAAAATACTTGAAATAATTTAAAAATAAAAAATTATAAATATAAACCTTGAAAACAAGTTTACCTACAGTTCCACATTCAAGAGGACAGGTAACATTTTATTGAATGATCTTTACATCTTTTATTTTCTAGAGATGTATTTTTTCTTTTATCTATGTATATAGGCTCAAACTTCACATGTAGTGTGTAGTACATTTTTCTCACTCAACGTGTCACATGCATTTTTGAACTTCTTCAAAAATATTTTAATATATGTACTATTTCCCATCTTACAGCTATGTTACATTTTGTATAGCTGTATGTATTCTTCTAGTATTAACCAGTGTTTATGTTTGTGTCTGGATTACTTTGCTAATCTTACTAGTGGAACCCTAGAAGTATGCTCCCTGTCTTCTTCAGCTTTGTGTTTCTGAGGACCAAGTGGGCCTGTAACCCTCCCTGAGTTTAAACTATTGACATTAGTGCTATTAAAGCTGCTCTTAATAAAGTGGGGATAGAAGCCCAGCTGAGGAATAAGTGGAGACAAACTAATTTAGAGTCCTGTCTTTCCTTGTGTGCAGTTCGTTTAGTCAGTTTTGTTAGTTATCCTCCCACCCACCCACAGATGGCAGGGCACTGATTCTCAACACTGTTGTGAAACATGTGCACTTGTTTACACTACCTATCCATGTCCTTACCTACACTCCTACCCCAACCTCGACAATGCACACATATTCACAACGGAGGTTGCATATGTGGCCTATAATCTTGGCATTCTCCATGCTGTAGGCATGTCTCACTTCCTTCTCCTATCCTCTACACTGCTACTGAAAACCTACTTATTTTTTTAATTTTTAATATTTTAATTATTGTTTAATTTACATTCAAGTTAGTTAACATATGGTGCAACAATGATTTCAGGAGTGGATTCCTTAATGGCCCTTACCCATTTAGACCATCGCCCCTCCCACAACCCCTCCAGCAACCCTGTTTGTTCTCTATATTTAAGAGTCTTTTATGTTTTGTCCCCCTCCATGTCTTTATTTTCTTCTGGCTTCCCTTCCCTTATGTTCATCTGTTTTGTATCTTAAATTCCTCATATGAGTGAAGT
Organism: Cryptoprocta ferox; assembly: GCA_028646485.1. Lineage (NCBI taxonomy): Eukaryota > Metazoa > Chordata > Mammalia > Carnivora > Eupleridae > Cryptoprocta > Cryptoprocta ferox. The sequence goes on along the minus strand of CM053578.1, from coordinate 27,852,027 downwards.
CATATGATATTTGTCTTTCTCTGACTAATTTCGCTTAGCATAATACCCTCCAGTTCCACCCACATAGTTGCAAATGGCAAGATTTCACATTGGGTTGAGGGGTCAACTACTCTGAAAAAGGAGACAACATGATGAAGAGTTTAGAGAGTAAGGTTGCCTAAGATACATGAGACTAGAAATGATGGAAGGACAAGATCAGAAAGAAATTCTTCATGGATGGTAGTGGTAACAGTGATATCTTACATTGAGTTATTTTTCTGCACTATAGCAATGATTCATATAGCAATCAGTAAAAGTTATTAGACACACAAAACAAAGAATGAAGGAAGGGAAGATGGATTAATGCTTTTTCATTTACTAACTGGTTGCTTTACTTGGGTAAATTAGATTGTCTCAGTTTCCAACTTTTGAAATAGAATGATATTTACCCTGCAAATTGTTGAAGGTCCTTCAGTAGATATTATTCTGTGTTTCTGGTCCTCAAGGCCTTGGTGTGTGATAGATTAACTGTAACAGAAAAAACTGAAGTGGTATGTATGTACTCATGGCTGATGTAGTGATGGTAATAAATATTCATACCAATTTTCCTTCTGGGAAATATTTTCAATTTTATTAGGGGTCTTGAGTGCCTGAATTTGGAAGACTTCTCATTCATTTTGATAGATTTTGTTCATATTGGTCTTGGAGTGTGTGTTATATCTTGTCCCCTGGCAGGGCATGACTAGCTAGAAAGGAGGAAGGTAGCACTAGAGAGTCAATGACCTGGAACCAGACCTAGCTGAGGGAGTGAAGCAGGTTATGGAGATAGTTCCAATATCTCAAGGTGGATTTAAGACTAGTCAAGAAGGTAGAACATATTTGAGGAGCTCAGCAAAAGTAAACAGTTCAGGTCACAGAAGTCCAACAGGAAGTATAAGATTGCTTTGACAAGTGGGTGGAACATAGTAATGATCAGTATCACTAGCAGAAATCTTAGGTCAATATTTGGCATTGAATCAAATGATTCAGTGGCTAATTTCAAGAATGTTCACCAGCAGAAAACAAGTTTTAGGGCCAGAATGGATGATAAGCAGTAAGACTCCAAAATTTCTAGAGGCTATGAACTACAAATTACACACAGAATAAGAATCAAAGGAGAAATCATATTAAAGGAGTCAGGGGCAGAGAGGACAGGATTTTATCACAGGCATAACTAGAGCCGAGGGTAGAGTTGATTTAGTAACATGAATCACAAGAGTTGTAGTTCTTGAGAGCCTGTCTTCCCCCTTATTTCCCCCAACCTCCACATACACATAAAAACTGAAGGTTATTATTGGTCTCACAACACTTGCTATTGGCACATGGAAACCCTGCAAACGAAGCGCAGGTAATCCATTGGAAAGAAGGCTCCAGTACTTGAAAGCCAGGCTGGTCCTGAAAGGCTGCCTACCCTTTACATGTGTTGATGGAAAGGCAGACTTGGGAATGATCCATTAACAACATCAAATCTGTAGCTGGCTGCTCTGTGCAGTCAACTGACATTTGTGCCATCACCTACCCCTTTGTGTCCCAACTCCTTAGCATAACATGATATGTACTTCATGGCTCAACCTTCCCAGCCCCATCACCTTTCTCTTCCCTCCTTGCTCTCTGGGAAACACCTACATGTCCTTCAAGACCCAGCTAAAATGTCACCTTCTCTGAGGAATGCAGCTAACTCCTTTAGGCAACATGAATCACTCCTTCTCCATACTCTCCAAGCAGAGTACCCAGTATCCTTTACCATCCATCACATTACATCATCTTCATCTCTTTACACCTCCATTTCTCCCACTGGCGGTGAACTCCTCCAAGACAAAGATTGCCTTATTCACTCGTTTCCCCAGCACCTCATTCAGTTCTTGCCACTATCTCATGCAGTTGCTCAATGAGGGCACAATGGCCCAGGATGTTAAAATAACTTACCCAAGGATATCCAGCTAGTTAAGAGCAGAACTAGTTGCAGTAGAACCAGGTCACCTGACTTCTAATCCAATGCTTTGCTCGTCCTATCATATTGTTCTGCCTCCCATCTAATGATTACAGTGCTCTTTTAAATTCTATGGCACCTTTAGTAACATTCAAATGTGTATTCATTTATTACATGCTTCTATCATTCATCTGAAGTAGGTCAAGATGGCCTCATTGCCTCCTTTCGAGATTCCTGAATTGAGGCAGTTAGTGCATTCTTCAAAGTCTCAAAGCCAGTCATTGAAAGATCCTCTAACTTGTGCTTATGCTTTGCTACCAGACCACCTGGTCAAACAGTACATGTTAGCTATTTGACATAGTTATCAAAACAACAGGAAGAAACCAGTTTAGACTATGCTGGTCACTGCTTGAACTATTATTTATTCGTCCTGCAGTTTTAGAAAAAATAAGTTAGAACTCTCCCTAGAGGGATTCTACTAATGTGGGTGATTTATCACTGCCCTTTTTCCACATATATGTTTTTGGAGTTAAAAGGGAAGTTGGAAGCAGGAGACCACCTGGGGCATTGTGAATTCTCTCTCTCAATCAGAGTCTTTGTCTAACTGGCATAGCTATTTGCTTGTCGCGCATAAAAAAGCTTTTTACTACAGTAGATCTTAAAGAAAGGTACTTTCTGTTAACACTCATTTCCCTAAAGGAACATTTTATTGGGAATCTGGGATAAAAAAAAAAAACTATTCTTAAGGAACACACCCAATGTGGATAGATCACATTTCATTCTTGTTTACAAGAAGAGGGATCTGTGGAAGACCATATGGCACCATGTGGACATTTTAAAGGCAACACTTGTTTCATAGGTTACTCTGTAGTTTACTAAATAGGAGCTCTAATGATTTGAAAGATTATGTCTTTCTCAATTACAATGTAAGTGAGATACTCTTAGTCCCCAATGAAAGGTTTTCTTGTCAGGGAGTATGCTTGTTAACAACAAATGATGCTTTCTCAATACTATCCTGATTCCAAATATGGATATATCTTAGAAAATGTCAGGGATAAAACATTTCTAGTCTTTTGTCCTGATTTATATATATATATATATATATATATATATATATATATATATATAATATTTTAAAGCCCAAAAGCCAAATCTAATTAGTCACATATGTAGGAGTCAGTAATTTTAAGATTTCTGTGCCCTTTCCATAATGAGAATAGGGAATAGAATTTCTCAGTAGGGTACAAGAAGGAGTAGGGGTCTTTGAGCCAGCAATTACAGAGAGTAACCCTGGAATTTGTGAGCAGAAAGGACTATGTGGTTAATTCCAGGACTCACTGGAAGCCAAGATGGGCTTAGGTATTGCTAGGCATTACTTAGGTTATTATTAGGATAGAGGAAAAATAACTACCTTCTAAGGTAGAACATTTTTCTTATCCCTAAGTGACAATATTGCTACGTTAGCTTTAAAAACAAATAATCAAGGCACAAATGCATTTTTCTCTTATGCAAAAAAAAAAAAATCTTACTTGGTTGAACATGAGCTTTTGAAAGTTATTTATATTCTAAGAAGAGAGAAAATTGGGCTAGCATTGTCCACATATTCGTTGTACTTTTTCTTTAATTTCCACAAAATGTTTGAATTAAATTTTTATTTGATGTGATAAAGAAAAGAATGTTTTAATTGCTTCAAGAATGTTGGACTATCAGTCACTAGATTGGTATGAGAGATGGGTTGCAAAAACGGCCTCAGTTGTTCCCCTCACTCCCATAGCTTCGCTCCTTTCAATGTGACTTTATAGTTCCTCCCATCAAAGATAGAATCTCTTCCTCTACCCTCTGAACCTGGGATGGCCTTGCAGTTTGCTTTGGCTAATAGGGTATGGCACAAGTCATGATGTGCCAGTTCTGTTTTTAGGCCTCAAGAAGCCTTGATTGGTTCTGTTCTTTCTCCTGGACATTTGCATCCACCATTAGACCCGGCCTAGGCCTGCTTGTTTTAGGACACAAGACCAAGTGGAACAAAGTTAAACCAACCCATCTAAGGCCTTCCTAGGCTAGCCAGCTCCTAGCCAAATTGCACCTCATTAGAGAAACATGAGCCCACCTCAGCTAAGCCAATTTAGAAGCACCCAGGTAACTCACACACCTGAACAAACTGAATACTGTTGGATGCCTCCGAATTTTGTATTTACTTATTATGCAACCTTGTTATGGCAAAGATAAATGATAAAGTTGGTAAGTATTTACTTATGTAGACACTTTCAATCACACTACCAAAACCCCTCTAGAAATGAAACTTTCACTTAAAAATGGACATGATAAACAAAATGCTACATTCAAAACAAAACATCAACCCTGCCTTCCACCAGCAAACGGTACGCTATGCCCAGCGGGACCTATGAACACATGAACTTACAGATATCCTTTCACAACCTAATCTGTTTGTCAGTGGAGAACCTTCTGCAGAGTGGATGGTCTTTCTCAAGTTAGCCAAGATTTTTTTTTTTCATCGTTGAAGTGTAACCCAAATTAATTTACAATTTGCTAGTATGTTTTTCCTGCTAAGATGTTTACCTCTGTCCAGTGTTTGTGACATTCATTTTCTTTCCTTCTTTAAGGCATATTTTATCTGCCTATGTCTGGAATATAATTTTGCTTTAGGGACTCAACCTTTGGAAAGAGGGATCTTACACATCTGATTAACCATAAAGTTATCTCTATTGTAAAAGCCAGACAAACAAGTAAACTATCTTCACATAAGAGTTCAGTTTTTAGAGAGTGAAAGCTTACTAAACAGTCTAGAAGGCAAGTGATGAAGCTAGCCAAACAGGGTGGGACCATGGCTTAGCTAGACAAAGTAGAAGCCAAGAAAGTGCAGAGGAGTAACTCAAATCCAGTAGACATTCAAAAGATATGAATTCATAATGAGGAATTGCTTCTCTTCAGTTCCCTAATTCATTGCAGATAACATTGGAAATCATAACTTGATTTTATCTTGTAAATAAAGGATGCAAAAATCCCAGGTCCAACTGCATTAGAACTAACTTCTGTGACTCAGTTTCCTCACCTGTAAAATGGGAATAATACCTGCCTCATACAGTTGGTAGAAGTATTAAGTGACTGAATATTTGTAAAACAGTGCCTGATATATGGCAAATGTTTGTTAAATAAAAAATTACAAACTAGAAGCTGAAGACTTCAGTTTCTAATCTGGCAAATTAGAAACTGGGAGTCTTATTTGATCCTAACAGGTAAAAAGTTGAATAAATCAACAACCCTTGTTAGGTTCATCAGAGATATGAAATTATAGGGCAAACCACTGCCTGCCCCCCAAGTTGGAGAGACAGAGAAGCGAATACAGAAAATCACAGGTTACCGGGACACTAGTACACCACCTCAGCAGAATCAGTGCCGGGGCAGGAAAACCTAAACTGTAATTGATGAATTTCTGGGGCCTCAGACTAGATAAAGCTGAGAGTTAAAAGCTCCAGGGGGCTCAGTAATGAGGGGGGGAGCTCTCACATCGGTGTGAATTTTACCTCCAGAAGCTTGTCCAAGTTCTCACAGAATATATCGGAGAAAAATCTCCCCATGCTTCCTGTAGAGTTGAAGTAAAGAGCCATTTTGAGATACTCCAGAACATCTGTTCTTCTTAATAAGGTCTGCCCTCCAGAGAAAGTAGTTAACTAGAGCCCAACGTGCAACGTGCTGGAGTTTTATCAGAGCCTAATTGACTGCAGGGAAGGAAAATACACAACTTCAGCTCATTCCAGCCACCCTGCTCCATCTGGGGGAGCACTGAGAAGCACGTGTGAAGTTCAGACTCCAGAGGTACAGAGTCACTAAAAGATTGAAGCTACTCATAGCACTAGAGAATACTTCTCCTCCCACCACATCACCACCACATCACAAAAGGCCTATTTATAGCATTTCCTTTTACCCAGTGCATCATGTCTGGCTATCAAGAAAAGATTACATGACAAATCAAAAGGCAAAAACCACAGTTTGAAGAGACAGAGCAAGCATCACAACCAGACTGAGATATGGCAAAGATGTTGGAATTATCAGACTGTTAATTTTTTTAAAGATGATAGAATCATGATCAAGCCAATAACATTAACTGGCAATCATTAGTAATATAAAGTGCGATCTCTGTTTCTGTGCAGATGGTGGTTCAGCTAGGAAGATGACATAAGAAACTTTATCAAATAACTCAGCAGCACAGGTATATAATACCGAGAACATGAAATCCATTAGACTCTAGATTAAAGGAGTTTTCAGTATGGGGTTGTATCAGGAAGCAGTTTCTAGAAAATCTAAGTTCTGGTATGGGTCCAGGGAAGGCCTAAGAAAGTGAAAGTCAAAGATTGAAAAAGGAGTTGTCGATCTTTTTCATTATGGAACTACTCAAATCCCTAGAATTACCCGTAGTAAGCTAAAGAAATAATTTACACTCAGTCTCTTAACCTGTGGAAGGAGTTTATGCAGCTTTCAAAGGTAAATAATTCAGACCCAGAGGAAAGCAGACACATTGAGAGGATCTGGTCTGGTATTTGAAATGCTTCTGAGAACATCACTTTCTGAAACAGCAGAATACTAAGAAGTCAACTGTGAGAAAGTGAAAATTAACTTAGAAGCAACACTGGAATTGTCAACTACTTTGCTTCTTTTAATTTTTTTTTTTGTCTTCCTGAAAAAGATGAATTTGGTACATGGTAATTAGCTGCTCTGATTTGCTTCCTCTTTGCAACCTGATGGGCCCTACCTTATGAAACAATTGGTGTTCTGCACTGGAGACATTTTTTTAACAAACGGTGAAAGCATGTGCTCACCCAGATAGATGAAAACACCACTTGGAATGACAGGAAGCTATATTAGAGGGCAAGATCGCTGTGGATGTGCAGTTCCCCCATCTAAGGTGTTGGGGAGGTTCATTCTTTTTCAAATCTTTTGGGAAGGTGGATACAGCAGTTCAAGAAAAGAGATGCCACAATTCTGACAGGTTAATTAAGCTTTCACTTCTGAGTATTATATGTATAGCAAAGAAGAAAAACCTTAATTTTCTTTGTACTGTCTGACAAAAAAGAAACACAAGATAAATGCAGGCAGATTCTTTCGAAGTTGTCCTTATTACTGATTCCTAGTCTGCAGAACAGAGGTTTTAAAGCCTAAATCAGAACAAATGAAAAGTCTCAGCATCTTTTATCTTTCTGTAATTTACATATGTATGTACATATATCAATAGATACAAGGATGTTATTCACCAAAATGTGAAAGCTGAAGAACTCATGCTTGGGTTCTTCCCTGAGTGTGCTTTCTCTCACTTTCACTTTTCACCTTGTGGAAAATGAAACATCCATTGTGGGAAGCAGAAGTTTGCCTCCCCCACCCGGTTTTTATTCCATGATGTTCCACCTGGTTATGTTACATGGCAAAAGAAAGTTTGCAAATGCAATTAAGTTTACTTTAAGGAGAGTAGCCTGATTATCCAGGTGGACCCAATATAATCACAAGCCTTTAGGAGCAGAAGAGGAAAGCAAAGAGATTCAAAGCAGGAGACCAATTCAACATGCCCTTGTTAGCTTCAAGATGAAAAGGCCATGTGTCAAGGGAATAGGAACCTCAGTCCTACAACAGAAAGGAGCTGAATTCTATCAATATCAAATGAGCTTGAAAGACTATCCTATGCTCCAAATGGAAATCATTCCCTTAACTAATATCTTGTTTTTATGCTAATGAGATTTTAGATAATCCAGCCAAGCTGTGCCAGAATTCTGATCTACAGAGACTATGAGTTAATAAATGAGTGTTGTTCTAAGTTGTTAAGATTGTGGTGATTTGTTAAGGCAGCAATAAAAAAGTAATATAGCCATATTTGAACAAATGTGTTGTCTTACATTTAAAAAGTGATAATATTAGGGGCACCTGGGTGGCTCAGTCAGTTGAGCATCTGACTTTTGATTTCACCTTATGTCATGATCTTGCATTTTGTGGGATCAACCCCCTCATTGGCCTTGCACTGACAGTGTGGAGCCTGCTTGGGATTCTCTCTGTCACTCTCTGTCTGCCCCTCCCCTAGTCCCCCAGTCATGTGTGGGTGCACTCTCTCAAAATAAATAAATAAACTTAAAAAAATAAAGTGATCATGTTATAATTTGTTATTCATTTTTTAGATATTATATACTACATTTTTGATAAACACATCTGCGTATACACATTGTATATACACATATGCATATAAAAGCAAATAAGTTTCAAAAGAAGTTTCTCCCCCTCAAAAGTATTTCTTTAGGTAGGTCTTCAAGTGAGTTCCAACCTATTTCTGCATTAAGCCAATTTACATGATCAAGGGGCTAAGTAAATTTAAGGCCTTATTAAATACGGTTCTGGCTGGATATTTGAGGTCAAGAACTAAGGATCTAGGAAGGAAGTGCTATAATGGGCATCTCTGGTTTGCTGCCTGACACTGTCTCTCCTCCTTCCTGGTACAGAGACTATGTTTCTCTGAGCAACACTCACACACATACATGCACACACTTTGCCCTCAACTATTAGCCATGTTGTTTGGGTAGAACTAAACCCACACCTACTTTGAGAGGTGGACACTGATTGCCTTAGGCTAATCTGAACATGCCAACCTTATGACAATGGTAAATGGTTTAAGAATGGGCATATCACTCAGATGTAAGTCAATCAGCTCATCTCATTGCATTGCCCTGGTCTAAGGATATTGGTTTGTGGTCTAAGTTGGTCGACTCAGAGTGAACCTAGAGGATTTTACAAAGAATGCCAGGACATAGTAGACTCTTCCCTTCCTTGACAGACACAAACAAGGAATTATGAAGCCCCAGTTGTTGCTGGGAGCAGTCTTAGATCTACAAAATGAAAACCTACTTGAGATTAAAACCAACATCAAGGAAGTGGAACAGAGGCAATAGAGATACAGAACACTGTTACAGAACAGAGATCCTCATGAACACTATTAGGCCCCAGTGAATTCTATTATGCACCTAGACTCCAGTTAGAAGAGGCAGTAAGTTTTCTTTTCATTTTTTAAATTACTTTTAATTTTTTAATGTTTATTAATTTTTGAGAGACAGAGTATGAGCAGGGGAGGGGCAGAGCGAGAGGGAGACACAGAATCTGAAGCAGCTCCAGGCTCTGAGCTGTCAGCACAGAGCCCAATGCACGACTTGAACTCACGAACTGTGAGATCATGACCTGAGCTGAAGTTGGATGCTTAACCAACTGAGCCACCCAGGTGCCACAGTAAATTTCCTCTTTTAAATAGAGCCAGTCGTGGTTGGGTTTTCTGTCTTTCAATTAAAACATCCCTAAATTGCAGAAGGTGAAGTGAGAGACAAGAGTAGAAAAGACACACCTCATACTTTACAGTGTTTCCCCAGGCTAGTTAGGCTTGCATTTAGCCATGCCCAACTTGCTTCTCCCAGGTGTGAGTCTAGGTTATAATTTCCCCTGAGTGCAGCTTTCCCAGGTAAACAGTGCAATGGGATAGTGAACATCTCACAGGTTTCTTTTGCTCATTCTTTTCAGTACCTGCCTTCTTCCTTTGATTGTGATTTTTGTCTCTAAGAAACATACTTTTTTTTTCTTTTTTTTTTTACTTTATTTATTCTGAGAGAAAGTGTATGTGTGAGTAAGTGAGGGAGGGACAGAGAGAAAGGGAGAGAGAGAATCCCACGTAGGCTCCGTGCTGTCAGCACAGAGCCTGATGTGGGGCTTGATCTCACGATCATGACCTAAAGTGAAATCAGCAGTTGGAAACTTAACGGACTGAGCCACCCTGACACCCCAACATACCTTTTCTCTTTATGTGGTGGTTATCAGATGATTATTCAGAAAAAGTCCATGAGAGATGAAAGTGAATAATCATTACAGAGAATGAACTGTTGGGGAGACTTATTTGGAGGCTGTACTTCGGTTTGGGATCTTTTCCATTCCAGGCCATTCAATTTATCCTCTGACTTTGCATTTGCCTTCCAGCCTTCTTCCCATCAGATATATATTTCTTCCTGTCACATTCTGAGCAGATTTTGCAAAAATGGTGACTGAAAACTCTCAAGTCTATTAGTGCTAGCTGACAATAAAAACAAAAGATCATCTTGGCCTCCTGTTGCACATCCACCTGACAATTTGCCCTGAAGTGATCCAGGGAGGCAAATTGAGAAATCTGTGTCACTCATACACATCCTTAAACAGAACTGCCAAGGCTTGTTTAGGCAAGTTTTCTCACTGGGCAAAATCTATTTGTGACAAAACCTTGTTCATTTATTTTCAATATTACCTTATGAAAGTATGTATATTCACACATATGAAATATGCACACCCAACACTGAAAATCCTTAATCATGGGATAATCCATTTCTTTTAGATTATAAATTGTAAGAAATAAGTTGTAGCTTAATTCCCTATTAAGAGGAAATTGTAAAATAAAAGTAGATAAGGTTAGTAGTAAACCCATGTATGTCTTTTGGGTTTGTTTTTTTTCAAGTATTGATTTAATTTTGGCATGGTTTATTTTATTTTTTAAGTTTTTATTTTAATTCAAGTTCACATACAGTGTTATAATACTTTCAGGTGTAAAATATAGTAAATTTTTTAAATTAAAAAATTAATTCTTTTAATGTTTATTTATTTTTGAGAGAGAGAGACATCACAGCGTGAGCTGGGGAGGAGCAGACAGAGAGGGAGACACAGAATCTGAAGCAGGCTCCATGCACCGAACTGTCAGCCCAGAGCCAGATGTGGGGCTCGAACTCATGAACCATGAGATCATTATCTGAGCCAAAAAGCTGGAGGCTTAACCAACTGAGCCACCCAGGCACCCCTTAGTTTTTCTTTTTAATGTTTATTTGTCTTTGAGAGAGAGACAGAGACAGAGACAGAGCACGAGTAGGGGAGTGACAGAGAGAGAGGGAGACACAGAATCTGAAGCAGGATCCAGGCTCTGAGCTGTCAGCACAGAGCCTGACGTGAGGCTCAAACTCGTGAACAGTGAGATCATAACCTGAACCGAAGTCAGATGCTCAACTGACTGAGCCACCCAGGCACCCTACAATATAGTAATTTAACACTTACACACATCACTCTGTGCTCATCACAAGTGCCATCCTTAATCCCCATCACCTGTTTAACCTATTCCCCCACCCACCTCCCCTCCTAACCATGTTTGTTTTTTATAGTTAAGAATCTGTTTCTTGGTTTGCCTCTCTCTCTTTTTTGCTTTTGCTTGTTTGTTTGCTTCTTAAATTCCACATATGAGGAAATCATATGGTATTTGTCTTTCTGTGACTGACTTAGTTTGCTTAGCATAATGTTTGCTATCTCTATCCACATCATTGCAAATGGTAAGATTTCATTCTTTTTTATGGCTGCATAATATTCACACATATACATGAATATGTAGGGTATATGTATGCATATACCACATGCATATCATACACACACACACACACACATATACTACAGCTTCTTTATCCATTCATCAGTAGATGGACACTTGAATTGTTTCCATTGTTGAGCACCTTTTTCATGTGTCTATTGGTCATCTGTGTGTCTTCTTTGGAAGAATGTCTATTCATGTCTTCTGCCCATTTTTAAAGTAGATTTTTTGTTGTTTGGGTGTTGAGTTTTGTTGTTGTTTTTAAAAGAGATACAAGTTCATTGAATATACGACAAGGGAGCAGCAGGCAGGATAGCAAAGGAGAGACTCTGTGATGAGGCAGTGGTGGGAGGCCACAGTTAGAGGGAGGAATGAGGGACTATAAGGACATAGGGAATTTCCCTTTTTTGGTAATCTTAAAAAGTGCACCTGGTTGTAATTGGCTAGTTATGGCCCTTGGCCATTTCAAAGCGGGTCACTTAGTGAGCCTGTTTACTTTAGCTCAGTGGTCACTGGGCCCTTTTGCCTTGGTTGTTGAGTTTTACAAGTTCTTTATATGTTTTGGATATTAACCCTTTATTAGATATGTCACTTGCAAATATCTTCCCCCATTCCATAGGTAGCCTTTTAGTTTTGTAGTTTCCTTCACTGTGCAGAAGCTTTTTATTTTGATGTAGTCCCAATAGTTTATTTTTGCTTTTGTTTCCATTGCCTCAGGAGACATAGCTAGAAAAATGTTGCTATAGCTGATGTCAAAGAGATTATTGCCTGTGTTCTCTGGGATTTTGATGATTTCATATCTCACATTTAGGTCTTTAATCCACTTTGAATTTATTTTTGTTTTTAGTGTAAAAAGTGGTCCAGTTTCATTCTTTTATATGTTGTCCAGTTTTTCCATCACCATTTGTTAAAAAGACTTTTCACATTGGATATTCTTTCCTGCTTTGTCAAAGATTAATCAACCATATAGTTGTGGCTTCATTTCTAGGTCTGTATTCTGTTCTATTATCTGTGTGTCTATTTTTGTGCCAGAACCATACTGTTTTGATTACTACAGCTTTGTAATATAACCTGAAGTTCAGAATTGTGATGCCTCCAAGTTTGCTTTTCTTTTTCAAGGTTGCTTTGGCTATTCAGGGTCTTTTGTGGTTCTATACAAATTTCAGGATTGTTTGTTCTAGTTCTGTAAAAACTGTTGTTGGTATTTTGATTTTGATTGCATTAAATGTGTATATTGCTTTGGGTAGTATAGACATTTTAACAATATTTGTTCTTCCAATCCATGAGCATGGAGTGTCTTTCCATTTCTTTGTGTCATCTTCAATTTATTTCATCAGTGTTTTAGAGTTTTCAGGACTTTCATCTCTTTTGATAGGTATTATTCCTTGATATCTTACTGTTTTGGTGCAGTTTTAAATGGGATCAATTCCTTAATTTCCTTTTCTGCTATTTCATTATTGGTGTATAGAAATGCAACAGATTTCTGTGAGTTGATTTTGTATCCTGTGACTGTACTGAATTCATTTATCATTTCTAGCAGTTTTTTGGTAGAGTCTTTTGAGTTTTCTATATAGAGTATCATGGTTCTACAAATATAAAAGTTTAAGTTCTATTGAAACCCGTGTATATTTTAATTTTCTACTTCAAGACTCTTCTCTAGGTTCTAATGACTGCCTAAAATTCCTTTAATATGGATAGAAATTTTTATTTTACATATTGGTTAAAGGCCTAATGTACAAGTATAAATTTTTTCACACTAAAGTTTAATTTCAGTTAAACCTTTCTTTCTTATAAAGAAGGTTTAATAATGGATATGATAGTGAAGACCCACAGAAACAAATATAAAACTATGGAAAAGGGAGTCTTTAAGAAGTTGGAGACAAATTTCAGTTTCATAATAAAATTACTTTTTGTATTTCAGCCTATGATAGTAAATTTACATGTGACTATTTTTTCCAACTAAAATCATTTATCAAGGACTTGAGAAAACAGCCAAATCAGTTTCCCCTATTTTGTTTTAATTGCTATATGTCCTCTTAGGTATTGCCTAATGAAAGATTAGAACTGATGGAAAGAAAGTAGACTTTGCTTTAGAACCTGTTTAAATTTGGGAGGCTAAAATATTTTTTCTTTTCTTTTTTGATCCACTTATTTTTATTTTTAATTAATTATTTAATATAATTTATCATCAAATTGGCTAACATACGGTGTGTACAGTATGCTCTTGGTTTTTTCTTTATATTATTAACTTTTAACACTGTCATTTTAACATCTTCTACTTTCCCCCACGCCAGTTTGCTCAAAAATCATGCTGGATATGGGGCATCTGGGTGGCTCAGTGGGTTAAGTATCTGACTTCAGCTCAAGTCATGATCTCACGGCTCGTGAGTTCAAGCCCCATATAGGGCTCTGTGCTAACAGCTGGGAGCCTGGAGTCTTCCTGGGATTCTGTGTCTCCCTCTCTCTCTGCCTCACCCCAACTAACTCACTCTCTCTTTCTCTCAATAATAAATAAACATATTTTAAAAATCATGTTAAATATTGGTATTGGTCAGTTAAGTTTGGAACATTCTCATAACTGGAATTCTTTGGAGCATCTTTTCTCAGGATCTTTACTATGTTAAAGTATATTGTGAATCTCAAAGAGGGATCCAGAGATTTTCAAACTCATTGAATCTTTTTATTTTCTTCCAGAACACCCATTTATACCTCATATAACATAGTTGTTTCTCAGAAAACAGAAAAATATATATGTGTATATACATATATGTATGTATGTATATATATATTATATGTATAACATATATATATCTATGATAGTGACAGGAAAACTGTGTTGTTGTCATTAGTTTAGGATCAGATTTTCAGCCCTTATTGAACCAGTTAATTTTGCTCTTCCTCAATATTTGAGCTTTTGTCTAGCTCCTTTCTACCTTTCTACCAGGCTCAAAAATGAGATTGAAAGTCCTGATGCTATCACCATTAGTCCAAACTTATCCCAGTATCAGATAAGACAATCTACAGCATAAATCCATCTCACACTAGGTTGATAACAGTGCCTTTTACATCCAAAGATTTCCACTATTCAAGGGAAAGTTTAGACTTTCTCCCAAATTTCTCCTTCTACAATTATTTTCTGCTCAGAATTGAAAAGAAAAATAAAGCAGAATATGCTAAAGGATTTGGAGTGGAAGATTTAGAATGATGTTTGATTTTGTTGATCCAACCAAATGCCTTCTCTTCAGATTTTAACAATGAAAATTACAAAAAACTAAAAGTGAAACTAGATTCCAATTACCAAATAATCATTTAATTTCAAATTTTCCCATTCTTATTTTATTGTGTTGGTATTCCTGTCTTTTTTATTGCTCATTTCTTTAAAAGTCAGTATTTTTATTTTTTTAAATATTTTCATATTGTATTCAGTTGATATTAACACTATAGTCATATCATCAAGATTACATCCTTTATTATTTATTTTTAATGTTTATTTACTTTTTTTTTTGAGAGAGAGAGAGCATATGCATGCACATGTGAGCGGGGGCGAGGGGTTGCAGAGACAGAGGGAGAGAGAATCCCAAGCAGACTCCACAGCGTCAGCCAGCAGCCCAGCCCAATGCAGGGCTCAATCCCATGAACTGTGAAGTCATGACCTGACCTGAAATCCAGAGTTGGACACTTTACTAACTGAGCCACCCGCAAGCCCCATATCTTTTATTATTTATAAGTGAACATGTGTTATTCAAATTTGAAAAAATGTACGTAGTCAAAAGTACACAACTATAATGATCAAGTTTTTATAAAATAAAAAGTTAAATGATCAAAGAATTTTAGAAAGAGGAACCCAGAATATCCATACTATGCAAGAGACATGGGTTCTTAGAAACCTTAGGATTTAAAGGTGTGTGTGTGTGTGTGTGTGTGTGTGTGTGTGTGTGTGTTATGGATCCGAAGGATTAAATATGACAAAAACTGCTGATTGCTTCAGATAGAGCATAAAGTACAGCATATCGTGTGCCTGCTCTTATAGCTATATATGTGACTATAAACAGAACGAATAAAAAGAAGACATAAATTGTAACTTGTGTAAGAGTAAAGACTAGATCCTCCGATGCCCTGTTCAGTACTCAAAAAAAAAAAAAAAAATGCCATAATGTTCTCTTGATCCTTGTTTTTATATCTTTAATGTTAATTTTTTTAGTTCTTTCAAATTGGTCAGCTATACTAACTGTGCCATTAATATCATCACAAAAAGTCCTAATATCCACAGGTTTACACTAAAGACCTCCTAGAATTCATTCCCTTTGTTTTTCCAGCTTTAAAGCTGGAAGCATCTCAGCTAAGCTTGCAATCCTCTTATTTCTAATTGTTCTGTATCCAAGACATTCTCTGAAACAATGGCTCATTGTTCACTGTCCTGTTTTTCTAAGGTGTGCAGATTTTACCTTGAGTCCTTAACTCACCTTAAAACCATTTCATGTCTATTGAAATGGGACTACATATTATATAAATAATATCTTCATACTCTTCATCACTGAAAAGCCAAGTGAATGAGGATGGAAAGGACTCAGAATTAAATGTACACTTTCTGCCATTATTTCCTTATGATCTCCTTTTGCTTTCTGTGCTCACTTCTCTACGGAGAGATGGTTGAAGCAGTCCAGTTTTCAGCACTATCACCATGGTTCTATGTGAAGTTTTAGCTATGATTTTCCAAGAAAGCCTGACTTTGAAACATCAATGTTTAGCCTACTGAATAGAAGAGGATAATGGGAATCTTGAGGAAGAGATTGGGCTAATTATAGGGCCATTTACCAATATTGTGTACTTTTACTCAGCAGTTCAATAGATTTTGGTTCAAGTGTTTTCAGGTCTCTCATATGGTAGAAAAGTTTCTTCCAGTTTATATAAAACACTGAGCTTACATTTTGGCCAGTGCATGAAGTCTCGTGGGAATTCTCTAAGTCTTCCAACAAATGCAAAGTGGAAAATTAAAGATACGCAAGCTAGATCAACAGACATCTTAATGGTTCAGGCTCATATTCTTTCTCCACATATGAACCAACATCAAGTGCAGGACATAGGTGAATTTTTTAATTTCCAATGAAATTAGCATGAGGCCCTTTGCCTTGAATTAAAAGAAATGGCCAAAGTCCTCCAGGACCCCAAGAAATCCTGAAAATCACAAATGAGGATCTGTAACAATCAAAATGATTGGCACTTAGAATAATAAGAACTTAGATACGACTGAGTTCAAGTTTATCCAAAATATTGAAAACAGTTTCCTATCCTAAATTATCAAAAGAAAAAAAAACAGTATTAGTGAGAGTGAGAGGACTCAAAGGGCATTTGAACAAAAATGACTGTAAATGGACTGATAGCAAAGGCTGGTAATTATACACAGCCGCAAAGGGTTTAGAAATTTTGGTTAGTATCTCATGGGTTTTAGCCTTGACACGTGCTCCATGTTGTGTAAAAGCATCCTTTTTTTTCCTCCCCCATATCTTTTGCAATACTTGGTATAACTATTTATATTTCTCAAGTTTGACAAGGAATAGGACTATAAACCAAGGAACAAGAGGGCTCAATTACAAAGGAAATGGTCCATCGTTTACAAAATAACTCCTAGAAATATTTTAAATTCAATCCCCGCTGCAATGCTACAAAGTTGTGGTAGAACTGCAAGTGCTGTTGTTGACACACAGCTGATCATACAGAGAACTCTCCAATGCTCCTGTTTGTTTGGGACCTCAAAAATCTTCTGCGCCATCTAATGGAAACAATGCAAACTGCAGCTTGCCTTGGTGGTCAATACTCTTTTTTAAGTTCTTCAGAGCAGATCAATACAGCGTAGATGAAAACTACAGTAACTTAATAGATCAAATACCAGCCTCTAAATATAATGGCTTGGAGGAATTGGCCCTCAGTTTTATAGTATACACAATTCAGACATGCCCAGGGTAGGATGATTTCAACATGCAAATGAATTAAAACATAATGTATCCATCCATAGCAGCGGAAAATGGCATTAGCTCACAAGATTTGCCAAATCAAATGCAGAATATCCCAGGTTTTATTTTTTTAACAGAAGTATTCATTTGCAAGTTAGTGCTGTATTTCTTTTTCACGTCTATGCTACGAGTACAATGTCATTTAATTTTCAAGGTGTTTATCACTTTCAAAAACCGTGAATTTCGTGAATATCATGTCACAGTCTACACCGAGAATTGTCAAGTCAAGCACAAACAGAAATGAGGAGGTAATTTAAATTGAAAGTGATAAGGGTATGGTGCAGTTAAGTAGGGGTCTTGGCACAGTGAAATCACACTCCATGTCTGAAGGGACATGTTCATCACATGTTGCTACTCAGCAACAGGTGATTGTCATCCAGTGAGAATGTCCAACAAAGGTCGAAATCCATACTCGAATGTATTTTTCCTTAGTTTTTAGACATTTGTTCACACCAAATGCATCTGTGGTCCATCTATGACCTAGATAACCATTTGTGATTGCTGATTTACCATAATCCAAGGCAATATAATAAGAATATAGTCCTAAGTCCCAGTTGCTGGAATCATTTGGGATACAAATCCTTTGAGAAATAAGTGCTCTTATACTTTAATTAGTATGCATAGACTTGTCTTAACCCTAAACGGTAATGGGGAGTATCAAATCACACATTTTGTACCATCCTTCTATTATTCTTGGCCAAGTAGTTTTAAGTCTAAAACGCACTGCATCCGTAGACAGACTGCCGCCTGCATAGGCCTGGGATAAAAGGCAGCTGTCCAATTTTGTCAAATCACAACTTTCTATTACTCTTAGCCCTTGAGTTGGAGACAAGAACATGAATGAAAAGTGGATCTCAGCTTTGGAAAGTTGTTTTCATGTAATTATCAATACAGTTTTCAATTTCTTGGACAAATAAAGAAAAGGAAGTGACTAGCAATTAGCTAAAATTCAAATGTAGAAAATATAAAGAATGATGAAAAATATAAGAGGTGTTGGATATGAATGAACTCAACCAGAAAAAGATGTGTTTTCCCCCTAAAAGCATTTTAGATTTGAGGGGGCTTTTTTCAACCCCTCCCTCTACTTTTCAAATTCTGTTGCTTGCTATCTCACTGTTTTGAATTTTTTCTGAAGACACAGTTTCTTTAACCTGTGTGTTTCCCTCTCTCATATACTCATAGGGTCTGGAGGGACTTCTTTTACCAGCCTCAAGACTGGTGAATGCCTGATTCACACACTTTGTAACAGTAGCTTTGAGAGCAGATTAGCAACTTATGGATCAAAATGTACCATCTTAATAGCAAGTATGGACCAGCCTTTTCATTAGCCAACTGTTCTGTCCCAGGACTGGATCCTGAGTTCAGGAAACAGTCATAGTACAATGCCTGTTAAGTACTCAATGCAGCAGTGGGCATATCCAAATGTAGGTAATCATTCTTATTCATGGACTGCCAGAAGAGCTTATCCTTTTACTTTGTAAGAAACCGGCAGGGATTCTATGATGACAAAGAAGCTAGCAAGGGTTGAATCTCCTTCCTGTATGCTCCCTTTTGCATGGTGTACGTAGTGTTTTACGGGGTGGAAGTGGAGGGACCACTTCATCAGATAGTGAAGAAAGAATAAATGATGGTGGGGGAGTTCAGTTCCAACTGAAGGGACTAACCTGGCCATTACTATTATCATCATTAAAATATTTCAAAACATCTTCACCTTCATTTCTTGTCCATTACATTTCAAGTTTCTTAAAGGCAAGAACTGTGTTTCTTTTCCTTTGCAATCTTATCCAGTTAAACATGTAATAAGTCTTCAAGAAATGAGTGACAAATGAATAGAAGATACCGCTTATTTTGATTTCATTATAAATGGTGTTGTTGGGGCCTCAGATGGTTAACAACTTAATTGTATACAGTATTATATTTGTTGTACATCAGTATTAATCCTTGTTTATGGAGGTTAGGATTTATTGATGACAATGCATTACAATCTTAGTAAGGTATAGAAATAGATGAGTTAATATTTACCAAATAAAATAATTTTGATGCTTGTGTTGACCATTCTGTGAGACTTAATGTTGCTTACTTGGTAGCATATTAAATTAGTGGTTCAGAAGCCCAGATAAAGTTAAATCATTAACTTTCTTCTTTAACACTTAGATGAGAAATTTGGGTAGAATAAAAGGCATCCAAATCAGCAAGGAAGAGGTCAAACTTTCACTCTTTGTAGACAACATGATACTCTATATGGGTAGATTTTAATGCAAAATTAGAAATTTAGAAATGGGTATCTTCAAGGTACAAGCTACTGAGGATTTTCTAAATGGCCCATAAATGGTGCATTGTACACTCCAGTCCTTTAATCTTATCTGAATTCTCACTTTTGCTATCTCATAAAGGAAGCACAGCACACCAGATGTTCTTTGAAACTATTATCCAGTAAAGCTGATTCACTATTCCCTCTATGAAATATTTTTACTTTATTTTTAATGTTTTATTTATTTTTGAGAGAGACAGAGATGGGGTGGGGAGAGAGTACAAGTTGGGGAGGGGAAGAGAGAAAGAGGGGAACAGAGGCTCCAAGCGGGCCCTGCACTGACAGCCAGAACCCGATTCTCAAGCCAGGGCTCAAACTCACCAACCATAAGATCAAAACCTGAGCTGATATCTGACACTTAACCAACTGAGCTGCCCAGGTGCCCCAGAAATATTTTTTACTCAACATCACATTTTTCTGGACTCTTGGATCTACTGACCCTGAATTCAGGTTCTGCCTTTGGCTTTTCCCAGCATTGATATTAAGTTCCTCAACATTTGAATCTGAAATATTAGTCTTCTCCACACAAGCCTATCCCACTCTGTCCTAAATGTCCCGTTTCTTTTAATGCCTCCAGTATTTTAAGGCACCATCTATTCTCTCTCATCTATTCTCTCTCATCTATTCACCTTCAACCCTGTAAGAACCCAGCTGCCATTCCTGGTCTAAGAAACAGTCACACAAAAGAGCTTCTCTGTTCCACCCTATTAATAGAATGGGGAAAAAATTTATGAGGCTTGAGGGGCGCCTACCTGGCTCAGTTGGTTAAGCAGCAGACTTCAGCTCAGGTCATGATCTCATAGTTTGTGGATTCGAGCCCCACATCGGGGCTCTGTGCTGACAGCTCAGCCGGGAGCCTGGAGTCTGCTTTGGATTCTGTGTCTCCCTCTCTCTCTGCCCCTCCTCTACTCCTGCTCTCTCTCTCTTTCTCTCTCTCTCTCTCAAGATTAAATAAACATTTAAAAAATATGAGGCTTGAGAAACTGTCATCTTGTTTTGTACAAGGAACCCTAGGCAGTTCAGTGTTGGGAATTCAGCAAATTTTAGATTTATAAAATCCAATCACTCTAATATGTTTTAAATGCCAAAATATTATAAGAAGCTTGTTCCCAAGAGTTAACCATCTGGTTTGAAGTCATAAGTGGCAGAGGTTGTTGGGAAGAGAAGGAAAAGACCATTTCTCTCAGCTGAATCATGGGCACTAGGGATTGTTTAAGAACATTTGAGTGGAGTGAAGCAATTCCTATGGAATGAACCTTGGCCAAGAAAACACACTGGTGTTGGACAGAGGGAATGCAATATCCATGGCTTCAGCTTTGTTGGAACAAAAACTTAATTAACCTGATTCTTTGCCTTTGGCTTTCACTGTCTTTCATATTTGCAAGGAAATGGGTTATAATATACAGGTACCTAAAACCATTCTTTCATATTCAGAGTTTGAACAGCATCTTTTGCACAGAGGATTAAATATTAATTCACATATATTCTCATGAAAACACTGTGTATTTTCAGTTTTAAAAATAATATATGCCCATTATACAGATTGGGAAATTTCAAATGTATAAAGAAGAAAATTATAACTCACAAGCTAGATAACACATTTTGTTGAATTTTTGGTATGTTTCTTTTCAGTACTTTCTCCACGTATCTTTTAACTATTTATGACCATGCTATCTTGCCTTTTATTATTTAAAAATTCATTTAAGATTTTCTCCTATTCATTTAAAATGTTTTTTGTGCATATTTTGAATATAGTTATGTCTTCAGGATTTTTCTTATATAAATAGACTATAATTTACTTCACTATCCTCCCTTATTACCCACTGTGGTTATCTGCAATTATGCTTTATTTCCTCTTCCTTACAGAAATGAAGTGTAACTTCTAAAGCTAAAGGTAGATTCTCTCATCCTGTGCGGTCACTAACTTGGAATTAGATTGATGCAGGAAGAATTGGGACAACAAATTTTTGTCTGTCCATGACATAGTTTAAAGTTGGACAATGAACTCTTCAGCTATTAAATCAAATGTCTTTTGTCAAGTCTGATTTCTGACAAATCACTTAGAAAATTATCTTTCTTTATATATTTTGCCAAGAGGAAGTTTGGGAATTGGAGAGGTTTATTATCTGAAGCTAACTCAATTTTTCATTTGCAGAGTCTATGTTAAATGTTGTTTGATATCTTCTTATGGAGTTTCATTAGATAGGAATGCTTGTGCTCTTCATTTATGCATATTTATGTTTTTATTTTAAAATACTCTTAACAAATGATTCTTTTATATATACAATATAAATCGAATCCAATATTTATAGAGAAAAAGAAACAATGGGCATTTCTGTATTTTGTGTTCGATATATTGTTCATATTGAATTCTCCATAGACGGTAATAAGCAAACAATATAAACCCATCAATATTAAATACGAAATCTTAATCACAAATGAGTTGTAATTGGATTCAATTGCAAATGGGTTTTCTCCCTCACAGCACAATTAAAATTTACTCACAGATTTTTTCATTAGAAAATAAAATCAGCTGCTTAGTTCTAAAAATGTACTGTGACAAGAGCAAGGACATTTTCTCTCTGCTGATTTTGCTTTTTGGAGGCTATAATACTCTGGCTTTCAGTACTCAGTGTCAGCAACCTATTCTACAGAGGAAAGGACTCTTCTAAGATGAAACAGAGTATAAGACATTGTGAACCAACAGCATCACACACTACTTAGACTTCAGTTGCCCAGAAGCCCACGGTATCTTTACTCTGAATATATCCTGGGCTCATCTATGTTAAGATTAAATCAAAAGCACGTTTCTGTGGAAGTTCATGCTAGCCTCGATCCACTCTTCCATGTGGATTTTGTTTTTGCTGTGGACAGAAATGCATCAAACTAATATGTTCCCCTTCATTTCTACTCTCACAAACAAACAAACAAACACAGACAAACAAGACTCCAGAATCAAACCAGGATCAACTCCTCAAGCATTCTGGTTGAAGCCAGAATGGAGACACACAAGAGAGAGAAAGACAGAAGTTTGGTAAAAGTGAAACCAAAATTTCTCCACTTCTGATTTAAAAAATAAAAATAAAAAGGACTCCTTTCCCTCTCTCTAGAGGTTTTGTCAAGACACTTATAAATGTTGTCCTGTATGATTAACTGATTAAAAATATTTCTGGGAGACACTTTGCCAGATTTGGGGTAACCAAGAAATTTGGCTAAGCTAAGCCATTCAAAATGTAGCTGCCATTTTTATTCAAAACACACAGTTGCATGTACATCTTTAAGCTAGAGTTTATTAATTCATCTTTTTTGCAGTTATGCCTTCCCATGTTGTCCTTTAGCTTCTGTCATTATGTCCTTCTCAGTAGAAATCAGATACTGAGAAGAGGTTAATTCTTGAGCTTTGTAAATATTAAATACACTTCCATAGGTTATGAGTATCAGAGACCCAAAAGGCAAAGTACATGTATGTGTGCATTTACACACACTCGTGTGTAGATTCTCTGATTCCTTTTTGAGCAAGTATGGAAATGAGAAAGGAAGAACTATGTCACTGTTTCGAAATCCTTTCTTTCTTTCCTTTTAAATGTAAGTCTGCATGCATTCCACCAAAAACTTTTAAATGAAAAAGGCAAGATTCTAATAATAAATGTGAGATGGGATGAAGATCAACTCTGAAATGTAAGTATTATGAAGGTGAGCTGTCAGGTCTCTAGGCCAATCTTTTGATCTGCTTTAAAAATACTACCCTCAAATAAAAAATAATTTTCTTACGTCTTAAAATGGTCTTATAATATTCAAGGGAAATATTTGGTTCTTTAGTGCTATGTTTGAGGGAAAGTTCTCAAAAGCTTTAGAAGAAACTAGTGGATATCTTACTGAACTCTGAAAAGAAGATTCTAAGCTTTAAAAAAGAAAATAGTAAGTTTTCATCTTTCCCCAAAGATTATATTCTCTGTTGTGAATGAGCACAGATTTGATTTCTAGGTATAATAGTCCTCTCCTCCCAATCTCTTCTCTACCCTTAGCCTTTCTTAGGTCTGCTTTCCAACTGAACCCATTAGTGAAGTAAAGGCCAAAGCTTGGGGTAGCCTGGGGGAAAAAATAGCAAGAACCTCATTTGTTCTCAAGACTCAGCTACAAGTCTTAAAACCCTTGTCCCTGGTTACCAGCAAAAATTCCATTCCAGAGAAATCTATCATGTCACATCAGTGAAAGCTCAGAAAAAACTACTCTTGGGTCCTAATTACATCAACAATTCATTTGCACATAGAACTTCCATGGGTTTATGATCTCTAGGGACAGCATTCAGGGATTTTATTTTTTCAAATGATGAATGAACTTATGCTGATTCGGCCCAATTTTGATTGGTTCCCCTTGGCTGGTGACTACCGGTATGCAATTTGTGATGACTCGTTAGTGACCTGGAAGCAGTTTGTTGCTATGAAATTCAACGAAGTGCCATGACTGGTTTATATGATGAATATAAGATGTTCTTAGCAAAGATATAATCTGCCATATTGATATAGGGGATATCTAGTTAGAGTTAACAATGTGGATAGACAAGAGGAGATTCTGGCTGCCTGGCTGAACACTGCTCTGGAAGGGATTGCAGAGGCAAACCAGAGCACTTGGGGGCTGATGTCAATAATATTTTATTTAGATCTATATGGGAATATGGAACAAAGTAACAAGACTCGATTTCAAAAATGGAACCTATCTAATATCTTAACTTTCTTTGTCTCTTGGTCCATCTAAAAGGATGAATGTTATAATAAAATCATTGCTTGGGAGAAAAACAAACCCAAAGGAGAACCAATTAAAATAGTTTCACTTAATCCCAATATAAATTGTGTTGACCTTCCTTTTTGTCATTTCTTCTTATGATCAGAAGATGCTACCAATTGAAAGGGCATTAGATAATGTACTGGAATAGTTCCTTGGTGAATACATCTATTAAAACTTATCCTCTAAACTCATCTGCCACATGGTATCTGTTGCTGCACTGGCAATAAATCCTCAGGGATAGAGGATGAAAAACTCAGGGGGATCTGGCAAAGTCTGGAAATAGAAATAGACCATCTGCCTCATGGAGAAATTGACAAGAGACTCAGAACAGATGCAGGCACCCCTTCACCATGAGGCAGATGGATAAAGAGAGCAAATAGAACCCAAAGCTGATTCTGGGAGACAAATAAGTAAAAGGCACAGGAGAAGGCTGGTTCTGAAGGGTAAAGTACAAATTTATCATTCTAAGCTTGAAGGCTTTCTTAGTATGGCTCCCCTCTGGTTTTCCACACCTATCCTTTACTACTCTCCTTAAACACATCTTTCCAGCCAGAAATACTAATTTGGCATCATCCAGACATGACTTTTACATTCATGACATTCCTGCCTCCTTTTTGGCAATGCATATTATACCCACACTTAAAGGCTCTTTTCTCTGCAAATCTTCCCTAACACAACTCATAATGATCTCTTTCCTTCATAAATGTTCAGCATCTATTGTTTATGTTTCCCATTTTACAATGACATGGTATTGTGCTTTGGATAAAAATGCAAATATTTCATAGCTGAACTATAAGGTTTCACCTAACTGAACCTTATTTCTCTAATTTATCCTGTGTAAATCTCTGCATGGCCATGCACCAGCTACATTCAACTTCTTAGAGGTTTTGAATGCATTATGTTGCTTTCCATCTCATAACTTTGGCACAAGACACTGACTCACTTGAGTATCAGAAAGAAAAGACCATTGCAATATTAAGGTGAAGGAAGCAGAGAGAAGTTAGGAAGGGCTACATCTTAGGTAAGGCTGATAGCAAGTGTGACTGAAGGATAAAGGAAATGTAGAAGGAACACCTTTGGGAGCAAGTGAGCAAAGGACATGGTGGAGAGCCCATAACTTCCAAAAGCCAAAGGAAGGGCAGTCAGTAGAAATTCTGCCAATTGATAATTGAATTCCTTGGTCTTGAAAACCAGGCATAATGTTCGAAGAGTAACAGCTGGAAGCAACAGAGAAGATGGGAAAGGGAACTATATTGATAGTGATGAACCTGGCATATGTTTTGTTTCCTGATATTCAGGGTCAGGCTGGGCAGGTTTTATTCAGCCTTCATCTTTCAGGATTATTTTATTCTATAACTGAGGAGTCTACCAAATATGAATAGGGAAACAATCATATCTAAGAAAAGTTTTTTAAAGCCAGAATTGAAATCAGGGGTTTTTGTATGTTTTATTCAGAGACCCAACATCATTCAGTAGATGCTAAATTGGAAACAAGATTAACATGCACAGATGTGTGAGACTCTTAACCTCACCCATTAAAAAAATTCTTTTTCTATCACTAAACCTTTTTATGTAAGTATCTTCTACTTTCGTGTGTGTGGGTATATACCTTGGGCATATTTGTTTTTCAAATTATGTTTG
The DNA here is from genome assembly GCA_028646485.1 of Cryptoprocta ferox. Taxonomy (NCBI): domain Eukaryota; kingdom Metazoa; phylum Chordata; class Mammalia; order Carnivora; family Eupleridae; genus Cryptoprocta; species Cryptoprocta ferox. The sequence continues at coordinate 27,825,925 of CM053578.1, read as the reverse complement.
TTGATTTTATGTATAACCATATATGCCATCAGTTTTCACCAGCCTATGAATAAGAGTAAAATTGCAAATGACATTTATACCACCTTGCATTGGCATTCCAGTATCTTAACACATCTCTATTGTGTCTGTGAGACCTTGGCTCCCTCCACCTTTCCCCCAGCCCCTTGTGTTTTGATGGGCCTGGCAGTGCTTCACACGTTTCCATCTGAGGACACACTGCTGGCCACAGCCACTCTCTTGTCAGGTATGGGCTGGACCTCTCTGGTACCTGCTGTCATGTTCTCTAGAGATCTGTGGCTGTGGCTTGTACAAATAACCTGGAGAAAATGTGCAAATCACCTGGAGAAAAAGAAACCCAAGGTGCCATCTACTCAGCTACATAATCTCAGTTTAGTTAGTCTCAGTTCACACCCTTACTATATATGTGTACCAGTAGACTTCAAAGAAGTGGGAACATTGAATAGGAGATGACATTTTCTTGGAATATCCAAGATAAAGAGTTGTTTGCCCACTACCTTTGCAGCTCAATTTCAAGCATTTCTAGAAGGCCAAAACCTTATTTTAGACTCCATTAATAGAACATATGTTCCAGGAAATTGTGTGTAAACCCCAAGGCAGCAAAATTATAGATATATCCCATCACTTTCTTATAGATAACTATTACCATTGCAGAAATTATGCCATATGTTAATAACATATTATATCATGAACAAAATAACTGTAGTAAGAATTTAAGCATAGTCTCTGACTCTATTATTTCTAATCAAGTGATTTAAAAGAATAAAAACATTGCTATCATCTCTGTCAATGAAAAGAGAAAGAGCTTGATTATGTGCCATACTCTTGTATCATCTTGATTCCCCAGAATGGACTAAATCAATTGAAAGATAAACTCACTGTAGTCAGGCATATGCTGACATGTTGGCCCCTTCACAAAAGCTCATGGACAGATTTCCTCTAGACCCAAACAAACTATGTAAAGAGTCTGTTTTGATTCTTGTTAGCTTTGCACTCTCTCAGCAAGCTGCTAAGAAAATTCAAATATGGCTACTCTTTTGGAAAGAAATGGCATTCCAGAATTTTCAGGTTTTTTTTTTAATATAAGACAAAGTTATTTTTACAGAACAGTGCTACTCTACAAAGCATTCTTAGGATCGCATACAGTTCTGACAGTTCGGTTAATTCAGAATTTGAGCTCAATGTGTGGTTTGAAAGGCTTAAACTAATGAACATTATATGTGCAAATTGACCCTCGATGTCATAATAACACTTGGCTCACTCTCTGTACCTGAGGAGCCACAGCTTGTCACCAATAATTTGGTCTGTGTGGCTTTAGTGCCACACCATTCTCAACATGTAAAATTCTTCCTGGTGATTAAGATTTAGAAATACACAGTTAATATTTGTTAAATGAAAGAATAAACAAAATATGTATGTGTGTGTGTGTGTTAGAAAATTAAAGGACTAATTTCATGATATCAAGACTCTCATTGCTCATATGAAAGCATGTTTATATGTTCCAGCCTGGCAAAGGGAACTATCTGATAAAACTATACATGACTACCTTGTGAAGAACTGTTTTATTTTATCTCATTAATTCTTACAACTCTGAAGTAGGTGTTAGCTTCCACATCAGGAAAATCAGGATAATAAGATGTATTTTAAATGAGTTTTTAAGAATATAGAGTTGTAAAGTGGCAGAACAAAGGCTCAAAATGAGTTTTCTAAATTTAAGGGTTTTTTTTTTTTTCCTGAAATTCCTAATGTTTTCTATATAAGGATGCTGAGTATAAGAAAAGTGGAAAATTAGGTACTTCTGGGTCTCACTATGAGGGTTTAGCAGTATATCCTACTCTGCTTTAGGCAACACATTGGCTGTAAATATTCCCCATAATAAGCCCTTAAACCAGAACACTACCTTTGACAGAAGGTTTTGCGCTGGGCACAATGTTATAAGAAGTCAAGGCCTGGATTATGTCTGAACCAACTTCACATTACAAGTTATGAAATAATTCGAGTATCTTTCTGGAGTGTATAGAAACATCATTCATTGTAACTATGGGGGCCTTTTACTCACCAAAGTTGTTTCAGAGTGATTAATTTTCTACTTCAAAAGAGTAGGAAAAAAGAAATTCTACAATCATAGTGCTTACCCACTTATAAAGATTCCAGCTCTGGAATAAATTAATAAAGCTTACATTATCTTCTTAATTTTCCCATAATAATCTCAGCATAAAAAAGAAGGCAATGGCTGAGAGACTCCAGTTGTGGAAGCTATGTAATTCTGAGAATTATAAATTCTTCTAGTATCAAGAACAAGTAAATTGATAGAAAATAGTGGTGTTTTCTCAAAACCATAAGATATAGATAATTTCCTTGAGGAAAAGCAGTAAAACAATTATAGATCACCTGAGTTCTGAATACTGGACATTAGCTTCTCAGGTAGACAATACGCCCTAATGATCATTCTGGAAGATGTTATGGTTTAATATTTTGAGTACTTTTGGAATGAAAGAATCTATTTCTCCAAGAGACTTTTTAATCATACAGATGACTCTCATTATCATCTTCTAATTATACTCATTAATGGAGGTAGGAGATCGAAAGAACAGAATGGATAACCTGAGGCTGTATGTAATTTAGATATAACTTATCCCTGGCATCAGAATCTAAATTAATACTTACAATCTGAATCATGAAATTTATAATATTTCAAGCACAAAAATAATGCTTTACAAAGAAGACAATCTGTAAGAATTGGCAATTTTTTCATTACGGCACACTACCCAAAACTCTTTAGAAATCAGCTTTTCACAGCCCTTCTTATATCAATTCAACAAAGTTGTTCTAGATATCTATGCTGTCATCTGTCCCACATACTGAACCACTTTTATGACTATAACAAGTTTAAATTTAAGACACAAAATATTAGCCCATAATTAAAGCACCGGGATTTGATCCACCTCTGCTGTCCTCTTGACCATCCCACAGGGTCTTGCTTCACAGACTAGATTTGAGTCTAAACATTTTTATCCAATATTCTTCACTTCAAAATTACCTTTCTGTAGAATAAGTCTGTCATCCTCACTCTCCTTATCTTCACTCAGCTGATTCCTAATTGTTCTATAGATCTCAACATAGATACACTTCTCCCAGGAAACTTTTCCTGATGCTTCAATACACGGTTAGGGCCACCTCTTAAAGGTTCACATGATTGCCTCTTTACTGGCTATAACTCCTATTATATTATGCCATTTGAGGACAGATACTAAATCAAGTTTATCCTTATGGCCCCAACAGTTACCATGGTGCCTAAAGATGATTAATAAGTATTTGCTTAATGAAAGTATAAAAAATAATGAATGCAAATACTATTTCTAAGTCAAATAGCCCAGTAAGCAATCTAAATCACCAAGGGGAAAATGTTCCTCTGGAATCCTAATGTAGTCAAATAGTTTCAATCAAGGAGAAGAGAAAAGAGAAGATGAAAGATATCTGGCTCCATTGTTAGAAGGAAACTTTGACTTTAATGTTTGCTCTCTGTGTTGTCAATCCAGAATGCCTGGAATGGGGAGCATCTCCTGGTTTTCTACTGGCCTTTGAGGTACAGATTATTATACTATTGATATTTTTCTTGATATTCATAGGTTGAATCCAGGAGTCTAGAAGGTAACTTTGCAGTACTCTAGAATTACAAAGCAAACTGTAGATGTGATTACTTGGGATGTTAGACTATGGACTTTTTTCTAAATATTTTTTTCCTTGAATAAGAGCAATCTTTTACCTGATAGCTAATCAGAGAAAGGTAAAGACTCAAGCAAAATCTCAATCTTGACTTGAGGGTTTGTTAATCTAGTTTCCTTGAATTCCATCCCCAGCATACTCCCAGAAGGTATATCATCTTCAATTTTGTTTTTAAAGCTGTATGTGCATGGAAATAGGACCAGGAATACTGTATTGACATCTGGGAGTATCGAGGTGTTTCTCCACTCCCAAAAGGGAATTAAGCATTTACCTGGTTGAATTATATTTCTCCTCCACTCTTTCAAAAGAGGTCTTTTACACGATTGTACTTAAACTTAGAATGCAGAATCAGGCAAATATAATGAGAAAGACAAGGCTGAACAGGTTAAAGGAAAGGAACAAGGATTTTTGCTAGCTAAGTCAGTTTCTGGGCCCTTCATTGTTATGGAGAATCCAGGTGAAGGACCACTCAAGAGGAGTATAAAAAAGCTACAGAAAGTCTGAGCAGTGTAAGAAGGATGGGGATCTGGTGAAAGGCAGAGAAAGCTGGTAAGGCTGGATGCTAGGAAGATAATTTGGAGGGTTCAAGTGAGAGACTGTAAGTATGAGAAAGTGTTGGAGAGGATTAAAAACTGGGATACTCTAGGATTGTATATCCATGTGCCCTTTTTTATGGAGAATATCCATATCTTTTGTCACATTTTCAAAAGAGTCTAATGATCCAAAATTGTTAAGAAGTATTGATATATATTCAGTCACATTAAACATTCTGGTCTCAAAGAACTTCTACTAGGAGCTATAACCTTTCCATAGAAACATTGTGATACAAATGGAGAAATTTTCAGGATACAAAGGACCCATTTTCAGAGAATAGTTATTGAAAAAGGAAAACTGTCTTGTATAACCTATAATTTGTGTAACTGAGTTGTAGCATTCAGTCTTTGATCTTCCTTATAGTAGAGCACTACTATGTTGTATGTCTAACAGAGTGCAAGTATAATGAGACCACATTTACATTTATGTCCAAATGATGATGGTTCTCAGCCCTCACCTGCATTACTAATATGATTCCCAGTTCTTTTTGGTAGCTTTTCCCTGCAAATTGTTCAAACCTTTAGGGCTTGCAACCTATGTCTAAAAAATGGCTATTTTCTCCTTGTCTTTCTCCACTTGCTGGCGAGTGGAAGAAGAGCTGTAGTCCTGAGGACTGAGCTGTAACACTGCTGATCTTTCTGATAGCCACACAGAGATACCAGAACCTTGAGTGGCCAAAACCTGTTAACCTTGGTTGTATCATCAAAGTCTTCCCTTCTGTTCCTGGTAGGAGCCAAGGCTGCCTGGTTGCTTCCTGACAGCTCTATGGAAGGGTAGTTCACTTAGGGTGAAATTGTGATACAAATTTATAAGAGATATTTCCAACAATTTGCTGATTTTGCAAAGTTTTTTTTACAAAGTAAGGGACTATTTTTTATTTCTGCCTTCTTTATTAAGGAGTACCCCACAGCAACCCTGCTGAGTACATGTGCCCTATAGCTTTTTAGTGATTCTGCTCTTTAGTTTTCACTCTCTCCTTCTCTCTTTCATTCATTGTGATGAGTTCTTTTTAAGCAACATAGTGGGCTCAAAACCTATAACCTTCCACCTTCTTCATTCTGGGAGGCTATTTTTAATTCACTGGTTCCTATTCCTTCCCCTCTTTAAGGTTTGCTTCTTCTCAGGTGTATGTGACTCTTTCTGCAATCTAACCTCCATCCACAGTCACTCCATCAGATATGTGTCCTTTCTCTGTAGAATTCTTTCTCCTTAGGTGGGCTCTGAGTCTTCTGTGTAAATCAGCAGTTGAAAATCAATACTCAGCAAGACGAGCTAAGGATCCAGCTACAATGCAGATAGATGTTAGGGAAGGGGTGGCCTAATTCCACTACCCAACAGTACTGGAGCCTCAGATTATTTATTAAACAATTTTACCAAAAAAAAATTCCACATAAGATAGCATTTGTTCATTTGCCATAATAAAACTATTAGATGCGTTTTAGTTTTTGGCTTCCCAGTCTGACTAATTGTTTTTTATACTTTCATTATTTATATTTGGGGAATGTACCTTTCTCATAATTTTTATCTAAATTGATTGAACATACAATGTTAAATAAAATTTTTATTTTCTAATGATTTCAATCAAAGTCCAGATTTATTTTCTCTTTAAATAAATCATTATTTTTTTTTAGATTTATCTAAAATACCAAAACTAAAAATCTTTATTTCCTTTAATATATGGGGCAAATTTAAAAAAATAGAGAAATTTACATAACTTACAAAATTATCTAATATTTGATATTTTAATAAATGAATACCAAAGACCTCTATGTCAGAAAAGCTATCCTAATAGCTTTCAAATCTTACCCATTTCAAGCATGTCTGTTGTGGGTTGCCTAAAGGGGGATTCATTTGGATATTTAAAATAGGGAGAGATGACAGCAGGGACAATCCTGGAAATCCAAGACACTGATGTTCAGAGATTCCATTAAGAGGCTGAAATCTTTCTTGGGGCACCTGGGTGGCTCAGTTATTTAAGTGTCCGACCTCAGCTCAGGTCACGATCTCATGGTTTGTGAATTCGAGCCCTGTGTTGGGCTCTGTGCTGAAAGCTCAGAGCCTAGAGCGTGCTTCGGATTCTGTTCCTCCCCACTTGCACTCTGTCTCTCTCTCTCTCTCAAAAATAAATAAACATTAAAAAAATTTTTTTAAAGAGGCTGAAATCTTTCAAAGCTCTACTGAGAATGGTTTTGAAGAAAAGTAAGGCCTCCTGTAGGCTCTGTGCATTCACTGTTTTGTAAAACAGGGAACTCTGCCTTGGTAGGTTATTCAGGGTAATTTTTCTGAGAATAATGCCTATAAATCAGCAGTATCTGGTTTTCTGTGGTAATTCTAGGAGCTTTCATGTGGAGGGTTCTGAGATGGATGGGACCACCCCATGCCTTTACTCAACCAATATAAGGAAAACAGTGTGAGGGAAACACTTATGGACACTGGTCATCTGCCTCTATTTTTATCTGCCCCAGAATGTAAAAGACTGGTATTATGGGTCAAGATGAATATGGAACATGCATATTCATCCTCGTATCTCCATTGCTATTTCTGGGCGTGAGACTAGGCAATAGGTCAGGAGGTGGAGAGTGGGGAGCCCCTCATGGTCCAAGGAGTTGTGAAGAGCAGACGCTTGTCTGCTAATCTTTCTCTTTCACCTTTTAAGCATCTTTTTACAACCTTAAGCATTGTTGTTGTTTTTGTTTGTTTTCTTTTTGCTGTGGTTGACTAACCAGCATTGGAAGGAACATTCAGATAAAAAGATAAAAAGCTGAGGGCAAGATGGCGGAGAAGCAGGGAGCTCTGTAATCCGCGCACGCCCACATGGATGGAACTGAGAAGGACTGAAGGGATAAAACTCGGATTTGCAAGTGGGGGAAAGAAGAAACAGACGCCAGAAAGAAGACAACCTCAAAGACGCCTGAGTGAGTGACTGTGATCTGGGAAATTAGAGGACGGGCGGGTCCCAGTGGTGCAGGGGGAAGGAGCCCCAACCGGACACAGGGAGAGCGCGCTGTGCCCGCGAGAGACCAGGGGAAGAGAAAGAGAGACGGAAAACGCTCATAGAACCATCTCTAAGGGAGGAAAAACTCGCCCGTCTCCCCATATATAACTGCCGGGTGCGGGGAGAGAAATCCGTCCCATCTGGCCAGCGAATTCTTCCTTGGGCGCAGCGGCAGCGGCATCCATTCCAAGCAGCACCGCGAAAGGCGGCAGTGGTGCGGAAGGCGGAGGCGGCGGCGCCATGAAAGGCGCATTGAAAAGCGGCAGCAGCGGCAGCGGTGGCAGCGCTGCGAAAACAGCAGTGCAAGCCAGACCGGGAGGCTGGACGCCAGCGGGAACGCATCTCATGCCCGGTGACAGGGTTGAACTACATGGACTAGGATTTGGAAGTGAGGTGGAGCTTGGAGAATACAGTTTGGCTCGCCCGCGGCACAGGGAGATCGGACTCAGAAGGGCGGTTGCAACGCTTGGTTCCGGCAAAGCTCTGAAGCGGCGCCATACTTCTCCCCGCAACCACCAAGGCAGGTCCTCGGAGAGAGCAGCCCCCGAGACCTGACCTGACGCCAGACCACGCCCATCCGCACAGGGTGTTGGCTTTCTTTTTTTTTCCTTTTTTCTTTGCTTCTCCTTCTTTTCTGCTGCCATCCAGACATATTTCCCTTAGCATATTCTTATCTCTCCTCTTGGCTGGTTATATGCTTTTAGACTGTCCATAGTGTTTTGCTGCCTCTGTCCCCACCTTGTTTTTGTTTTTGTTTTTGTTTTTGTTTTTGTTTCTTTTTCTTCTCTCTTTTCTTTTCTTCTTTCTTTCCTTTCCTTTCCTTTCCTTTCCTTTTCCTTACTTCCTTTCTCCTTTTGGATTGCTTGTTTGTTTGATTTGTCTCTGCATGTGCATGCTTTTGTTCCCTGTATGCTAGTCTGTTTCCTTTTCAGGAATACCTCAAGAAACTAGCCAAAGTGCACGTGGTGGAGAGTCCCAAATATCACTGAGTAGGGAAGTACAATAATCAAAGGCACAAAAAGAGAAACCGAGAGACACCACTAAAAGAACACTTTCTGAAACGACAGGCCCTGGACAGCCAATGAGCCTCCTTTAATAGAGCAATACTAACAGGTACACAGTACATAACGAGCTTTTAAAACTGACAAGAGACAGAAAGCTAGCCAAAATGACGAAAGGAAAGAACTCTCCTCTAAAGAAACTCCAGGAAGAAGTCACAGCCACAGAACTGCTCAAAACAGACTTAAACAACATAACTGAACAAGAATTTAGAATAATTGTCATAAAATTAATTGCTGGACTTCAAAAAACAGCAAAGAAGCTATTGATACACAGACTAGGAACCCTCAAAATAGCTGTGACGAGTTAAAACAGACTATAAATGAGGTGCATAACCAAATAGAGGCAGCCACTGCACGGATTGAAGAGGCAGAGAGGAGAATAAGTGAATTAGAAGACATAGTTATAGCAAAAGAGGAAGCCGAGAAAAAGAGAGAGAAATTGATCCAGGAGCACAAAAAGAGAATACGAGACCTGAGTGATACAATCAAACGGAACATATCTGTATCATAGGAATTCCTGAAGATGAAGAAAGATGAAAGGGTCCTGAAGGGGTGCTTGATCAAATTATAGCTGAAAACTTCCCGAATATGGGGAAAGAAATGGACATTGAAATCCAAGAGGCCCAAAGAACCCCCCTTAAGACGTAACTTGAATCGACCTTCGGCACGACATATCATAGTGAAACTGGCCAAATATAAAGACAAAGAGAGAACTCTGAAAGCAGCTAGGGAAAAAAGGGCCCTAACATACAAAGGGAAACGTATCAGAGTGGTTACAGACCTATCTAATGAAACTTGGCAGGCCAGAAAGGAATGGCAGGAAATCTTCAATGTGATGAACAGGAGAAATATGCAGCCAAGAATCCTTTATCCAGCGAGACTGTCATTCAAAATAGAAGGAGAGATAAAGGTGTTCCCAAATAAACAAAAATTGAG
>CM053578.1:27790587-27816095 GCA_028646485.1 Cryptoprocta ferox | reverse complement strand
TGTTCGTAGCGGCACTTTCAACAATAGCCAAATCATGGAAAGAGCCTAAATGTCCATCAACTGATGAATGGATTAGGAAGATGTGGTTCATCTATACAATGGAATACTACATGGCAATGAGAAAGAATGAAATCTGGCCATTCGTAGCAAAGTGGATGGACCTCGAGGGTGTCATGCTAAGCGAAATAAGTCAGGCGGAAGACAGATACCATATGTTTTCACTCATGGGTCTAACAGGAGAAACCTAACAGAGGACCATGGGGAGGGGAAAGAGGAAAAAGAGTTAGGGAGAGGGAGGGAGACAAAACACGAGAGACTCTTAAATACTGAAAACAAACTGGGGGCGGAAGGGGAAGGGGGAAAGGTAAAGGGGGGTGATGATTATGGTGGAGGTCTCTTGTGGGGAAGAGCACTGGGTGTTATATGGAAACTAACCTGACAATAAGCTATAAAGTTAAAAAAAAAAAAAGATAAAAAGCACTGATACAATGGGTTATCCTTTCAGGGGCCTTAGCATTTTAAAAGATGGTAGGTAGGGAGAGAGAGAAAAAAAGAAACAAAGGCTTAACACAAAACCATACATTTCTATGTGGTCTTTTAGTCTTCTCTAAGTGAGGTTTTTTTTGTTGTTGTTTGTTTGTTTTCTTGTTTTTTGGGTTTTTTTTATTATTTAGCCAGCACGATATTCTAATAATCCACCTACCAAAATGATGCCCTGTACTTGCCTTAAAAAGACGATAGTCTTAACACCCAGATCCATAGAAAAGCAAACATCCTAGAACAGTATCATTAAGCTCTGTTTAAAAGCATGGTGAATTTCTTTCCTGGAATTGCCATATAAAAGTTATGTGATGTTGAATAAAGCACTTAGTTACTCTGAACCCTAGTTTCCTGATCTTCCAACAAGAATCATTTTAGCTCCACAGAGTTATTCTGAGGATCAAATGACATACTAGTTTGCACAATTTTACACTGCCAAACAAAGCTTGGTTGTGAGGAATATGGACATTTAGCAATGGAAAGGTTGCTATAGGGATTGAGCCGTGAAAATTAACATTCTGAGAACAGCAGGACTACTGTACTCAATATTGAGTTTATAACTTATAATTCACAAACTGCCACAACGTGGATTAATTATAGAATTCAGTTGTGTGTTCTTATTTTGGGGAGCTGAGTTATGGATTTCTACAGAGTCAATATGACTATGGTAATTTCCCAAGACAGTCTTTGCTGGATCGTGTTGTGAATGATGCTTAGAAAGTAGTAGACGGATTGAGTTTAGGTCTGTTTCATCTCCATCTCTCTAGATCTGTGTAGATTTTGGTCACACTAGGGATCTTAAGACTGTCCACATGAAGATACGGAGGAATACAATAAGATATTGGTTGAGCCACTAGTGATGACCCAAAGGGTCACTTGGAGCTGCAAAGAGAAGGGACTTCTATGAATATCACATTAATATCATTGGTATAGACCTCTTGTGCATAAATGATAATTAGAACATTTTATTTTAGTTTCAATGGGACATTTGACAGGACTCTGTCCTGTCCATTTCTTTTCCCCTTTTAGACCCTGGATAGCAAGGATGTGATTCATCCTTCATCCAAGTTATTCCAAATATTTCTCAGTAGAAGCTTTAATTTTATATCTCCTAGACATCTTTTTCACCATGAACATCCATTTTACTGTGTAATAATCAGCGTTCTCTGTTGCAAGCAGTAGAAACAAAGTCTGGCTCAGGGATTTATTGGAAGGGTGTCAGCAAAAAGGCTATAGAGACAGGAATGGCAAGAGCCAAAGGAGCAGATATAGGTAAATCTCTACCATGAAGCTCGTCTGTTGAAGGATGCCATTGATGGTTTCATTGCCCTTACAACTCCTGTGAGTAAACTCTAACTGATCTCACTCATTTTTGTCACTCCCTAAAGGTTCAAAGTCCTGCAAGAGCTTCTGAATAGCTATACAGAGGTCATACTCCATGCTCCAGCAGGCTTAGAGGGGATATCACCCTTACCTCCCACCTATGATGAGATTTCCCTCAAACAGAAGGATATTCATATGTTCACTAAGCAGGATCAACATGAGCGGTGGTCTTCTCTTTGGAAGATTGGCTGTCTTTAGAGGCTTTTGTCCCGTCTTCTCAGAGCTTGCTGTTATCCTCAAACCTCACCATCCTTCTCAACACTTTCACCATCCACTCTCAACCTCCTTTCTTTTTACTCTTTCTGGGCCTTGACCCTTCTCTAAGAGGAAATAAGCTTCGCTCCCACAGCCTTGATAACTTAGATTCTTTCCCTCTTAGGCACTCAAAGCCTGGGCTCCTTTACTTACTGTTGTAAAGCTAGAGAATCCCCTCTCTCTCCTACCTCCTTCCCCAAAGATCATTCTTCATGAGAGAGTCATGATTATTTTCTTTTCCTTAGATGTTTTCATGTATATCATTCAATTCTTGCCATTACCTCTCACTGCCCTGTTACCACCAAATACTTTGGAAAGAACTTCACTTTGTATATTTTACTATGTCAAGAAGCAATTTTATGCTACAGATGGAAGGAAAATCTTAGTGCAATGTTACATCTCCTCACATGCTTATAACCCCCTCCTCCTTTTTTTCCCTGTAAATGCCCAGATTTATGACAGACATATGGGACAAAATACATATATTATTGTAGTAGTTCTTGGGTTTTCAATAATTAAAAAATTGTCAGTAAACATGATTTAGTTTTTAAAAACAGATGATTTGGAATGAGATAAATCTACCTTTAAAACTTGGTATCACCACTTCCAAGCTTTGTGACCTGTAACAAACCCTTAATCTCTAAAATCTTAGTTCCCAAACCCCTTGGATCACTTTGAAGATTTAATGAGAAAATTAATTGAAGTACAAAGCCTAACACATAGTAGGCATGCCATAGTAGGATTATTGCTATTAGTTCTAAAAGTGAGTTATTTCCAGAGACTTACATGTGTTCCCAAATCCTCACATGACCTATGTTTCCACAGACACCTGTGTTTTTCCAGAATCTAATTTCCATGAAAATGCATGAGTTTTCTATACATACCTGTTATTACATTCTATCTCTCATTAGATGGCTGTTTCTCAAAATAAAATTACAGTTATTCAGATTAAAATGGTGAAAGAAAAGCAATAATTCCATGTGGAATTAAGGAGATTGGGCTGGTCATATAGGGGTCACTCACTCACAGACTGAGCCCCACAGACTTTGTGTCTCAAATATAATCCTCAGCCAAACTCCAAATTATTTTACATTTTTATTACATTATTTATATTTTACAAGGTATTTTGCATTACATTAATTCTTTTACATTATCCTTGGTTTATAATAAATTGCCAAAATCATGTCAGTTACGTTTGTGATTTCCACGAGGATAATCTGCACTGAGTATAGAACACACATATGACAACTTCAAACATTCTAACCTGTAACTACACCAATCTGTCATTTTAGTCTTCATTTAAATTCTGGATTCAGAATTTCATTGTTTACCCTTGAATACATATGGATAGTTCTAAATCAAGCTGAATATTTCAAAATATCATGGCAAGGAGTAAGCTATTCTGATGAGATTTTTTCTTTACCAACAAGGTGACTGAGTGTTAGGATATTGGCTTTGTCAGTAATTCTGAGATGGGAAAATTAAAGCCCCATGGAATCAAGTAAAATACATTCTGAGGCTCATCTCAGATTTTGGTTGAGACTTTTGCCCACCAAACTTGACTTTTTCATTAGTTTTATCTATGTCATTTTATAATCCCATGAGTTGCCAACATACTGGCACAGCTTGCTCTTGTTGACAAAATTCCTATATCCTGAACACTTTTAGGAATGAAAAATTGAATTGAGGACAAGTGGAGTGATGACAAAGAAAGACTCTAAGAGTGCACCAAAGCACACAGCAGTAGTTTCACTTGTTGTGTTTATCCATCAATTAACCAATCACTTCAACATGATTAATTGATTACTTACTCTGGGTCATCAGGGCTTGTTTCAGTAAGGTGGTAGTCTATAAGGGCTTTGGTCATGTACCTCTTTCAATAAAAACATTTTTGCCTTTGTCTTTAATATACACTATTTATTTATAAAGTATATATCAATACCACGATACTAATATATTATGCACACTGTTCAATGCTTGCAAGAATGTATAAAATAAAAAGGAAGAAATAAAAATAGATACAAATAGCAGTCTTAGTATTTTGTTTCCACATCTGGTCCAATGGATCAGCTGGCACACCTGTGGTGGTATTTGAACTTTATTTTGAAGACCATTGGTCTAAAGGTATTGGATGGCTCTCAATAGGTTAAAATAGATAGTTTTGTACAATTGCCAGATTTTCCAAGGGAGGCTATGATCTTCATTTCTGAAGAGTATAGGCCACATCTGGACAAGCTGAAGTTAATCCAGTTTTCCATTCTCAGGCTCTCACCAGGTTTAACACACAGGCTCCATAGCATGCTGAATGTAAAAGATAATGGAGAGAGAGAGAGTTTGGGATAAATCTGGGTGTGAAAACATAAGTTTTAAGGGGAGTTTAACAACTGGAACTCAATTCCAAACAAATGAATGGCCATTCTAGTTTAACTGCAGGATGAGTAGGAGTTGGATAATAGGAGTACATGAAGTCAGAGTCCATCATAAATGCTAAAGTCTCCAGGGTGATATAGAACAAGGATAGGAAGTACAAGGAGGATACTGAGAAAGAGCTATGGTAAAAAACAAATCTCAGATGCACATCTAGAGAGGAAAAGGGGGGGGTCCCCTTAATTCAAGGTGTAAAGTATCAGGCACCTAGATGGCAACAAGATGTTCCAGGTTCCCAGTAGCACTGATCATAAGAGAAGAGACAGACTGGCAGATTCCTCTACACTTTCTGCTCCCAACTCACCACCTGAGTGTTTTGTTACAATTCCACTGCTATTTTTGCCTCTAGCAAGCTGATCTATGAGGCTCCTGACAGTTCCTTATATCCTTCTTGGAACAATATTTCTGGATTTGGGGTGGGGGGCTATATACTACCAGATGATGTTTATTGAGAAAAGCTGAACAAGAAGCAAGAATTGACATGGAGCTCTGGGAACTGCCCAGTGTCTTCCTCACAAGGAGAAAAAAAAGTAAAAAACATAGTACTTTCATTTTGTCCATCTTATTATTTTGATGCCTTTTTTTTCCAGTTTCTGATATACATCTGGACCTCTGTTTTCTAATTCATGTGGTCATTCCTTTTTTGATAAACCCAGGGGTTTCTGGAGATTCTGCTTTACCCCTTCATCTTTCCCCAAATAGTTCCTGTGTCCATTTGGCCAAATCCTGAAGCCAGAAGTTATCCAAAATTATGTTAATCTTCCATTGACATTTTGAACTTCCAGATTATGATACCAATTGGTAGAATTACATTTAAATTAAATGATTGAAATATATCATACAACTACCCCCTTTGTCTTTCTGTACACTAGGGAAACAGGATAACCATAGCTCAGGGATTAATCATATTAACATAGAACATTAGTTTTACCTGGAAAAACAGGGCCAAAATTAGACATGACACCTAAAGAATAAGACACCAGTTTTATTCTTCATTAAGTCATAAAATGTTTAGTCTATTTATAACTCACTTTTCTGATCTGTAAAATTAGACAAATAGACTAGAGCATCAGAGATTCCTTCAGGAACTAATATTCTATGATTCTATATTATAATGGTGTGGCTTACATAATCTTGATACAAAATATTGTCATTCCTAGTTTGGGGTGGGGTGGGGTGGGGGATTGTTAAATGAACTCTGCCCCAGCTACAGATTAGTACAAAACAGAAATATCATAAAGCCAACTGCAATCATCCTCTACCACTCCACCTCTGGAATAATAGCAGCTTTCTTTTCCTTGCACTGAGTCTGCTGAACCACCAATTCTATGGGAAGGGTAATTAGAAGGAGATATGTTTGTAAGAGAGTGCTGGGAAACATCCAGGATATGTTTATTCCAAAGGGAAACAGAAACTCATGCAAATTAACAAGACTGTTGACTTTGAAAATAGCATATTATTAATTCAGAGAATATGTACTTAGCTCATAATAACTTAATAGTTTCAGAAAAGGGAAGGATGGTGCTTGCTAAAATATGTCATTATTTCAGAAGGTATATTTTCAGAAATGCTCACAAGAAGAACGAGTTGAAACGAGTCTACCTGTTTGTTTCAGCCCAGAAGGCTATTTGGATAAATTCTGAATTCAACTGGTTCTTACATGTCACCTAAAAAACATTTGTTGTTTGGGTAGATTTGAAATAACTTTCCAAAGACCACAGTGTGAGCATTTGTAATTTTTTCTTTCTAGTTGAAGTCAATTGCAGAAACTCTTTTACTCTTTTTTCCTGTCCTTTGGTTTTAAACCACACTTCAAATAGTTCTTGGCTCAATTAAAAAAAAAACATTAAATTTTTGGCTTATTCTCAAACATAAGAGCCCTAGGTCGGGAGAAAAAAAAAAACTCCCTTGTTTAGAAAAGTAGATGCTATTGTTTCTAAATGATCTCTTTCACTGAGAGAACAGAATGTAAAGAATGACTCTTTCTCTTTCCACTAGTAAATTATATGTAAATAAAACCCTGAATTCAGCATTTTTCAAATATGATTTTCAAAGAATGACATATAACATTTTAAGGGCAGCAGAAAGTTTAACCTTTAGAACAAATAAAACAACATGAGCAATAAGTATGTAATTTCAGAAGGGACCACATTGCTTTCTGGCTGCTCCGCTAACAATTGGCTACTGTAGATTGTGCATTTCTTCCAGTAATAAGATTTCTATATATGCTGGGTCTATTATAGTTAAAGGCTATAATCTGGGAATGCAAGTCATTTTTCTGGTAATTTTTCACTATCATCTACCTTTTAGGGGGACTAAGTAAAATATATGTATTAAAAATATGTATGTTGATATTTTATGATAATCAAGCAGCCTATGAAAATTGATTAACATATTTGGAATGATTTAAGTGGAAACGGGCAATTTCTTAGAAAAGGCAAACAGAGAAGACGATTTCTTAAGTTATTATCCTGGAGGGAGGACTTTAAATGTGTCAGAGGAAAGAGATAGTGACATGTTAACATAATTTGGAGAGTTCCAGCAGACTCAGAGAATGTAGGGAGAGTCCACATTTGGTGGCTTCTCTTTCACAATTTGAGTACACAGAAGCAAGGATATCATTTGTTGACTTTTAGACTTATAGTGAAAAAAGGAAAAACCTGATTTGATCTACAGTGGAAACAAATCCAAGTTATTACAATGGTCTTTATGGATTCAAAATTAACAAGTAAAATATGACATAGCAGTTATAAAAGGCTAAAGACTGTTTATATTCTTTATACACATTAACATATGTAATACATCAGTAAGATAGGTATTATCATATTTTGCAATGTAGAGACTAGGCCCACAGGTGGGATGATTTGCCCAAGTATGCACAGTTTGAGGGACACCCTTGGATCTGAGCTCAGGCAGTTTGGCTGAAGCAGAGTCTCAGCCCTTAATACAGCCCGTCTTCCCGGCTTCAATCATAGAACCTAAGAAGCATGTTAAAAGTCGGGAAGTCCAGCCCTCTAACTGAAGTTCAGAGAAATGAAAATACGTTTGTATACCACAGTAAGTTAGTCACAAACCAGAAACAAAATCCTGATTTCATTAGCCCCACTCGAAAACTCTCAACTCCATTTTTTTTCCCTTGGAAAAGCAAAGTACTTAATAATGCCTTTAAACATTTATAATTAGATCATTCTGTCTCTTCTTTGGTCTAAACACAGTTAGTCAGTTGAAGAAAAACTAACTAGAATGGTCATTGCCCACTTAGCGGGAGATGAGGTATACGCCATTAGCCAAATGACCCAGGAGCAGCTGGAGGCTCAGACAAGGAAAGCTCTTACAATACATTTCAAACAAAGCACTCTTTTCCTCAAAATTCATTTTCCCTCCAGGCCACATTTCCTACAAGAAGTATACCTTCAATTATTTGCTTTGGATTAAAGAACATAACTTTCTTTTCTCCTTTCTCCCTCTGTTTCTGTGTTTCTTTGGGAAAATGGAAAAGGACTAGAGCTCCTGGAATGCTGCTTTCCTCATCCCCTTATGGGGATGTCTTAACCTTTTTTTTTTTTTTCTTCCTTGATAGCATTTCTATCATCAGGTGGCAAGGAAAAGGAATGAAAACTTCTGTGTTTCCATGAAGGCCTTGAAACAACAGAATGTTGAAACAATTGGCTGGATTCAAAGTGCTTCTACATCATTCTTCACATTTCTGGATTCTTCACTGTGGTAAGAGACAAAGCTGATGATCATGTGCACAGTTCACTGCCATATTCATAAGAATTTTATGAAAAAATAAGCTTCATGAATAATTTGCAGTCACAACTATTAGAAATTGTTCCCTATAGGCTGTATAATAGATGGGGTAAGATTTGGTGTTATATGCACCCCATTTCTGTAGATGTAACCTCACCCTTTTTCTCTCACTCAACTGAACGTACTGAAATGCAAATGACTGAAAGTTATGTTACTTCCTATAGGGATCACCTTGATGTGTTTTGTCTTGTTTTTTTTTTTAAAAAGTAAATATTAGATTTTACTACTTTTCCTAACATTCCACTTAAATACATCTCACAACCCACTGGTGTCCCAAAACTACAATATCATTAGATGACCAAAGAATTCATAGAGCGGAGTCAAGCATACACTCATTCATTTATTCAACCATATGTATGGAGCCCCTGCTATGTCTTAGATTCTGTGTTGGGGAGAGTGAGATACTAAGATGAGTAAGAAAAGGTCCTGAATCTCAAAGCTCACATTCTAGCAAGGGAGACAGAGAAATCTGCAGAGTAACAGTGGTGGACATAGGAAGAAGACTTACAGGGTCTCCCAGGATATTTGCCTTATTTGGAGTCTAGGGAATGCCTAAAAAGCCTTCTTGACTTCTTGGAGGAGGAAAGGGCTGAGAGCCTTTGGGATAGGTGGTAACCATGGCCAGGTGGTTAACCGTGTAGATTTGCCTTTAGGGCTTAGGCACTCTTTCCCTTAGATGCTGTATGCCTTAAAAGGAATTGTCTTCATCAGAAGAAATCTGCCTGAATTAAAGTCATGCCCCCTCATGGAGACATTGGTATCCAATGATTTGTTAACAGGGAAGAGGGGCAATTGAAAGCCCAGCTCTCTTTCCTCTAGGCAGATAAGGATTGAAGGTCAATCCTAGTTGCTGAGCTCCCCCTGGGATCAATTGAGCCTTTTGTTGTACATTTCCTTCTTAATCTTTTGTTTGTTTTTATTATTGAGAGAGAGAGACAGAGAGAGAGAGAGAGGGAGGGAGGGAGAGGGAGAGGTTGAGCAGGGTGGTGGAGCAGAAAGAGAGGGAGATAGAGGATCGAAGCGGGTTCTGCGCTGACAGCAGTGAGCCCAATGTGGGGCTTAAGTTCATGAACCCTGAGATTATGACCTGAGCCAAAGTTGAAGTTGGGTGCTCAACTGACTGAGCCACCCAAGCACCCTGTTGTGCATTTCTATTCCTTTCTGCCCAACCCTACTGTCTCCACCTCCCTACAGGGACACTTCCCAGTAAATGTTTTTTCTCACAACTTGTTATCTCAGAAGCTATTTTCAGGCAACATTACTAAAGATAAAGAATGTAGAAGCAAACAGAAGAAAGAACTTTCTAGCAAAAGGAACAGATTAAACAAGAGAAGAGTAATTTTGTTAAATTGCCATTTGTTAAGTAGAGCCCCAGGTGTCAGATAGTGAACCACTGTTCAACAAGAGACCACAAAGGAATTGAAATAGAGACGACTGTTACCCATAGGTGCAAGAGGAAGTACACAGCCACACAGGGCACTCAAGACAGGATGCAGGCAGAGAGAGAAGCAGCCCTTAGAGCACATGCCTTTATTAGGGTCCATGGATAGAGTGGTTTGGGGCTCCTATGCTAAGGCCAGATTGGTCAATTTAAACCAAAACAACTGGAGTTTCAGTCAGTTCTTTTTTTTTTTTTTTAATGCTTATTTATTTTTAAGAAAGAGAGAGACAGTGTGTGAGTGGGGGAGGGGCAGAGAGAGAGAGGGAGACCCAGAATCTGAAGCAGACTCCAGGCTCCAAGCTGTCAGCAGAGTCCAATACAGGGCTCAGATCCACAAACAAGGAGATCATGACCTGAGCCAAAGTTAGACCCTTAACTGATTGAGTCACCCAGGCACCCTGACAGGGGTCTTATCTAAGTGGTATACAAGGGGAAGATCCTGGGAGGTGGAGGAGGGTGTTTATCACAAGGGAATCAGGAACATACGTTTACTTATAACTCTGTAGGCTGATATCTAGGGCACTTCTGCAAGGGACTGTGAGCTTTAGTACCCACCTCCCCACTGCCCACTTAATCAAACAAATGGCTGCCAAAGCAGCAATATCATAGAGTAGCATAGCTAAGCACTTAACACAAAGACAAGAAACAATGTGGTATGTGTAAGTGCCTCAAAGATCTCTCCTGTTGTACAACTTAAACAGAAGATGAAACTGGATGGTGGGGTGGACATCAGGACTTGAGGAAGCTTATAATCAAATTTTAGGGGCTTTGGCAGCATCATAGAGGAGCTGGTGAGCCACTGAGGGTTTTAAAGTAGAGGAGTAAGTTGGTAGTGGTTTGTTTTTAATGGAGCATGCTGTTGACTGTGTGAAGAAGTCATTTCAGAGGCAAAATATCAGAGGTAAGGAAATCCATTAGAGACTGTCATAGTAGTCAAGGAAAAAAATAATGAGAGTCAACTAGCTAGTGGTAGACTCAGGCAGATAGAAGGGTCAGGATGACCTTGAGATTTCTAAAATAACTAGATGGATGGTGATATCATTTACTGAGTTAGAGAATACTAGAAAAGTTGAAGTAGTAAGGTGGACGTCATTAATTCACTGTTATGCTGTGGTTTTGATGTACTTATGAAGGCATCCATGTTGCCATGTACTGTGATACATACTAAGATGAGGTCTCTGGCTGAGATAAAAATGGGAATATCCCCACCGATGCCTGAGAGCTGAGGTCCCCTAGGGGCAGGACTGGAGGAGCATACAGAGATAAAGGAATTGGGATCCAAGAACAATAGCTTGGTACTGATATTTAATGGGTGAGCCAAGGAAGAGGAATCTGCTCCACAGACATGTTTACATCACAGGTGGAAGAAGAGAGCAAAATCTGAAGCCTTCTCTGGCAGGACTTACTATTGTGGAACACAGACTCAAAGCAGAGATCCTTTTCTATCAGTGACTTTTCCAACAGCTGTGGTATGCATCACGTTGAGAATTCTAAAATGACTTCTCCCCCCTCATCATTTGCCCCACCACTCATTCATTACAGGTTACATCTCATCACCCCTTTTACATTTCCGTGCCTGTCAGCGCACTAAATAGAATTATTTCCACACTCCATGTAAGGATACTGTGTGTTATGTACAAAAAAAACCCACCGTTAACAGATTTTCTGAGAGAATATTTTAAAGGAGCTTCGAGGTACCACTTCTAAATAAATGCTGGGTGCAATCTGAATATTTTATGGAATGCTGCCAGTCCTCATTTCAGAGCTTTTTATTTAGATTGATAGATGGTGACTAAAGTGGTCTCCATCGAAGTAGGCTCGTAAGCAAACTGTCTCTGTGGCTTGTTTTACCATATTGTTACTCTCCAGAGCCTCTTCTTAGTTCTTGCCGTCATAATGCTTTTGAGATTACGATTTAAGTAGCTAACATCACACAGTGTAAATCATGTTAGATATTTGGCATATCAGAGGGGAAATGAATACTTAAAATGCTAATTTTGGCACAACTATGGTCACTGGCAGATAATGTTCCTGAATTTTTAGGTGCCTGGAGTTCTCCTGGAATCCCCTAACTAGCTTCTTTTGGCCACCTGTTTTTTTATATCAAATTTGATGTTCTGTGCAAAAGACATGGCTGTGACATAAATATTTACAGAAATACCATGTAAAGTCCATTTCTTATTTTCTATATCATCAATTATGCTGTCATCAAACACGCCCACTCACTAGAGGAAAAACACACATGAATAAAAATGGAGACAGCCCTCCTAGCACAGAAAATCCAGAAACACAGTTAAGGCAAAGTTCACAAAGACATTGTTGCTTAGTTAAGTATCATTCTATCTTTGGCCTTGCTTTTTAGATATAAAGGTTCCTCTGAAACCCTGTAGGAATGAGAACTCTGTCCAGCTTCAATTATTTTCGAGTTTTCTATTTCTAATCTGCAAATAACTTTTGGATGATGTCTGTGGCCATTGAGTGGATGCTTTAGTCCATATGTTTCACGTGAATAAACGTGATATCCTAACTGAGAACTAGATGCTTAACTTCTTTATATCTCAGTTTCCTTGACTGCAAAAGCAGAAAGTAACATTTGATGTGATAATACAGATGAAAGAACTTTGGAAAGTATATAAAGCAGGCCACAAATGTCAGTGGTTCTATTCTGTGTTCATTAAACTGTTCCTGATGTCTCCAATCTACAGCACTGGGCCTGCCTTAATGAAGCTGAAGAGGAGGAGTAAGGAGGAAAGACATTTCCATTTCTGGGCAAAGCCGTGAATGCATTACTATAGTTTTTGATGGACCTTGATGTTGAATTTGAGGTTCACCCCCACCACTTTTGCTTGTTATCTAGTTATGATAATTTACTGAGACTAATGGGCCCTGCTACTTCCTGTAGGAAAAACTCCTTGGACATTAGTGCAAATAAAGACAGGAAAATGGAAGTTCTTTTATATTTGTAGAAAATAGATGTCATTTGGAGTCAAGGTGGAATTGTAGGTATATGAAGAGAAGTCCTCAGATGAAAGCATCCACTCAGAAAGGCAGTGTCCTATTTCTGTTCAGAGCACTTCAGGTGATCTTACCTGTCAAAATGATAAAGTTATTTATTGCCTTTAAGCACACAAATTTGAGTAAGCCCAAATTGTTCCTTCAAGTACTCATATTAAAGTATAGTTTTGTCAGTAATATTAAATTGACCCAAGAGGCTTTATTTTCCCAGGGGAATACTTATTTGAGCTTGTAAAAGGGGCATTTTTATTCTTGATTGAAAAAACATACTGGAGGGTGTTAACACTTTATATTTCCAAAGTGCTATACACACATTATTTTACACTCATACTATCTATGCAAACTGGTTTGATATTCTTGTCAGCAGCATCAAATTTATAGCCCAAAGACCTCAAGGGCTTCAGTGACTTTTTTAAAGACGAGAAAATATAGTTTCAGAGTGCCCTACCAGTCCTCCATTCAGCCCAATTCCCTGGTGGATTCTGCCTTTTTGCATGGAGACATACCTGCCCACTTATTCAGACACATTGCAGGATCTCTTCTTTAGGCAGGTTCATGACCTGATTTCAAATCAACACATTGCTATCACTGGTTGAGGGAAGGCTATTTATTCAATCGTTGGCCCTCCATTTATTCTGAAATAATTTGAAATTTAGCCTTTTCATATGTCAGTTGAGAAAGTATGCATAATTAATATATTTGAGAACAGTTTAGAGAGGACTTCAGACATAGATGTAAGAAAAGCCAATTTGTGAAATTTAAATTGCCACCAATCTCAATAGCAGTTATAAATACTTAAACTATATCCTAGGAAAAACAGAGGGGTGAAAAGAATGTGTGATGACCAGTCTTCTAATGAGCCCCATTGAAAGACACTGTGTTAGGGTTTTATAGGTTTATTAGGGAATGTAGCAAAGGATGAAAAACTGAGCACCTACACTATTCTGGGCATCTTACAAAGTGTTTTGCATAAGTTGAGGGATGCCATTTGTTCTTCACAATTCTTTGATATTTGGATTATTTTTAAGACAGGGTAACAGCCTCTGAGAGGTTAGGCAACAGGAAGGCTAGGATTTGTGACTGGACATTCTTTGTTGTTTTTTCTTATACCTTTGGGTATAAGAAAGTGCCTGCTGGGGAGGGGAGGTAGAGTGAGAGAGAAAGAGAATCCCAAATCCCAAGCAGGCTCTGTGCCCAGTGCGGAGCCCAATGCGACGTTCCATCCCACAACCCTAGGATCATGACCTGAGCCAAAATCAAGAGTGGGACATTTAACTGACTGAATCACCCAGGCACCCCACAACTGGACATACTTTGATTTGAATCAGTTAAAAAATGAGACAACAGGCCCAAAATAGAGTCACTTGTGCAAAGCCATGTCACTAAACCAAGACTCAATACCTAGTATAAATACAGCTTCGCTCTCTCCCAAGAGTGGAATCCTAACCCAGTCAATCTGGAATTACCTGGTCAGCAGTGAGATATTCTGTCTGACAGACTCCTGCTGTCCCCCAAAGGGAGATGACTTTACCTGAAACTATCCACTTTGTGCTACTAACTTCCTTGTCGTGCCCTCTTCTGCCTATAAAAGTCTTTAATTTTGTATGGTTCTTCAGAGACTCTTTCTATTTGCTAGATAGGATGCTGTCTGATTCATGAATTGTTGAAGAAAGCAAATAAGATCTTTAAAATTTACTCAGTTGAATTTTGTTTTTTAGAAAGCCTAGCTCTTTTCTCCTAACCTACAGACAACAGCATCTCTAGACTCAGCAGGCAGAAAAGGAAAGGAATAGAAAGAGGCTAATTCCTTTCCAGAGAGGGGCAGTAAAAGATGAATATTCTATGTCTATCTAATCAAAGCCTGTTCTTTTGCTAGTTCCCAAACAAAATTTTGAGTACTAGAGAAAGGGTTAGAATTAAACCAGATGAAAAATCTGTTCCATGGTTGATAACTGGGAAGGCTTGATTTGTGAACATGGCTATGAATGACCTGATACGGGTGGTATCTCTAGATTTGATTACTTGGCACGTAGATTATATGTTCTCTTGTAGGGAAATCACATGGCTTCCTGGGTGTGCAGGTCAGAAAGACGTCAGGACAGGAGTTTTGTGTCGGACTCTAGAAGGCTTCATATATAGCTCTGTTGATCAGCAGTTTAGATGGGACACCACAGGCTCCTAACATGTGAAATAACAAAGATCTGGTTTCTCCTTCTAGATTCTACCCCATGGAGCAACAATTTTAGATGTTTGCTTCTCTTTTTTAAAGATTTTTCCTTCTTGGTACCTAAACCTGCCACAGAATTCAGCTTTGGCTTATGCTGCTGACCTTATGCTTTCAGTGCTTCGTTGCTGGAGTGATGTTTTTCCTAATCAGTTCTCTTTCCACTGTGTGTAGCCTTGTCTCCATTCGTGCACTCCCTGGCTGACCCTGTACCATGACCCCTGACCCCCTTTGGTTTGGAGTCACAACCTCCCCTTTTTCAGTCTAAAGGTCTCTGGAGTATTTGGGGTTTTGTGTTTGTTTATTTGTTTGTTTTCATGAACAGCTCCTTGCTGCCCCCATCTGGCTCAAATTGTAATTGACCTATCTGTCTGCAGACCAAGAGTTGAGCGTTAGTTCACACTATGTCAATCTCATATTCTTCTCTCTTCTTTCTCTCCTATTACTCTCTCCAAATGTTTTTTATTATTATTTTTTCTACTATTCTTTCAATAATAACTATTTTTTCTTGGATTTATCAAATCACTAAAACTGGTTATATATATGTGTTCATCTTAGATTTATAACAATGAGAACTTTTTATTTTCCTTGGATTTTAAACAGAAATCTGTTTTCCTTATTAATACAGTGTACCTGCTCAATACTGAAAATTTTGAAAACACTGAAAGGCATACAGATCACTTATACATACATACAAACATCACTTATAATTCAGTGACAACAGATAGTTACCATTAACATTGTGGTGTTATCTGTATGTGTTATTTATAAGATTCTGTATGCAGGGTTCCGTAGCCTGTTCTTCCTCTAGCAATATGTCATTAGCTATTTTGGCCCTTTTAAATAGTGGCAACCTCCTTTCAGAGGCGATCATACTCACAACTTTTTTGGGGCCTCAAATCATTATAAGATTATAAGCATCTGCAAACCAGATTTTGGATATATGAACAGAAGCTTCTTCTGTATTCTCTCCACACTGTAGAATGCTAGGCTCTTTATGCTGTGATGCTCAATAAATGAGGTTGACTGTCTGTTTTGAGTTCATGATATGTTTTCCAAAATGGCAATAAAAATGGTAATGAAATGTTAAGTTATTCTCAGCTACTAAATTCCTAGTACCAGGAACATCATAAATTGTCTTTTTGATGATCAAAACTATTTGACCGTACATTTCAACGAAGTCACAATAACCCCTGAATTTCTCTCCAGTCCCTTTTATCCCATATGTTTTCATCATGACTGAATTATTTTACAACTAATTAGAACATAAGAGAAAATACAGTATATATTAAGGTGGTTTTGAGAGGTCACTGAATTTATAAAAATATTCTATTATAAAGGACATTTGGTGGAGCATTTTACCTCAAATACCCTTTTTTGTCAATAATTCATCTGTCTACCTTGCTTCCTTGCTGGCCATAGTGAAGTAATTCATGTATATACTTTCCTGTGAACTAGAAGGGAATGAATAGGCTCAAAATCAAAACTGCATGTCAAAGGAGTGCTCAAAATTACCAGCCCTGGTGCTATACTATTTATTGCTAATGCTTCTAGCTTATAGAAGCTGGCGAGGTTGAATAATATACCAAGCCTGAAGGAGAATCTATGGACAGGTCTGTTTTTAGCTACTGCATGGGGTCAGCCTTGATATGGGAAGGAATCTCTCCACTCCTCTTCTCTCTTAATGGTAAGAAGCAAAATGTTACAAAATCAAGACTGAATTGAAGAAATGAACTTGTTTACATTTAAACAAGATAATAAAAAGAACAGAGAACATTAACATGCTTCCCCCCTCCATTAATAATCTTCATATTTTAAAGACGTTTTAGTTTCACAGCAAAAATGAGAAGAAAGTGCAGAGAGTTCCCATATGCTCTTGCCCTCACACACCCACAATCTCCCTTACTATCAACATCTCACACCAAAGTATATTTGTTGCACTGGATGAGCCTATATTGACACATTATTACTGCTCTAGTCCATAGTTTACATTATGGTTCACTCTAGGTGTTGCATATGGCATGAGTTTGGGCAAGTTTATATGTACCTACCATTATAGTATAGTACGGAACAGTTTCACTGTTCTAAAAATCCTCTGTGCTCAGTATAATCATCTCTCCCTCCCTTCCCCCCAACTCTGCCCCAGCCCTCATCAAGCTCTAATCCTCTTACTGTCTCTATAGTTTTTCCTTTTCCAGAATGTTGGAACCATCCTACAGCATGTAGCCTTTTCAGGTTGGCTTCTTTCACTTAGTAATATGCATTTGAGTTTCCTTTATGTCTTTTCATGGCTTGATAGCTCATTTCTTTTTTAGCATTGAATAATATCGCATTGTCTGGATGTACCACAGTTTATCCATTTAACTACTGAACGACATCTTGGTTGCTTTCAAGTTTTGGCAATTAGGAACAAAGTTGCCATATGTATCTGTGTGCAAGTGTATGGTTGGTCATAAGTTTTCAGCTCATTTGAGCAAATCAAAGAGTGTGATTGCTAGAGTGTACCATAAGAGTATGCTTAGATTCGTCATTCAAAGTGGCCATACCATTCCACATTCCCACAGTAATGAATGAGAGTTCCTGTTACTCCACATCCTTTTCAGTAGTTAGTGTTGTCAGTGTTTTGGATTTTGGCCATTCAAATAGGTATGTAGCAATATCTCATTATTAATTTACAATTCCCTGAGGATGTATGATGTTGAATATCTTTTCATGTGCTTACTTGGTGATCTGTGTATCTTCTTTGGTGAGGTGTCTGTTGAGGTTTTTTCCCATTTCTTTTACTGATTTGTTTGTTTTTGCCCATTTCTTTTACTGGTTTGTTTGTTTTCTTGTTGTTGACTTCTAAGAGTTTCTTTATATATATATATTTTGAAGAAGAGTTGTTTATAAGAGGTGTCCTTTGTAAAAATTTTCTCCAGCCTGTGGCTTATCTTCTCATTTTCTTGAAGAGCATGCTTTTTAAAAACAGCTTTCTTTTCACTTTTGTCTCCATGGATAACCAATGCAAAGAGTTCTTCTTAACATATTTAGAAAATAGTTGTTTAACCAGAGAAACTGAAGAAATTATATTTGCCTGACTGTTCTTGGTTTCTAGTTCAGGAAACTTAAAATGCATGATCTATGACTTATAGATGCTCAATATTTAGCTTTTCATTCCATAAATGTTAAGTGGATGTGACCTTGCAAGAAAGAATATAGCAAAGAGACTTATTTTATTTTAATTTCTTAAATTTTTGACAGAGAGAGAGACAGAGTGCAAGTGGGGAAGGGGCAGAGAGAGAGGGAGACACAGAACCTGAAGCAGGTTCCAGGATCAAAGCTGTCAGCACAGAAACTGATGCAGGGCGTGAACTCATGAATCGTGAGATCATGACCTGAACCAAAGTCTAACGCTTAACCAACTAAGCCACCCAGTCATCCTGCAAAGAGACTTCTTAACTTTTATGTTTAATGCCCCTGAAGGCAATTCTCTTCTGGCCTAGTACTTCCTGTTCAGGAGTATTTCTGTCCAAGTACAGTCAGGACTCCCCCCACCCCCACGCCACCCCACCCCCGCTATCCTAGAGAGAACTACCCTGACCAAGTCCAAGAAAATGAGATTAAAGATAAAAAAATATGGCATTATATTTCAGTTCTCTACCCAGCATTCTCAAACATCTTACAAACACTGGTCAAAAAGAGATATTATTTGATATTTTCCTTAGGGCAAACATTAAAAAAGAAATGTTTGCTCTCTGTTTATATTCTGGTACCATACAATATATTATCAAAGAAGAAATAGCTTTACAAATTCTTTTGAAAATGCTGTTTTTGCTGTTTCCTTTTCTTTTTCTCTTTTCCAACCTTTCTTAAACATTTTCTGAATGTAGCTGAAATTATCTTCAGTTTGAATTCCATGTAATTCGTTGTTTATTCTCTACTTGGTCATGATACGGAATGATGGGGATGATAAAGTTAGAACTTTATAAAAGCTATATGTAAAATTTAATTATAGTACAATGGGCTGTTAAGTAATCTTCCATTAATGCTTTGATTTTATAAGCATACTTATAATTTCAAAAGTGTTCAGACAATAATTTTAGATGAAATCAATCAGGTACTTAAGCTAAGTTAGATTATTCTAGTAAATACACACTCATACACACAAAAAATATTAGTTTTGATTCCTCTATGTTCTATCATTATGCACATAAGTATAGTTTCTCTTTCTCTCAACCTTTTCCCTCTTCTCCTGATGAAATCTCCCTATCCTTTGAAATGTTAATGTGACACTAAGAACTTCATGATAAAAGATATAAAAGAAACATGACCTTTCTCAGCAAATGCAACACTCACTAAGAGTGTTGTCTGTATTTCTATTTCATCTTTTATATGTAAAACACAACAATCTTCACTCTTTCAATAGAAAGAGACACTGTAGCAGTTAACAGGCTAATAATGGAAGTGGACTGTGTTTCTCCTAAGGAAAGTATGACATAGGTTCAAAACTCTTCAAAATTACAATAATTTGAGAAGAGCTGCCCTATCCATTTTATTTAAGCGCATGTTAGAACTAGTACTCCAAGCTCTTCAATCTGTCAATAGACAATTAGATGTGCTACAAAACATATCTCCTCTACAACTTGTGTCTTCAGTATGTTTAAATTGGGTGAAGTCACAGTTATTAGCTGGATAAGCAATGATGTCATTGACTCTTTGGGCTACATTTCTCCCTATTAAACATGGCTGCGCAAGGGAATAATTTTTGGACAGCTTCATCAGCTGTTGCTGTGTTTTGCAGATCTAGCTAACATGGAAGCTTCCTCTTTATTGAACTTGGTATCTGTACTGAAATAAATTCTCAGAAATCATTAATAAAGTAATTTTGTAAAAATGCCCCTGTCATTTCGGCGAGCTCAGATTACAGCAGTTGCAGTAATTACTGTTAGTGATATGCAATATACCCAGGACCTATTAAGGAGATTTTTATGGGCCTCTTTTTTGCAATCTTTGAACCTAAAAGATTGTAAAGGAAAAAGGGTGCTAATGATCGCAAGCCTCAGCACCGCTTTCACCTTACTGTTTATGATGTTTATAAGGATACTTAGAAATTTTGGTCCTTTCTCATACAATGACTCCTCTCAGGCCGTTGACAGAATTACCACCTTTAGGCAATTTGCATGTTCTAATTAGGATTCCCTTAAAATTTACTTGGAGGACAAACTACAGCTTACAGAGGGTAAGACAATTATGAAGAGTCATCATTTGCCATCTGTACTGTTTTCCAATAGGCCAGGGGAAAATCATTTTCTTGGAATACTCATAGCCATTTATGTCTGAGGCCCTTAGGGAATTGACTTTCCCATAGGACCCTTCCAAGGAAACAGCATCTGGCTATGGTCTTTTGCTTCTTACTTGAATACAGCCAAGAAGCAGGATTATCTCTAATTGAGAGTTCCATATATAAGAATCCTATTCAAGCTTTCTAACAGGCCTGAGGCTGGCTCTAGGAATAGATTGGATTTTTCTTCTCATGGCTACTTAGCCATTGTTTCAGTGACTGCAGGTAGGTGGACAATTTCTCCTTCCTTTCCTCCTTCTTTCTCTTTTCCTTCCTTCCTTCCTCCTTTTCTTCCTTCATCTATAACATTTATCTATATGTAGTTCTTTTCTGGGCATGGAGCCTGGTGTGGCTTGTGGTTTATTTATAATGTACTGTCTCCCTGTCTTCTGTTTGGAAGTGAGCATATTATCCAGAGATGATTAAGCATTCTGTAGGTCTGTTAGATAGCAACATAGATTGTTGGACTCTTAATAAAGCAAGGCTAATGATGACCACTGCAAAAACAAGTTTACCATTAAGTATTATTTACTCAAGAAGAGGCAATGTTGTCTCTTCAGTCTTAGACTTTAGAATTAGTGGTGGGTCAGAGGGGGCATGAACATAAGGAGAAGGGAAGTGGGAAGAGTGTTCCTTTCAAGTCAGTGAGTGCTCTCTTTGCCAGCAAAGAAGCAAATGGAAGAGACAGCTGAGAGGCATTCTCATTCAGTTTTGAAATCTATAAACAAATAAGTTATTTTCATCTCATAGTTATCTTTAGCAATGACACAATAGTATTATGCATAAGGGTGAAATGTTGCCTTTTTTGAATAGCCAAAGTTACCTACATCCCTTTCAGAATAAAACTTTTTTAGATATGAGGGAGAGGATAGTGTAGTGATTAAAACATACACTTGGAAGCCAGGTTACCAAGTGCACATTTTGCCTCTGTGTTGTGACCTTCTTAACCTACCTATGGCTCATTTTCCTAATGTATATAATGGGGTTAAAACACCGTCTATCTCACAAGGCTGTTAAGGGGATTAAAAAAGCATATATTCATAAAGCAGTCAGAATGGTGTCTGCCATGTAGCAAGCAACTTGAAAGTGTTTTTCAAATAAATAAAAGTCCAACCTTCTCCAATAAGATGGAAATCTTAACATTAATAGGGAATGGAGGAGTGGCAGTGAAGGAAGCTTATACAGCATTATGTCAATGCAAGATGACATTGCTTATGATTTATTTTCCATGGACAGAGTTTAGATATACATTTGGTGGATGGCCTATAAATTTTATTGAGTGAGTGAGCACTCTGCTCAGTATTTGGTCCACATTGCTATTTTTCATATAGATTCTATTTTACTAAGCCTTTTCATTAGATTTGAACAAAATTACGATCACAGTGGTTCCCAGGATCTTTCACCATAGAGTATTGCTATAGGAAGCACTTAGATAAAGGCATTAAATTATCCTTTATTGATAAGAAGCTATACTTGGTGAATTAATTTTTTATTTATACATTAACTTTTAATAGTCATTTAACTTCAGAAAGAGTCATAGACATATGGTCTTTCAATATCTTCCAGTTAAGATATTCTAAAATCAATCTTTTCATTTCCAGAAATAAATCCAATTTGATCACGTCATTTCCCTGATTAGAGGTATTTAGTGTCTCTCCATCATCCACACAAGATACAATACAAGTGCCTTAGTTGGTGTACATGGCCTTTCACGATCTGGCTATGTATAACTTTTTTTTTTTTTTTTGCTTTTTTTTTTGCCTTATCTCTCATCATTTCTTCCATTTCTCCTTACTTTAGCTCTACAAATATAAAACTTAACACAGAGTTAATACCTTTTATATTTGCACTTCGAAAAAGTTGTTCTCAGCATCTGTAACATATCCTTTTTGATTCCTCACTGTCTACTTTCTACATCTCCTCTTAGCCCATATCATTGGCGGGAATGTAAACTGGTACAGCCGCTCTGGAAAACAGTGTGGATGTTCCTCAAAAAACTATCAATAGAACTCCCCTATGAGAAAAAAGAGTTAGGGAGAGGGAGGAATAGCACTGCTGGGGATTTACCCAAGGGATACAGAAGTGCTGATGCATATAGGCACATGTACGCCAATGTTCATAGCAGCACTTTCATCAAAAGCCAAATCATGGAAAGAGCCTAAATGTCCATCAACTGATGAATGGATCAAGATGTGATTTATATACAATGGAATACTACATGGCAATGAGAAAGAATGAAAAATGGCCATTTGTAGCAAAGTGGATGGACCTCGATGGTGTCACGCTAAATGAAATAAGTCAGGCAGAGAAGGACAGATACCATATGTTTGCACTCATAAGTGTAACAGGAGAAACCTAACAGAGGACCATAGGGAGGGGATGGAGGAAAAAGAGTTAGGGAGAGGGAGGGAGACAAAGCAGGAAAGACTCTTAAATACTGAAAACAAACTGGGGGTGGAAGGGTGAGGGGGAAAGGAGAAGGGGGGTGATGGTCATGGTGGAGGTCTCTTGTGGGGAAGAGCACTGGGTGTTATATGGAAACCAACCTGACAATAAACTATAAATAAAAAAAAATGCCCATATCAAACTGTG
Organism: Cryptoprocta ferox; assembly: GCA_028646485.1. Classification (NCBI taxonomy): domain Eukaryota; kingdom Metazoa; phylum Chordata; class Mammalia; order Carnivora; family Eupleridae; genus Cryptoprocta; species Cryptoprocta ferox. Next base: position 27,793,085 of record CM053578.1, on the reverse strand, counting down.
ACTCAGCCTTTACATTTTAGCTCTGTTTAACCAAACTTCTATGTCTACATAAGCTCTCTCCTCCATGTTGCCACTGTAATAAAAATAAGCCTACTGTGTGTGTGGCTCTACTCCAACTGCTTTACATTTATTAACTCATTTAATCCTCATAATTAACATGGAAGGGAAATGTTCCCCCATTTTACAGACTGGGAAACTGAGTCACAGAATAAGTTAAATAAGTTTCCCAAGGTCATACAGTTGATGGATCACAGAGCCAGAATTTGAAGTGCACTGCACTAAATTGAAGCTTCTATATTTTTATATTTTTCCACTTATCAGATCTTCATAAATATTTATACCTATGACTCTTTGTTCCAGTAAACAGCTCCATGGCCTAAGATCCTTAACTCATGGATGCTCAATAAATGTTTGCAAGATGGCTATTCATTCATTAAAAATTTTGAAAATTAAGAAGTGTAATTATTGAATCCAAAGAAACATATGATTTCTCAAATCCCCATTGCTTTTTTCCATCTTCTATCTTTTCTGATTAATAAAAACCACAGTAATGATCTTATTACTATTTTCTTTTCAATATACGTAAACTCTTGCAGTTGAATTAGAGACTGGATCTCATTTTGTGTCTTTTAACTTGACATTATCAATCACTCACTGCTTTAGTCATCTTTTCATTCAGACCACAGTAGATCTAGATACTGAGTGAATATGTTATTATAATACATTTTCTCAACCTTGAAGACATAACTATCTCTGTTTTAAAAGCTTCTAGGCAAAAGGGGAAAATTGAAATAAAAATGAAACCTAAAATTTTGTCACACTCAAAAAAAGTATTTTAATAACACAGCACCAAGATGTTCTGCTTTTGAAGTAACAAATTATTCATTTTCCAGTAGAGCAGGAAAGTCATGTTTAAGATCCCAGTAAACATCAGTACTTTGTAGAGGGATTACTTCATTACTTTGCTCTAGTCTTAATTCCCACATGTCTGTATTATATTATGCCATAGGTCTGATTGATTTTCTTTCAGATGTTTAATGGTTTACTTCATGGTCCTCTGGAGAAATACCACAGGCCCTTACCTTACTAGCCAACCCTGCCCCTATTTTTTTTATTTTTTAACAATACTTCATAGCACGTTAGCCAGATCTTGTAGAAAACATGACATCTTTGTCAAAATAAAAAGCATCTGTAGCCTTCTCCATATTGACAACAAACCTTGTCAACTCACTGTAAATGTAAATCAAACTGATTGGCTCTGACAGGAAACCACTTAAAGTCATCTGTATTTTTTTTTATTTTTTTTGTGTTTTTTTACTTATTTTTGAGAGACAGAGAGAGACAGCACAAGCAGGGGAGGATCAAGAAAGAGGGAGACACAGAATCTGAAGACAGCCCCCAGGCTCTCAGCTAGCTGTCAGCACAGAGCCCGATGCGGGGATCGAACCCACAAACCATGAGATCATGACCTGAGCCGAAGTCAGACGCTTAACCGACTGAGCCACCCAGGCGCCCCAATTCACCTGTATTTTTATACTTAAGTTCATGCTATATTTTTTCACCTGTTTTTCTTCCTTCTTTTTTTTTTTCAGTTGCAAGATGACACAACTTTGAAGGAACTTAATAAATTAGGCGTGGTCAACTTTCTGTGTATTTCAGATATTCCTAGTTTCTTTGTAATGGCCATAGAAAAAGAACTCAGGAATTTACCACTGGAAGTCTGCGTTTTTAAAATTAGAATGGTGGAATCTTTCTTCCTTACTGAATTTAACAGTGCATGTGCATGCATGTGTGGGTGCAGAATGTATTGCTAGAATGACCTTGTGTCCTCACCAGTCTAGAGTTTAATTTCCATCCCTTACTGCTATTTTACTTCTCTAGAAATATTTCCTGTGTTATTTCCTTATGCATCAATGTAGTTTTTTCCCATTCAAATTTCTGTTGAGTCTCACAGATCTAGCTCTGAAGATTTCAAATATCATATTCCTTGCAAAAATATTTTCTTTCAGGAGGAGGGGGCGGGCAAGATGGTGAAGAAGCAGGGAGCTCTGTAATCCGCGCACACCCCTATGGATTGAACTGAGAAGGACTGAAGTGATAAAACTCGGATTTGCAAGTGGAGGAAAGAAGAAACAGATGCCAGAAAGAAGACAACCTCAAAGATGCCTGAGTGAGTGACTGTGATCTGGGAAATTAGGGGACGGGCGAGTCCCGGTGGTGCAGGGGGAAGGAGCCCGAACCCAACACAGGGAGAGCGCACTGTGCCCGGGAGAGACCAGGGGAAGAGAGAGAGACGGAAAACGCACCTGGAACCATCTCTAAGGGAGGAAAAACTCGCCCGTCTCCCCATATGTAGCTGCCGAGCGCCGGGAGAGAGATCCATCCCGTCTGGCTGGCGAATTCTCCCTTGGGCGCGGCGGCGGCGGCATCGATTCCGAGCGGTGCCGCGAGGGGTGGCGGCGAGATAGAGGCAGCGGCGGCGCGAAAGGCGGTGGCGG
>CM053578.1:27770253-27790087 GCA_028646485.1 Cryptoprocta ferox | reverse complement strand
AACAGGAAATGTGGCAAATGGTCAGATAGATTATGTTGTAGAAATCTTGATTCCAAGACTTTGGGTGAGACTCCCAGAAGTATTTATTGATTTTGATGACTGATTTAGAAGTAAGGTTAATGGATTTGGGAAGAAACATCAGAATGGAAGTGAAGAATGAGGTCTCTTGACTTCTTTAAAAGATGTGGTTAATCAGGCCCAGAAACTGTACTAACAACAACAAAATCATAAATTAAACACTCAGGGAAAGAATGCAAAGAATTTTAGTGACAAAATAACATAAAAATATGAGGATGTACATAGGAAAATCCTATTAAGATGAAAGACAATATGATAAAATTAAATTAATAACAAATTGAAGAAGTAATTTTAAAATACCGCAAAAATATAGCATTAAGAAAATCCTCCAAGTGAGGATAGGCACTAAAGGAAGGTGTGTTTATAGACAGACTGGAAAGCAGTCAGTCACACGTGGGTCTAGCCCACTAATCCAACTCAAGTGGTCCCAACCCAAATTGTGTTTATCATAGTTAAGGTCTGAGCAATTGGATTTAATTTGAACATTACAGAGATTAATATAATTAGATAAAAGATGAGATGCTATGCCTAGGTCAGTATGGATAAGAAATAAAACTCTGGACAACATAGTACCATTTCTCTGAGATAAGAAAGAGCTGAGCATTTATATTATTGAAAGGGTGTGTTGAACTCTAGTCACAATGTGGATAGCAGATAGCATCTCCAGTAATGCTCTACTGGTGAGAAAAAAATTTTCCCCTACCCTTCTTGGTCCTTTGGCTGGCCTAATAATCAAATTGACATCAGACAGATTAAGAGGAGAAATATGAAATTACATACAAACAGAGGCCCAATAAGAATATGAGATCCTAGGACAAGTAGGGCGATTGAGGTTTGTATGCTATCCTGAGGTAAGAAATGTGATAAGGGTCTAGGACAGCAAAGCAGGGGTGGCTACTTCACAGATTATCAGAAGAACAGATGTTTGTTAATTAGATGCTTAGTTTGCCATACAGATAGGCCATTCAAATAAAAGTTATCTCTAGTAATATCTCTAGTAATCTCTCTCTCTCTCTCTGAGCCAGGCCCCCTATCTAAATCATTTTAGGTGGTAAGGGAAAGGTGAAAGCTTTTCTTAAATCTTAAATCAAGGTCTTGATTGCCTTTAACTCAAAATAATCTACATGCCAAAGTGGCATATTCTGGGGTCATGTATTCTGTTCCCCTTCACTGCTCAATGCAACATGTTCTCTTAATAACTGAGAGGAATTCAATTCTCCAGTGCCCATGTAAACTATAGTTTTAACTACTTTGTCTAGACTTCAAGTTAGAGTCATAGTTTTCTGAAGCATTACAAAGAGATTTCTTGGACTCGAAAAGTGATCTGAAATGGTGGGGATTCCAAAAGCCTGGCTCAGTAGACAGCGTACATAGATCCAGTACGGAGAACTGGGCCAAAGAAGGGGCAAACATGACTTTTCCACATTCAATTTTAAGTCTCTACATATAGAGGTAGCCGTGAAGGATTCACAGTTGCTTTTTGGAATGGAAAGGCATGCTTTACAAGTGGAATGCACTTTCATAATTCCAGATAACTTTGTTTACTCACCCTGTAATAACAAGATCTTAGGTCTTAGGTACTTCTTTGCTATCCTTGTTATTTGGATTGCTCATTCAAGCAGTTATTTGTTCCTTGTTTACTCATTCAACAAATATTTTTTTAACTTATGTTGACCAATTCAGACTAGTGTATGTTAGCAGACAGTTTTCTTAGCATGCATCTGGTCACTCCAAATATAAACTACTTTAGGGCATAGATAAGCTTATATTTTCTTTATATTACCCCACTCACCCACATCAGTTCTTGGCATGTAGTAAGCAGTTAATGCCTACCTAATTAATTTAGTTTAATTGAAATTACATTCAGAAGGTGTGTGGATTTCAACTAAATAAATGCAGGTATTAGAATAACTCATTTCCGCTAACACTAGAATTCTTAGTAAATGAGACCAAGAATACGAAAGTTTTCATTTTAATGGCAGTAACAGAGAGACATTAACAATTGCTACATCAGTGTCATGCTTGAAAGAGAAGGCTTATTTTGAAAAGAAGAGTCTTGGACATGAATGGAAGCCCCAGAATCTTTCCTGGATTGTTCTCAAAACTATAATCCAGGTAAGAAGTTGAAACTGGTAAATAAAGAACTCAGTCAAGTGTCAGGTTTCAGGAACAAGAGTTCACTCATGGGACAATTGTTAAAACTTTGATAACCTTCATCCGTTGGCTCTTTCAGGATATTGCCTATATTTGACTCTCTGTGGTAAATTCTATCCATAGATATTCATGTGTTTAAGTGAAGAATCCCAGATGACCTGAGGCATCTAGCTGAACTCTCCGCAGTTAGGTCAGAAAAGTAGTTAGTGGTGCTCCGTGTAAGATGCGACAGCAGTAGAAAGAAGTGTTGGAGAAGCAGAAGTTCCTGACTTTGCTGAAGGCCAGTCCTGCCTTTTTGTATATGAGCCTAGTACTTAGAAACACAATGAATTCTTGGTTTGAGAGACTCTCTCAAGGGTGTATGTTTTCCATGTCAAGACTTGAGTTCCTGCCAATAAGGGGATGAGGTCCCTACTATTTTTGCAACATGATTGTAGTAGTAGGATGGGGTTGAAAGTTTTGAAAAAGGAATTCCCGTGTCAACGCTGCCCCCTCCTGTAACGGTCCTCTATGTTTTTGTCTGTATCTGACTCTAGTCATAGAAAGCAACTCTTTCTAATGAGTCTGGATGGAAGAGGCCAAAGAGGAAGCATTTTCCAATTGCTTTCATGTGCAACCTTCTTACTTCTCAAGAGTCAGTTATCAAAATGCCACCTCACTATGTGAAAATTACTTGACTCCTAGAAACTCCCAAAGAACTTTTACACTATATTCTGTCTTTCTTGGCAGCTTTCCTTGGAGACATTTTGGCATAGTTTTTCCTCTCTTAAAGCATAAGCTTTTTCTCCTCCATCAGATACTTGCTAGGCATCATCAACTGATTTCTTTGCTAACCTATATAACTTTCTGATCTACAGTCTAGGACTTTATCTCCATAATGTCTTTTTCTAGAACTTAAATTTTAAAATGCATGCAACTAAATGAAATCTGGTTTAAAAAAATATCCTAGGGACAACCTAAAGAAGGAGGGGGGGGACTTTTAAAACAGCATCCAAAAAGATCTTCAGTAAAGACAAAGCATTTTTCTTGGTGGTGGCAAGGAAGTGTATGAATTGATTTCATGCACAAGCAATCTCAAATTTTATGAAAACAGGTTGTATTCCAGAACTGTTTGTTTGGAATTTGGAAAGTATTCTCTCATAAAAACAAAGTTGACTAGGGGTTACAGTGTCAGGCTAACTCACAAAAGCTTACTTAATTCATGGAGTAGAACTGCAGTATGTATTGTCAGAATACCTGATAACAGGAATCAGGAAGCCTTCAGAGTTTGATGGAAGAAGAATGGCTTTTCTCATTTCCTAGGGATGCCTCTAAACAATAATTTGAAGCCTGTGGGATTTGGCCTTGACATCCTTCTACACCCCTCTCTGATCTTTCTTCTTCCACTTAGTGCTACTCTAGAAGTCCTAGCACACCCTTAATATGCCCTCAGACTCAGGCACTCCTACTCAGGCACCTCACTCATCCTTTCATTGAGATTTTAAAGGATATGTCTTCCTTCATCTCTCAATTTCCAATTTTCTCAGCATATTTACATTTAAGTGCTAAAAAAGATCAATCAAAACGAATTAAATCACACTATCGTGTGGAAAACCAATGACTTCTCTGCAAGTATTCTTTTAAAAGAGACTTGTTGACCCAAATACATAAATTCAGATAAAATGGTGCAAATTAGGGGAGTCTGGGTGGCTCAGTCAGTTGAGCATCTGACTCTTGGTTTCAGCTCAGGTCATGATCTCACAGTTCGTGGGTTCAAGCCCTGCACTGGGCTCTGTGCTCATAGTGCAAGGCCTGTTTAAGATTCTTTCTCTCTCTTTCTCCCTCTCTCTCTGTCCCTCCCACACTTTCTCTCACTCTCTCAAAATAAATAAATAAACTTTTTTAAAAATGGTGCAATTATGGCAATTGGAGAGGTATTTGTTTGTAAGGCTGTAAGAATTATCCTAGAAGCAGGCCAACTTGCAATTCCCATCATGTAACTAAGCATATTATATGTATATATATATATATATATATATATATATATATATGTATGTATAAAACAATGTGACTTTTTATTTGAGTTGGCACTACAGATTCATATGCTTCAGTTCTTGGTTCTGGTTCTGACACCTCAAGACAACATGTTATTTTTTTTAAAAAGTATTTTATCTCAGGTTAATTAGCATTACCTACTGAAATAAACAGTTCCCAAATCTCAGTAGATTTACACAATAAAAGTTTATTTCTGTTCACATAAAATCCTTTGGAAGTTGGGCAACTCTCCTACAATAGGAAAATCAGGTGGTTTTGTCATTTGAGTCTTTCAATCTACCTGGTAAAGAAAGAACACGGGAGACTGGACATATGGCAAGTAGCTTTTCTGCCTGGTTTTACATTGGCCACAATCTATCACACAGTTCAATCTAACCGCAAAGAAGCCTTGAAATGTGGAATAGCACAGAGATAGGGTGAATATTCGCACTCTCTGATGGACTGTTACCAGTGGATATTTGTCCTCAGAGTAAGCTGCTCATCTTTTTCATAGTTTCTTTTCTATCTGAAACCAAAACTTACTTGAATCTCCCAAGTTCCTTCCCTTCACTTCCAGATACAGGGATAACAGTTGTGTGTGTGTGTGTGTGTGTGTGTGTGTGTGTGTGTGTGTGTTTGCTTGGCTAATGTATGGCATAATTTATGGCAGTGAAATGAGAAGGAAGGTAGGTGGAGGAGGCTCAGAGCAGTGTGGGACATAGGAAGAAATGAGCAACATAGGAAGAAACAGGAAAGTCATGGAAAGATTATTTGTATATCATGGTTTTTAAATCAAGGACTCCTTTTCTCCAGTCGTTTGTTTGTTTGTTTGTTTGTTTATTGTTTTAATAACAGCTAGTAAGTCAGTCTTTTTTTTCTCTGCTAGTAACTACTTCACTTAATTGTTTAGATACAAACAGTAAGTCTAAAGGTGCAGGGTCCAAGATGATTATATCTAGCCCTTAAAATTTTAGAATGACTCTACTGACAAACTCCACATATGTAGGCAACTCTTTATATAATGACAGTCCTAAAAGGAAGCATATATAATTGAGAATTATGGATAAGGAAGTCACCCACTTGACTTCACAATTGTGCTGGTGTGGACTTCTTGGGAATTGCTATGAATTCAGTTACTTGTGAAATTGAAAGTGAATAGTATCTGATACTTCAATGGGTTTGCACAGTAGGTTCTGAGTTTGGTTTTGTAAGTCAGGAAATACTCAGATTCCTGCTTGAGTGGACATTCCTCTGAACTGTCTAATGTGTTCTCACTGTGGAATTAGCCCCAAAGTTCTTTGAATGTGGAGGCTGCAATTCCTCAAATTGATTCAATCGTCTAACTTTACTTTTAAATATTTTATTTCTTTCATTTATTTTATCTTCCTTTTCATTGTAATTTCCATTATTTATTTAAAAATTTCCAACCATAGTTTTCATATAAGTAAAAATAGTCACATGCTACAAAGAAGATGTGGACAGCAGAGCTGATATTAGAATACAGAGCAATTGACATGCCTTGGAAAGGGAGAGAAAGCAACATATGCATGGAGAAATATGTATGGAGTATGGAAATTTTGAAAGTTGTTTTTGTTTTTGTTTTTGTTTTCCTGTAGCTGAGAGGGAAGTCTATCAGCATGCACACAAGTCCCAATAACAGGTATATTAAAACTCAGATTATGAAATTTATGTAACAAAAGGTAATTTCACTATTACCAATACACAGATAGAGTAAATCGGAGAAAAAAGAATTCTTATTATGTACTGCAGTGTGCTACACTTCAGAATTTTTACTATACTTTTATCTATTTCATTTAATCTTCAAAACAACCTCATGAGTATGTAAGACATGAATTATTATGCCCATTTCATTGTTAAAACAAATGAGGCCAAAGGGCTCAGGCATCTTGCTGGAGTCACACTCTCCTGAAGTGGTTGAGTCAGAAACAAAGGCCACTTTTCTTTACAGTCCAATTTCCCTTATGCTATAACAACCTGGAGTTTTCTTATCACCATGTTAAGAACTAACTGGGAAAGCTAGTCATGTGTTGGTTTTTCTAGAAGCAGTAGTTTCCTCATCTCTAGGGAGAGACTTTCTCTAGATTCTCTTTCCCTTTTCTTGAAAGGTGGGAATAATAATATCCACTCTTTGGTGAACACGTGGAAGGGATGCACTCTAATAGCCTCATTGTCATCCTTGGTTCACAGTTCATACACAATCTTGAAGCAAATCCCATGGCTCTATATCCAAAGTACATCCTCAATTCAACGACTTCTCACTTCCGTTTCTGCCATACTCCTAGCTTGGACTATGGCAGCAGTCTCCTGACTGACCTCCCTGCTCCCTTTCTCACTGAGCCCCCTCCCAAATCTAGTTTCCCTACAACTAGTAAACCATTCCCCCCTCTGCTCCAACCCTTTCAAGGCTTCCTATCAGACTCAGAATAAAATCTTCTGCAATGCCCTACGATATATGCCTCTGAGAACCTTTTTTTACTGCGTTTTCTACTACTCTCCTCCCTTAGCTTACCATCTTTAGTTCCATTGCCTCCTTCTTATCCCTTTAATGTGACAACCATTCACCCTGTAAGCATGCGCCATCCCGTGGAGTTCTTTCCCTGCAAACGTGTCCCTGGCTGGCTTTCCTATCTTTGGATGTGTCTCATTACAGAGATACCCCTGCAAAGAGCTCTTTAAGTCATCTTATCTAACTCATTGTACCCAACACAGCATCACTTATTTTATTTTGAGACTTAGGATTTTATTTTATTATTTATTTTATTTTACTTTTTAATTTTATTTTATTTCATTTTATTTCATTTTATTTTATTTTAGTTTCAGTATTGTTAACATACAGCGTTATGTTAGTTTCAGGACATCATCACGTTTATCCCTCATCACACTTATTATATCAGAAACATTTTTATTCATTCATTTTCTATCTTCTCCACTGCAATGTGAGCTCCATGAGAATAGGGACTTTGTTTGATTTGTCATTATATTTTCAGTGCCAAGGGTAGTGTCTGCCATATAATAGATGTTAAATAAATATTTATTCAGTGGGTAACTTTGTTGAAGAAATGAGTGACTGACGAGATAAGCCACTTTGGTCTTAACAAGGCTTGCCTATATCTTAGCTAGATGACATTCAGTATTATTTAACTTTCTTAGCCTCAGTTTTCACATCTGTAAAATAACAATTATAATACTCTCTGCCTCACAGTTGGTTTGCTATGTACATTAAGTGAGGTCATCCACATGCATTGCTTCACAGGTGCCTGACAGATAATGGGCATTCAAAACATTTTGACAACTATTGACTTTGCTACCCATGAAAAAAACATAGATAAAATGAAATTTTGTTATTCTCAGTAGAACTGTGCCCATCCATTTAGAACATGCAATCAATGGAACGAGTGACTCAGCTCTTAATTCAAGCTGTGCAGAATCTTGGATCTCAATTTTTTGAGGTTGCACAATGCCTTTCAATAGAAAATGTGACAAAAACATGTTCAGGTTTTGGAGGCTTCCTTTGTTTTCACTATCTCTGCCAATAATGTGGCTTTATTTTCAGAGATCTGTCTAGAGGCTGTTGAATCCTTCACTTCACCTGGTTTAACATCTGGTGCTAGGACGGCCTTGTGTTAGATTTTGGGAAGAGGTTTTGTGAAAGCAAGATTACACCCCTTTGCTTGAGTGGAGGGCCGAGCCTGGGCTTGAAGCCAGGCATGCTGGGAACAATGGTCCAATTTACTTTCCGAAGCTTCTGGCTTTATGGGCTTTGTTAGAAAAGGCCAGAATCACTTCACAGTTCTGTGACCTAGGCCTGGCCCTAGACCAGGATGCTCAGCCTGCTGAGTCATTCCGAGGCCAAAGGTGGATGACTCCTGACTCTCCCCCTCTGATGGAAGTTGTCCTGTCACAGGTGCTCAGGTATTTAATGGGTCATGGCTGCTCCTAAGGCAATGCTATAAGGACCACCTTCATGGCAGACAACATTAAGAGAGGGGAAAGTTCCCCAGAAACCTCATCACAGTAACATTTTGAGAACTCAAGAAAAGTGTATCAGAGATGACCCGAGCTTGAAGATATGCAGGTCAGGCTAACAAATTGTAAGAATCATATGAATGATTTGATAGAAAGAGCTTCAGGATTCCTGAAGAAAAGATCTGAGACACAAAAGGTCCTGTTTGACCAATTCCTACTTGCAAACCAGTGTTTTCTACAGCTGTGGGAACAATGATGCAGACAATATCTGTTAGGACCCTGGAGTTCAGTAGAATCCCGTGAGAGGCTTGCAGAATATACAGCTTCCTGGTTTCCATCCTCAGAACTTTTTATTTAGTAAATCTGTAATCAGAATCAGATACCTGCTGTTGCCATTGTCTTTCTCCTCCACCTCCTCCTTCTTTATCTCCTCCTCCCTCTTCTTCCCTTTAACATATTTTATTGACATACAATTACCATAACTGAAATGTATATATCTTGAAATTCAGTTCAAAGAGTTTTAACAATTGCCTACATTCATATAACTACTTTCCAAAACAAGATATAAAATATTTTCATCACCACAGGGAGTCTCTTGTGCCCCTTTCTAGAAAATCCCATTTCCCCTAACCTCCTCTCCCCCATTTTCTGATTCCAGTCACAGATTTCCTCAGTCTGTTCTTGGATTTAATATAACTGGAATCCTAGGGTAAGTAGAGTTTTATGTCTGGCTTCTTCTGTTCAACATAATTTGGCGGGAAGGATTCATCCATATAGTATTCAGCAATAGTTCCTTTCTTTTTAAATTGCTGCCTAATACCCCATTGTTGAAAGCACAGATTTTATTTTGCTTAGATAGGCATTTAGATTGTTTTCAGTTTTGACTATTATGAATAAGTCTGCTATGAACACTCTTATACATTTCTTATTGTGAACATAATTTTTTATTTCTCTTTGGCAAGTCCCTAGGAATGAAATGTCTGCTTATAGGATAGATGTATATTTAAATTTTAAAAAAATCACTAAATACTTCTCCAAAATGAGTGTATCATTTTGTACTCTGAACAGTAATGCAGGAGAGTTCCAGTTGCTCCATACGCTCACCAACCAACATTTCGTATTGTTAAAAATTTTAATATAATTAAAAATGTTAAGCACCTTTTTGTCTATTCATTGGTCATTTGCAATATCTTATTTCTTGAAGTGTGTTCAAATCATTTGGACATTTTTCATGGGGTTCTTTGTCTTTTTTATTGTTCATTTTCATGAGTCCTTCTATGTTCTAGGTAGAAGGTTTTTGTCAGATACTTGTGACAAATATTTTTTTCCAGTCTGTAGCTTTTCATTTTTTAAAGATTGCTTTTGATGAGTAGACATTTCTAATCTTGACTGTTTAACTTGCCAATTTTTCTTTTATGGTCGGTGATTTTGAGAGACTGTTTCAAGAAATTTTTTGTTTCCATGAAATTGCAAAGATACACACCTATTTTTTTCTAGAAGTTTCATAGTTTAGGACTAATACCAGTTTGAGTGTGTGTGTGCGTGTGTGTAAAGGTGTGTGTGAAATGAGCTAGGACATTAAGACTTATCGTTTTTCCATACGGGTATATTATGGAAAGTAGCAATTGGTAAAAAGACTTGAGTTAATCTGATGCTTTGGTTTTCTGCATTTTTAATAAGAGTTTTAGATGGCTGTGATGTAGAGGATTCAAGGATTATTTAATATATGTTGCTATGGAAGAAAAGTGAATGGATATTTATTTTGCTTTTTAAGGGAGAAAATTGTTAGCCATTTAATAATAATATTATCAATAATCATTAGGAGAGACTAAACTTTATTAAGTTTCTGATGCTTTACCTCAATTATAATGAACACGTTATATCTTATTTAATCTTTACAACAGTCATATGAAGTAGATATTATTATTTGTATATGAAGATATAGAGGCTCAGTGAGCTTAATTCATTTATCCAAAGATGTGTGTTAGTAAACTTTGAAGCCAAAATCCAAACTCTGGTTTTCTGACTCTAGAGTCATTGCTTTCTGCCTTCTTCCATTGTGTACTGACATTGTTTCATTGCTTATAGTAAATGTAATGATTTCTTGATGCAGTGGTCTTCAAATATTTTTCTCTTAGGTCTACTTTATACTCTTAAAATTTATTGAGGACCTCAGAGAACTTCTATTATATGAATAATATTCATTGACATTTATTGTATTAGAAACTAAAACTGAGAAACATTCAAAGTGTTGATAAATTTATTTAAAAAATAACAGTAACAAATCTATCAAAAATTAGCATACATAACATATTGTAATGGAAATTATTTTCCAGGAAGGCAATTAGTGAGAAGGGTGGTATTTTACATTGTTTCAACTCTTTAATATTTGGCTTAACAGAAGATATCTATACTCTCACATCTGTTTTTTATCCAATATGTTGAGATATGTTCTTTTTGTTGAAGTACAGTATATGAATAAAATCTGATGACACACATATACATGGTTTGAAAAGGAGCAATATTTTAATGCATCTTTTAGATAATTATGGCTATTCTTTGATACTACATCAAACCCCAACAAATGGTGGTTTCTTAAATATTAAATGATACTTAAATGTGTTGTATTGTGGAATCTGAAACCATATTTCATATCAGTGAGCTCTTTGCACACAGTTTAAGTGAATATTTTATCCATGAATGATTGTGTAACAACATGCATTGGTTGTTTAGAAAATATCAGTTTTCTGAGTTATAAGGATTCTGGTGGGCATGAAAATGCACTGCCAAGCTCTCCTACTACAGGGAATATAATTGACTCACAACATTTGCTTCTGCCTTTCTAGAATCACTACTACATTTGAACAAAAAAAGTCAAGCTTTCCACAGCTGCTCACAGCCAAGGAATAAGCAGAGTGGAAGCACTAATGCAGTCCCATACCTGTGAGATGCAGACCTGCTTAAACTGGTGATATTGACTCCAGAATGTGCCATTGGCTTGTCATAAACATTCCTGAAATTGTACTGCAGTCTGACACTCTTCTTACCCCAACCACTTTCCTCCCTCCCTCCTTCACTGTTGTCAGTCCTACATTTCCTCCCTCCCTCCTTCACAGTTGTCAGTCCTACATTTCCTCCCTCCCTCCTTCACAGTTGTCAGTCCTACATTTCTTCCCTCCCTCCTTCACAGTTGTCAGTCCTACATTTCTGTGCCTTCCCTGACTCTCTCTCTTTACCTTTCAGGGGCATTTCCATCAATAACGCTCTTGAACCATTAATCTCATTTTAGCATCTGCTTCTCAGGGGACTAGAACTAATATACAGCTCTCTAAATGTTGACACATTTTATCACATAATATCAAAATAATATTTATAAACATCACCACTGATCTCATTAAGAAAATCTTTGAGTATTGGGAAGCTCTCAAGTACAAAGTAGAAGACATGATTTTTTTCCAAAATTCTAATTTTTTACTTGAAAACTTGAATTTTATCATTTGCAACATATACTACCAGTTGTTTTCCTTGAAATAGCAGGCTTACTCTATTTAATTATGTGAAAATTACTACCAAATTCCTAAGTCTGAATAGCCATAGTATACCTACGTGTCAGTGGTTCTTTCTAGGGAAAAAAAAAAAGTGGCTAGTTCAGCTAGCAATTCAAACAATCAAATGAGGGCTTTCCCTTGAGAAAATCACTGAGTGCAGAATGCCAGCAGACGTGTTTTTAATCTATCTATGCCATTTCGTTTCATCACTCTGAATATTAGAAAAGCATGTCTTAAGGGCCATGATTTAATAAAATTTATAATTTTTACTCCTGTCTCAAAGACATTCCTAAGTGGAACTAGCATTACATTTCCTATAAGTGCATAAGAAAATAATGGCTGCTGATAGTGTTTGTTGCCACTGACTTGATTCAGCTCTGACCTGAGTCATTTGACCCATCATGGTTTTTGCTCCATCAGTGCAAAAGTCAACACACTAAGAAAGGAAAATGATACTTTTATATTGATGTAAAAATAGTTTTGACCTCACAGACCCTGTAGGAGGTCTATGGAACCCCTGTGTTTTCACAAGCTATATTCTGAAAACCATTTAATGGAAACATCAAACATTTATTGAATACATAGTTAGTATAGTTAGTACATTTTTCTAGGCTCTGAGGATGCATGGAAGGACAGCTCCAAGTATCAGCCCTCAAAGAGCCCTCTGGCTTTTTAGAAGAGGACACCAGTTATTAAATAAATAGATTAGAATTAGTGGAGTATGCTATGGAACAGAGGCAAAGGATATTTTTGTTCTGTCCATAAGGGTCAGAGGAGTTCATACTAAGAATATGATTATTTTGGGAGGGAGGGGCAAAGGGAAAGGGAGCATCTTTTAATTTTTTTATTTCTTTTATTTTAGTGAAAGCATGCAAGTGGGGGAGACGGGCGGAAGAAGAGAGGGAGAGAGAGAAAGAAAGAGGGAGAGAGAGAGAGAGAGAGAGAGAGAGAGAGAGAATCTTAAGCAGGCTCTGAGTTGGGTATGGAGGTGGGTTTGATCTCACCACCATGAGATAATGAACTGAGCCGAAATCAAGGGCTGGACACAACTGACTAAGCCACCCAGGCGCCCTTACTAAGAATATGATTCTTGAGGCAAGACTTGAGGATTGAGAAATGGCTTATCCAAAATATAAAGGAGGTAGGCATGCTGGGAGGAAGTAGCAACATAATGCAAAGAATAAAGGCATGGCAGAGTGTGAGGGTTTTACAATTTTCTATCTGAAAAACAGTAAAAGTATTATTTTAATCCACCTCCAAGATCCCAAAAAGTTTAGTTACATATTTTGCTAAAATTTTTATTTCTGTTTTACTTCTCAGCCAAGTAGACCATAGGATGGTGTCTCTCCTTTGCACCAGGTGCAGTGGAAAACACAGCCTTGTATTGTGACACTTATATTTTCCCTCATGATGGTTGGTTCTTAATTATTTCTCCGAATATCCTTGTTTTTGTTTTTATTTTTAATATGACCCCCAAATAAGATACATCTGAATATTTCTCTAGCCATTCATATGGAACTGTTTGAGTTGTATTGTCTTCATATAATGTCTACATTCTCCAGTAGCTCAAATCTGGTTTATTTAATATGCATAAAACCATGAATCTTAAAGTCCAAGCTCCTGTTTTCCCAAACATGCTTATGATTTGCTAAACCATAAAGAGAGTGGATACTTTAGATCAGAAACCCACAGTGCAAATGAATGTATTAGTGTGGTGTGTATTGAATGTTTATTTATGTAAACTCAAGATTGCTAGGGAGAGTTCAGCAAACAAATCACTATGATTCAGATGTTTCCTAACAACCACCTGGGGGAGGAGTGAGGTCTTCTCATTTAATCTTAATCACTGGCAATCAGGGACATTTGACAACTGGGAAATATCACACAAATTATTAGAAGAGCAATCATAAAATATAATAAAGGATAGAAAGAAATATAGTCTTCCCTTGTCAGGGATTTATGCACAATTGCGTAAAATATTTGATCAAGTTTAAATCTGAGTTGTATTTTTAACTAAATCCTCTCTAAAGGAACCACAGCTCTTAGAGACCAAATCTTTTTATATGCAAAAAAAATGTGAATGGATATCAACACTGAGATTCACATGTTCAGTTTTGTGTATCTCCTCAACATTTGGTGTCTAGGTGGAAGTGTTAGCTCTATAGTCTCTATAAAAACCTATAAATATTTCTTGACTAAGAAATTTCCAAGTGTTGTGTCATCTTAGCCATTATGTGAGAGAAGATTAGAAATCAATAAGTGGACTTGTTCCACAAGCTCCCATTCCCAAATCTCTGAGGCTTAAAATGTTCTCTTTGCTCTCCTCCCATTCTATTTGTATACAAGTGGAATTTTATTAAGGTAAACAATAAGGATAGGGAATAAGTGGGAGAAACAAGTCACATGAAGGCAGTCTGAGAGTGTATGAAGGAACATATGAAAAAGAGAAGGGTAGGCAAATTGCTGTAACAATAGCTCCAAAATTCTCAGTGGCATTTTTTGGATGTAACATCAAAAGCACAGACAACAAAAGCAAAAATAAACAAGAAGACTATATCAAAGTAAAAAAATTCTCCACACAGCAAAGGAGACAATAAACAAAATGAAAAATCAACCCACAGATCAGGAGAAAATATTTACATACCATGCATCTGATAAGGGGTTAATATCCACAATATATATGAAACTCATACAACTCAATAGCAGATCACTAGATAACTCAATTTAAAAATGGACAAAGGACCTGAATAGATATTTTTCCAAAGAAGACTTACAAATGACCAACAAGTATATGAAAAGGTGCTCAATACCAACTTGGGTGATTGGAAATGCAAATCAAAACCACAATGAGATATCACCTCATACTTGTTATGATGGCTATTATCAAAAAATCAAAAGGTAGTAAGTGTTAGGGAGGATGTCAAGAAAAGGGAAGTCTTACACACTGTTGATGGGAATGTAAATTGCTGCAGCTACTATGGAAAACAGTATAGAGTTTCCTCAAAAAATTAAACATAGAACTATCATGTGATCCAGGAATCCTACTTCTGGCTATTTATCTGAAAGAAATGAATCAATATTTCAAAGAGATATCTGCTCTCCTAGGCTCACAGCAGCATTATTCAATAGAGCCAAGATATGGAAACAACCTGAGTGTCTTCTGGATCAATGGATAAAGAAAATATGATATATAGAGATATAGATACAGGTATATATTATTCAGTTTTAAAAAAGAAAGAAATCCTGCCATTTGTGACAACATGGATGAAACTGGAGGACATTATGCTAAGTGAAATAAGCCAGACAAAGAAAGACAAATACTACATGATCTCATTTATAGGTGGAATCTAAAAATGCTAAAGTTGGATGCTTGGGTGGCACAGTCAGTTAAGCATCTAACTCTTGATCTCAGCTCAGGTCATGACCTCACAGTGTGTGGATTTGAGCTCTGCATTGGGCTCTGTGCTGAAGGGTGTAAAGCCTGCTTGGGATTCTGTCTCTCCTTCTCTCTGTTCCTCCCCAGCTTGTGTTCTCTCTCTCTCTCTCAAAATAAATAAAGAAATTTAAAAAAAATGCTGAAGTCATAAAAGCAGAGAATAAAATGGTGGTTGCCAGGGGCTGGAGTTTTGGGGAAATAAGGGAGATGCTGGTCAAAGGGTATAAACTCTCAGCTAAAGATGAATAAGTTCTGGGGATCTGAGTATACATGATGATTATAGTTAACAATACTGTATTGTGTACTTGAAATTTGCTAACAGTAGACCCTAAGTGTTCTCACCACACAAACACACAAAGAAAGTAAAGTGATATATGTGTTAATTAACTTGCTTATGATAATTATTTCACAGTGCATACATATATCCATACATCACATTGTACACCTTAAATATATACTATTTGTATTTGTCAGTCATACATCAATAAAGCTGGGGGAGGGAAATCTCAGCTGCTTAACAAATTAAAAGTTTATTTCTCATAGTTGTTGGAGTCCATCGTGAGTCAGTGGTGGTAGGGGGAGGGGTTACCTGCTCCATTCACTCAGGGACCACAATGCTTCTATCTCGTGGGTTCTCCATATCTCAGGGCTCTGGATTCCACAACTGGATTCTCTGCCTTCAGTTGGCAAGTGGGATAAGAGGATTAGAGACTGACTTATTAGGTTTTGGAGGCCAAGCCTGGAGACTGTGTTCACTTTTGTTCCTATTCATTGGATGGATCTAAGTTGTAGGACCACACCTAACTGCAAGAGAGGTTGATAAATAAGGCCTGGCTGTATGCCCTGCAAGAAACAGAACCAGAGTTTGGTGACCACCTAGCATTGTCTCAGTTATACTAACCAACATGTTCTTAGTGATAGTTGTAAGCACTATGGTTAGGTTGCATGCTGAAAAGTTTCAAATCTATCCTAAGAGGTACTTATCATTTTATTTATTCACTCAAAAAATATTATCAAACGCCACTCTGAGTGGTACATTGGACAAGGCACTCAATATGCGGCACTAAGCAGAGCATATAACACAGAGATATATCACAGTCCCTGCTTTCAGGACCTTATGGTCTCCTACCAGCTACTTTCTCATCAACTTTCTTCATTCATCCCAAAGCTGCTGACAGTGTATGAATAGGAGGGAAGGGGAAGTAAGCACTTGTCCTAATTTACTATCCCACAGGTTATTCTAGCCATAGACCTGCACATCAATTTATCCACTATAGCTATCTTAGGGGCAATCCAGAAGAACATGGAATTTATATATAATGGTGCTTCATATTTTCTTAACTGCTTACATATACAGGTGAAGAGGACTTGGAATTAGCCTTGTGATCATGGGCAAATGACTTAATCAATCAAGATTAGTTCTTGATCTATAAAATGGGAATAAAAATAAGATCTGCCCTTTAGAGTAATTGGGAAAAACATGAAATTACATTGGTGAAGTGGTTAGCAGAATGCCCAACCCACTGTAATAAAAAATGTGATATTAACTTTTGCCATTTTTATTGAACTTAAAAAAACAACTTTGAGAAGTAGAGTCCATTTTATAGATGAGAAAAACTATAGTTCAGAGAAGTTAAGTATCTAGAAAGAGGTTGCACAGTTTAGTAATTGCAAGGTCAGGATTGATACCTAGGTTAGTAGCCTTTCATTAATCCATGATGCCTTGCAAAATCTACACGTTATAAAGTACTTTTGAGGACCATTTACTTTCTTCTATATTGAAAAGAAACTGGGATAACCCCTTTAATACAATGGAAAGACAAATATACTTCTTCTTGGTAACCTGACATGACAGTTTTTATAAGCATGAAATTTTAGTTTTCGGGCAGCATATTGGCAAAACATCTGCACCTTGCTGTTTCGGGGTAAAGGTTGTTGTAGTTTACAGATGGTGTGGAAAGAGAATGGTGAGTGTAAGATTTAGAAGGCCTGAGTTCTAATATTTGTTCTACAGGTGGCCAGCTGTAGGACTTGAGATAAGTCACCTCATCTCACCTCGGTTTTTTATTTGTAAAATAGGCTTCTGGAACATCATGTAGTTACTAAGCACCCTGCCAATGTAGCATAAAGCAGATTAACTGATGAGTCAGAAGACAATGAAAGCATAGCATTTTGGAATTAGAAGTGAACTCAAGTCATCTTTAGACTCAGACTGCTGAATTTAAGACTCCTGATGCTAGAGCCACTTTGCTGTTTGGAGAATTTAAATCCTTCAGCATGCCTAGCACGGAGGGAGAGACTGAATAGTCCTGTTGCCATGGTAGAGAATATTCTAAAGATATGAATTGTGTCTATGTTGAAGGTCTAGTTATGAACAGACCAAAGTTCATACCCTACAACTATCTCTGTGCCCCCACAGAAACGGACATGGTGTTGCCAAGTTTGTGAATGAACTTTTATAACCTGTATCCTCTACCAATGTCTTTGTGGTCATCACAGAGACTTTTACTTCGTTTACTATAAAGACCAGAGAATAGTATTCTTTTAATTTCTCCCAACCCTTAATTAGTGTATCTTTTTAAAAGAAAAAATAATCTTACTGATTCTAAGATTGGGGTGGAGAGTCTGTTATTGAAATGATACAGTTAAATTTCGATCAAAATGTTATAATTCGATAAGAGTTCATAGAGTCTTTTCATTTTGCCAAATCAAGTTGGCGAAAAGTTTGCTGAGGAACCTAAAGACCTGAAGTAAAAAAATAATTTATTAAAAAAATGCCACTATTAGATTTGTTTAGCATATTTTTTAAACGATCGGATATTTATCTCATAGTAAACATTTCAACCAATTTATTTTTACCTATGAAAAGGACACACAGAGAAGTCCACGAAGAGGAATTTGTCACAGAGGAGGGGGTAAGGACCCCAGGTTTGCCAGATTTGTGACACCGTCCTCTTTTCACCAACTGCATTTGATACATTCATCTTGAACTTGCTTTGGTTTGGGGAAAAAAACTCTGTGGAGGATTTTGTTATCAGAGTTTTAATAGAGAGACAATGAATGTTGGTGGATAAATACAGACAATCACCAGCTACACAAATAATTTCATCTGAATCTGAATCTCAGTTGCCTAATTTGTAAAATGAACAGTACAGAAATACTTGCCTCCCAGGATTGTCACAGGACTTACATGAGAAGGGAACTGAAAAGTGACAGGGACTTAGCTAGATTCAATCATTTTCAGCCCTTTTCCTTCCTAATAATATTAGCTTCCATTCATGGCACACGTTCTGTGCCATTATCTATGCTTAAACACTTTCCATGAATCATCTCATTAATTGATCAAAACATGAGGAAGCTGAAGCTTCTGGAAATTATTAAATCTACTCTCAAGATGACCAGGTCAGTAAGTGTCAGAGTCAGTTTCTAACTCAGATGTCTCTGACACTGGAGACCATGCTCGACCACCATGTGTATTTATTTCCTGTTGCTGCTGTGACAAATTACCGCAGATTTAGTGGTTTCCACAGCACAAATTTATTCTCCTACAGCTCTGGATGTAAAATCCAAAGTCCATTTCAGTGGGCTAAAGTCAAGGTGTTGGCAAAGCTGATTCCTTTTGGAGGCTCTAGGACAGAATCCATGACTTGTCTCATCTAGCTCCTGGAGGTCACCTGCATCCTTCCTGTGGCCCTGTCTCTTCTATCTTCAAAGCCAGGGATGAACCTTGCTTCCATTTTCACATAATCTTCTTCTGTGGTCAAATCTTCTGCCTCCCTTTTTTTGGATACTTGTGATTACGTTTAGGGTCCACTCTGATAATCCAGGATAACCTTCTCATCTCAAGATCCTTAATTTAATAACATCTTCAAAGTCCCTTTGCTACATGAGGTAACACTCACAAATTCCAGGAATTAACACCTGGATATCTACCACACCCTGTTACCTTATTTCCTTTTCCATTCTTATTATATGATAACCTAGCTTTAGTTTTATCTCCTAATTGTGATGTCCTGCTTGGGTTAAAGTCCAGAGTTTGATAGGTTTGTTAAATAACAATATAACTTAGCTGGGTGGGAGATGGGAAGATGCACACATTGAAAGAATTTAGATAGGACAGGTGGGTTCTTTTTGTTCCATAGGGCTAAAGGTTTCCTGGGCAGTGAGCACCCTTGCTCATAACTCAACAGGTGAGAGAACACTAGGCTTGACTCAGCTCAACCCCCAAAAGGCTAAATGTATAGCTTCTCCCTGACTCATGATATAAACTGGCCAATGTAGATTTTAGTGTCTGGAGACATGGTCAGGACAGGCTCCAAGGTTTCCTTCTTTTCCTGAAACTTTAAAATTTTCCTCCAAATTCTAAGATCTCTGTTCATATTTCTGGGAAGCTTTGTTAATGGCAGACGCAGGGTCTTGAAGTCCTTTTGTGATTCACTTCAGATACATCATACTGTAATTTTTATATCTGTTTATTCATAATCTATTCATCCCTCTTTCTATTTACTTATTCATAGTTGATCATAAACACAATGAGCTTAATGTAATTTCTAATTCTTTTATTTTTAAAATTATTATTATTATTATTTTTTACATCTGAGATTTTCTTCTCTACAGT
>CM053578.1:27744905-27770153 GCA_028646485.1 Cryptoprocta ferox | reverse complement strand
AATCCCACTTTCCAGAAGTAAGTTCTGCTAACAGACATTTTCTCTTCCAGTCAAAAGCTTACACATGTATAACTATAAACTGAGATCCTACTAAATATACTATTTGGTCACTTGAACTTATGTGCTTAACAGTATACATTGGTCACTGTTTTACTCTATGACATAAACAGTACTCATTCTTTGAAATGACTGTCAAGTATTTATTGTATGACCAAACCCTATTTTTTTAAACCAAACTCCTCTTACCTGTTACGTTTTGATCTCAGTTTCCATACAACAAACTTTTTGCATATGATCCCGTATTTCAGGACCCTCCTACTGTAATTGTTGACTCTATTGATTGCCTTGGGATTTTTACATCCCATGCTTCATGTGAGGTGGGGTGTTTTTTAATTTAGGTTGAAGAATTGCAATGTTAGGTGATAATCGTGTAGTAGGGAAAGAGAGGGTGTCATTTCAGACTCTATCCCAGTATGACTTTTTAAAACTCAGATATAGTTGAAATACACTGTTATATTAGTTTCAGGTGTATAACATAGTGATTCAACAATTCTATACAGGACTTAGTGCTCACCATGATAAGTATAGTCACCATCTATCACCATACGATATTATTACAATTTTATTGACTATGTTCCCCCTGCTGTACTTTTCATTCTTGTGACTTGTGACTTATTTATTTATCACTGGAAGTTTGTACCTCTTAATCCTCATCACCTATTTCACCCATCCCCTCAAACCCCTCTCTTCTGGCAACCACCACTTTGTTCTTTGTATTTATGATTCTGTTTCTGGTTTTCTGTTTGCTTCTTCATTTCCTTTGTTATTTATTTATTTATTTATTTATTTATTTGAGAGAGAGTGAGTGAGCAGGGAAGAGCCGAAGAGGGGGAGAGAGAGAGAGAGAGAGAGAGAGAGAGAGAGAATATTAAGCAGGCTTTGTTGAAAGAAACAATATTTATGAAGGGATTCCAGAAAGATATTCATTTCATTTATTCCTCCAGTTATTTTAAAATCAATCCTCAGATTAAGCAGTGTAGCAGAGGGGTTGTAGAGGGGTTGTATAAATAAGTGTGATCCTTTGCCCCTCTGCAGAATTATTTGAATAGCATTGTGCTTTAATAAGAGGCCACTGGTCTGCACTGAAGGGTAGTGTGAAGAAACAGCTTAGGGAGAGCAGCCCAGGCCAAGTGTCAGTAATAGAACTTACTTGAACAAGGCATACACACTTTCCTTTTACTTCAGCCTCAGGCCGAATCAGGGACCTAGATTCATGATTTTTCCGTTTGGGGGACCTAACCCTCTGCTTACAAGATGTTGTCTTTCAGGGTTTCAGGTTGCCGTAGAGTGACAAAATCCTACGGTTTCCTCCCAGGAACAGAGCAGCATTGTATTTTTAGAGGTCATCACAGCGTATTCATCACATTTGCAATCTTTAAGTCAGCTCTCTGTTGATCTAGCCAGGACTGATTCTTGAATTGCTCTTTCTGATTTCTTAGAGGCATTGTCTTTGTCCATTTAACATAGCTGCTTTGGCCTCCATCACATCTGTCCGCATGATCATTCATTCATTAATATCAAGTGGACTTCAAACTCCTGAAAGTGTGACCTGAACCTGGCAATCATGCTCAGTTTCATTTGTTTAAAATTTTGTGGCAGTGCATTCAAGAGGTTATTATTTTTTGTCTTTATTCTGGGTTTTTCCCCCATCTTTTCTATCTTACTTTCATTTTTCATTGTTTTTATCTGTTTTGTTTTTAGTTCAGTTTTTTTTTAAGGTTTTATCCTGAGAGAGTATGTGTTGTCTCTTTAAGTAGAGAAAACAGTGGTGCACCTAGGTGGCTCAGTCGTTTTAATGTTGGACTTCAGTTCAGGTCATGATATCATAGTTCATGAGTTCAAGCACAGAGCCCACTTCAGACCCTCTGTCTCCCTCTCTCTTTGCCCCTCATGCATGCACTCTTTCTCTCCCTCTCAAAAGTGAATAAACATTTAAAAAAATAAAAAAGAGAGAAAACTGCATATGATTCAGAATGTGGAGATTCAGTCTATAGTTTACTGATTTTTATTGGTAATTTTAGGCCTATCCAATCTTCCTATTAAGACCTACACATCCCATGGCTACTATGAGGATTAATGCTTATGTAGCAGTTTCTAGAAAGCAGAGCTTCAGGGGCACCTGGGTGACTCAGTCGGTTAAGCATACAACTTCGGCTCAGGTCATGATCTCATGGTTCATGGGTTCGAGCCCTGCATCGGGCTTTGTGCTGAAAGCTAGCTCAGAGCCTGGACCCTGCTTTGGATTCTGTATCTCCCTCTCTCTCTGACCCTCCCCTGCTCATGCTGTCTCTGTCTCTCCAAAATAAATAAAAAACATTAAAAAAAAGGAAGAAAGCAGGGCTTCAGAAGGGATGGCTAGATATAAATAATGATATACAAATTTGTATAGAGATGATAAAATGACCTACCATAAAAAGCTACAAAGCCTGAGGTAGTCTTGCCTGGATAAAAGCTCATGATATATGCCAAGGAGTTGATGATTATCCATTTTTAAGGATACTCACAATATGATGGTCTAGCTCTCTTGAGAGGAAGGCGAGATAAAGGTGATCCAGAGGCAGGTTACATCCAACCAACATTTCAAAATCCTAAGGTATGTTACTTCACAAGGTTGTTTAGAATCTACCTGTTCATAATAGGCTTGACTTCTATCATTCTAGGCATCTGAAGAGAAGACAGCGGAAAGTTCTGTATTCATTTCCAATTCTATCAAGTCCTATGATCTTAATAAATTCATGATACAAATAAATTTCAACTTGATGTGTTTAAAGCTATGAATCATAATGGCTATGTAATAAGGAATACTTTTAAATCCTTTGAGGATATGTTTATTCAAAAAAATTTTCATATACATCTAATATGACACCAAAGCAATAACAAAACAAAGAGCACTTACTTATCTTTTGTGGATTTGTTTGTTTGTTACCTTTTTTTTTCCAGTAAGCTTTACATCCAATGTAGGGTCTGAACTCAGGACCCTATGGTCAAGAGTCACATGCTCTACCAACTGAACCAGGCAGGTGCTCTCAGCATTTACTTATTCTTTAATGGCAATTTGAAAGTAGCTCAATTTTCTGGTAGAAATTTATTTTCACTTGTTCAGTTTATTAATAAGCTGCAAATCATCTGAGTTTTTGTTTTCTTTGGGGGAAAAAGAGACAAAGAAAAGAAGAGCTAGAAAAGAGGGAAATATCTGAATAATGTGGTTCCATAAGATGCTGGTGTACAATTTTCAACTTCAGTAGAACTCTTCCAAAGTGCTTTTTTCTTATTTATAACTTTTCTGTTAATTTTTAGTAAAAATAAATGTATAATCTGGATGTCTCTGTCAATAACAGCCAGAAACTGAGATTCTTAGTTTTAGGAGGTGTGCTTAAAGAGAGCAAACTTGAGAGGCAAAAAAACATAACAAAGTTAATGGAATTCTTATAAGCAAGTGTGGCAAAGACCAGGCTGTGAGAGATACTGTTAGAAGACAGAAAAATCAGGGAACAGGGTAGGATTAGGTGGGGGCCCATGAAGCATGGATCCTAATGGGCTTTCTGTTCTCTGCTCAAGAATAGATAAAAGATCTTAAATTACACTAAGAGGTAGAAGTTCCTTTAAAAGGTTAGGTGTAATGATTATAGTAATTACTGATATTTTCCTTCTTAACGATGTTCCATCACAGCCTTGATTTCCCATCCCTTTGCGAATAAGCTGTGATCCAGATATAAGACATAAGATGGGCAAAATTGTACTTTAAATCTAGAGACAGTTTAGAGCAGTAATTAGGAGCAGAGTTTTTGGAGTCAGAAAACCCTATCTCTTCCACTTCCCTTGGGAAGTTTGCTGACACTTTCCAAGTCTCTTCTTTCATCTGTAAAATCAGTTTTAATAATACCTGCCTCATAATGTCTCTTCAAGGGATATTCTAAGAATTAAATGACAAAATGGACAAGTTGCCTGGCATATGATAAATGCTCAAAATATTATAGTTGAATCTAGTTTTTATTGTTGTTGTATCTAATCATTATTCCGTGGAAAATCTGAGTGGTATATGGTGTGGTGACACACTGAAGGTGTTAAGTCAATGTTAAATAATGATTAAAAATGGAGTGGGTGACCAAAAGTTTCAGAGGAAAAGTGTGATTCAAAGGCCAACTTTTCCAGAATGCTAACCAGAAAAGCACATTTTTGGCTCCAGCAAACAAAGCAAATATACCCAAGATCAGAGCCCTTCAACAGGTCCATAGAGCCAAAGCTCTGGCAACCAAATATCTCTTCTGCCCAGGTCATCTAAACCATCTAAGCATCCCAGCTGGTGCTCTCCAGGTCGGGAAATATGAATCAGAAAGAGGATGTGATCTTGGCAGAGAAAGCTTCATTAAGATGATTATTTACAGTTTTGTTTTGAAGAGTAAGAAGGTTGGTACCTGCTCATAGATGACAATGAGAGGAAATAGTTCTGGGCAGGTAGGTAGGAACCCCAGATCTGATTTTATTTTGTTACTGACATGCTAGAAAATCATTGGTAACACATATCTCTTAAATTTTCAGAGCCTCTGTTCCCTCTTCTGAGCAAAAGAATTGGACAAGATTACCATGGTGTTTTTCAACTTTTTGTCAACTTTATTAATCTGTATTAGTTTCTTTCAATTTATTAGTCTATAGTCTATTTAGTCTATTAGAATTACAGTCAGTAAACTTATTCTTTGATTGCACATTTGCAGTTTACAAATTTTTCCTAGAGATTTACACCTTAGTAATGTAAAATAAAGCACAATTTATTTATACCTTAGAGATTTTTCCTAGAGATTTATACCTTACTAATGTAAAATAAAGCACAATATCCCCTCTTTATTTTTTGTCCTTTCATTGGTTGGCCCACATGAGTGTTAAAAGTATGAATAGGAGACTTACCATATAGTGCTCCAAATTAACTAAATACTGGGTAGTGAGTCAACAGAATTCAAAAAGTTAGTTATACAGGGTTAAAACTTACCATCTCATTCACATTTACACAGAAAATATTTTCCAAGAAGGTAGATATTTATGGTAAGCGAGGTAGAGTGAAAATATTTGCATGTAGCTATCTCTGGACAGCTGGAGAAAGTTTAAAAATTTAAAACCAGGGGCCAAAGTGATTAATTAATTTTTTCCCAGTTTGTTTACTAAGGAAATGAGATTTTTTTAATAGAAAAGGTTTTTTGTTATTTTTTAATCAAAAACTGGGTAAATATTGAATCTGCAAATTCCAGTACACTCAGTCAGTTAACTTGCTCTCTAAATTCAGAATGGAACATGGGCTTTATTTTTATGACTTATAGGATGTTCTGAGGTTGGCATTTGTTGTATTCCCTATTCCCCACATTGAATTGTTAAATAATATTACTGATGACTTTGTATTTTGCAATGCCTTTCAAAAACTTTGGAGAACATATCTAAGGGAGACATTTTCAATACTTGCAATTCATTTGTTTCTCTTTGGAAGAATCACAAGTTTCCAAGAACTTGTGAGAGTTTCATTCCATATCTTCTTCAGTATTAGATACAAGTTCCGATTTTAAAAATTTTTTCAGATAGGGGAAATCATGTTTATATGAATACTGTCTTGTGTCATCCATAAAAGCAGTGCCGCAGTGATAGCCAAGTCACCTCTTAGAGACAACAATCAGGAAGAAAGACATGTTTTTATTTTTTACTCATCTCATAGATCTTGCACTTTGTCTTAAGAAATGGAGCACAATGATGAAGATAATCTCTTGGTCAGATTTTATTTGGTCATGTAATATCTATAGTAGTAAGAAAATAAAGATCTATGTTCACCTCCCCCTGGTCTCTCCAATTTCTCCAGACTGTGGAATGTTGGGATTCATACTGTGAATGCTCTGAAAATCAATTATTGTCAGATTCTGTTTTCAGGGCTGCCAGACAATATTTTGGCTCAACTTCAGTCCATTTGGAACACAGCTGTTAAGTTGTTGACAAAAACTAAGGAAATATGAACACGTTCCACCCTTTAAAAAAAATTCCATTTGTTGGCAACCATCTCGATGGATTTGAAATTTTCTTATTGAAGAGCAAGTTAGTACCATTTTCTGGCATCCTTTTGGGCTGAACTGGCCGTCCCTGTGTTCCAACACACATGGCACCCTTCATTCACCACTTGGGATATTCAGAATTTATTTTTGATCATGAACTTAAGTTTTGAATTATTCTGTTAAAAACTGCCCCATAACTTCAGGTTATCCTGGGATTTAGTGTCTCCTAGTCTCGCCACGTTTCCAGGTACAGTTTTAAAAAAAGACTACTATGGCAAGTTAGCATTGATTTACTTCTAAAGGATTAGCAGTTATATTATTCTGCGTGTTTTTTATTGTGAGTAATAGAAAATTCTACTCAAACAATACATAAGATTTAGCCATTTAAGAAAATAGGGAAATTACAATTATACACATATGACATACGTACATGTATATAAACATGTGAACATGTTTGTTTACATTAAAAATAAAAACAATGGATGTGCACCTGGGTGGCTCAGTCGGTTAAGCGTCCAACTTCAGCTTGGGTCATGATCTCATGGTTCATGGGTTCGAGCCCAGAGTCAGGTTCTGTGCTGACAACTCAGAGCCTGGAGCCTGCTTCAGATTCTGTGTCTCCCTCTCTCTTTGCCCTTCCCCTGCTTGTGCTTTGTGTGTGTCTCTCTCAAAGATAAATAAACATTAAAAATTGTTTTAAATAAAAAAATACAAACAATGGAAAGATAAACCATAAATATTTTTTTAAATTTTAACTGTAGGAAAAGAGAGAGAATAGGTTAGAGGGAACAGGGAGAGAAACTAGATTTCCATAAACATATCTTGTTTGTAGACTTGTCTTTGGAATTATGTATAAATTCACTTCATAACAAAACAAAATGAAATAAATATAAAAGAAATTTCTAAAAATTAAAATAAAAAGGCTTTTAAGTGAATTTAACCATGTGCCTGGCTATCAGTGCTTCCCAACTAAACTTTCTGTGATAATGAAAATGCTCTACATCAGTACTATTCAGTATAGCAGCCTCTAGCCACATAGGCTATTGAACATTTGAAATGTGCCTAGTGTTACTAAAAACTAAATTTTAAATTATATCTAATTAATTTAAATTATACTTTTAATAGCCACAAATGTCTAGTGGCTACCTTACTGGACATCTCAGAAACAGAATAATCACACAGAGTGGAAGTACAGCAAGTGATATTAAAATGCAATAATTTGTTTGCATATTCCTAGTGAAGTAATACCCTAAAGCCAAAAGAACTTAAAAATAATATTAAACTGTTTTCAGTAATGGTATTTTTATAGTAATATTGGTATTATTCTGAGTCTGTTAGGTGTACATTGTGAATAAATTGAATGAGTAATTATGTTGATATCTTTGAAAACTCAAATATTTGGCACGATTGGAAGAATATACAGACTGAAGGTTGATAAATTTAAGTTAAATATTTTTGAAGCATCTATGTGCAATCATGATGTATGTTTTCTTAAGGAAATTCTTCCCTACTCTGTTCACCGAAAAGGCCTAGGTAGAAATAATACCAACCCAGTAGCAGTAACACCTCCAGGGCTCAGATTTTGGTCTTTAAATGCCTTTTCCCACTAAAGAGAACCAGGATTCATTGGAGAAGTGGTTAAGTCAGAGTTTGGGTCAGGGAATTTATAAAATTAATCTGGAACATCTTCCTGTCATAAAAACACATGGGATGCATTCAAAGACTGATAGAATTAAGTCAAAAAGACTCAGAGCCAATTTGAAAAGCTCCCACTGACCAAAATGGAAAATTCTGTGCACCAGAATGAATAACAACTTCAATGGGTTGAAAAGCTTCAGATATGTATATCTTGAGCTTATATTAATATTTTTAAAACTCAGTTATATTTGAGGGTGCTAGAAAAAAAACCTCTTTATTTCAAAAAGCTAAATAGCATTTATTTTGCTTTTTCAATATGGACTATACTTTGGAAAACCAAGGAGTTGTTGAAAGCAAGTTTCTCTTTATAACACTATTCTATCTAACAAATAAAGAAGTAATGATAGTATAAATATCACTATCTTTCAACCCCTGATGAATCAATGGATCTAGGCGATAATCACCATTGAATAATGATATCTTAAAAAGATGATAGAGGGGCACCTGGGTGCTCAGTTGGTTAAGGGTCCAACTCTTGATTTCTAATCAAGTCATAATCTCATGGTCATGAGCTCGAGGTCTGTTTTGGGCTCAGTGCTGAGCGTGGAGCCTGCTTGAGAGTCTCTCTCTTCCTCTCCCTCTGCCCTTCCCCACCCTCTCTAAAATAAGTAAATTATTTTTTAATTGAAATATAATTTTAAAAAGATGACAGAAGTATGATATGATAGATATACACTGCTTTTACTTTGGTTTTGTTTGCTGATGGAAATATGAAAAAAAAATACACAGAGTTTGCCTGACAAAATAAAAACTACAACAACAAAACCCAAAACCCACAATCAAACCTGAATCTGATCAAGCCTCTAGATCTAACCACCAATTTACAGAAACAACAAAAAAACTGAAGACCTGATAAAGGACTCAGATGTGTGCAGTTAATGGAACCAGACTATGGAATACCATAGCATGGGTCAGCAAACTATGGCTTGTAGGTCAGTTTGGATCCTGATTGAGACAAACACATTGTAAGTAACTTTAAAGAAATAAAAAAATCTAAATACTGCTGGGATATTGATGATTTTAAGAAAATTTTAAGCTTTCTTTTTGTTTTGTTTTAGCTATGATATTACACCTATATTTTTAAGAGCCCTTACCTTTTAGATATATATTCTGAAATGTTGACAGAAGAAATAACACAATGTCTAGGTTGTGGTTCAAAATATTCCAGGGCATAGGGAGTGAGTGGGTATAAAAACAAGAATGGCCATTTAGTGGTATTTGTTGAACGTGGTGATAGATAATTTGTGTTGGTTACGCTAATTTCTTTCCTTTTGTATAAGTTTGAAGATTTCCATCATAGGGGCACCTGGGTGTCTCAGTTGGTTGAGAGTCCGACTTCGGTTCAGGTCACGATCTCACAGTTCGTGGGTTCGAGCCCCGCGTCGGGCTCTGTGCTGACAGCTAGCTCAGAGCCTGGAGCCTGTCTTCGGATTCTGTGTCTTCCTCTCTCTCTCTCTCCCTGACCGTCCCCTGTTCACGTTGTCTCTCTCTCTCCCTCTCTCAAAAATAAGTTAAAAAAAATAAAATATAAAGATTTCCACAATAATTTTTAATGCCTCTTTCCATGGAGCTTGCATTCTAATGGAGGAGATGATAATTAAGATACATATGTATCTATCATAAGTTAGGTGGCACGATGACTTTAGTAGAAGAAAACAGTAAAATTTTGAGGAGAATGGATATGAAATGTTGATAGGATGCTATTAAGATTTTTGAGAAAGTGGCTTGGAGTGTACAGTATACAAGCCATCTATCCCACCCTTAAGTTTGTGGACAGAGTTGGCTTCATTAGCAGCACTTGACAAAAACTGAGCTACCTACAGTGGTGGTTGCAAGCATGCACTCTGGAGTAAATTTCCTGGGTCCAAATCCCAACTCTGCTACTTACTAGCTATGTCAACTTGGGTGAGTTCCTCAGCTTCTCTGTGCTTCAGATCCCTCATGTTGTATGTCTTTGGTAAATGTCAAAACAAATGTTACTGACATGGGAACTGATGCTGAATCTTTTTAAAAATTAACAGACTTCTTATCAGTATATTAAATGAGTTTTCAATATTCTAACACAGTGGTTCCCATTTAATGTGCATCAAAATCAGCTAGAGGGCTTGTGAAAATACATACTGTTCAGCCCCTCCTCCCTCTCCACCACCAGGGTTTTTAATTCATTAGGTCTGGTGTGGAGCCTGAGATGTTGTGTCTCTAACAGGTTCCCCTGTGATAATGATGATGCTGGTCTGGGCACTACCTTAAGAACCATTGCACAAAGAATTCTCTTATTCTGCTGCTGTCTGTTTCAAAGGAAAAATGGAAAAATAAATACACATGACTTTAATAAAAAAGCAAAATTTTTAAAGAAACCATTTGCTACCCTAACCTCATATTAACAGAGGAAATGACATTCTTAGTTTTGCCCCAAACTGAGAGTTTGAGTTTTCTTCTCTTGGCTTTTATGACTGAATGAAGGAAAACTGCACTTACAGGGTAAAAATGACATACCAGCTGCAGATTATTTTTCCCATTCTTTTTTTTTTTTTGTAATGAAAAAATTCAACGTAGCCAGACAATTTCTCACCTACTCATCTCCATCTAAAACAAGACACCATCTGTTATGTATCCACTTAATCAGCACCATGACAAATTGGAGCACACTCAGGCCTCTGATACCATATACCACTCACCAGGAGTTTCTGACTAGACCTTTGGAAGGTCCTGATCAGAGGCTGAGAGGACAGCTGGCCATTAGACTGCAGCTGGATACAATCAGAGAAGATGCCCCCAAGGACTCCCACCAAATAAGTAGGGTCAAACAGCCTGGCCAGGATGACGCTTGGAAAATGAGTTACCTGGGGTCTGGGAGGATTCTGAGTTTGATTTACTTTTCAAGAAGGTTAACTTATCTTTCAAAAGCAAGTCTCTTTTCTCTTTGTGTCCATCGAACATGAAGTGGGGATGTTGAGAGATTTCAGCATGTCCCCAATCTGTGCCCGGACTGTCGCTGCAGTGCTGGCTCACAGACAAAATGCCTCTATGCATGGAATGGAGGGTCTAATTTCTTTTCCTGCTGGTCTGAGGTGACCTGTCAACTGAAGCTAGACAATCCACACCACTTCAGAACTCCCCTCCAGCAGCTACAAAGGGCTCTCATCTCTTTGCTTGCTAACAATCCGTTTTGAGTTCAAGAGCAGAGAAAGCAGGTGGGTATTTGAAATGAGAGGGGAAAAAATCAGCTAGAGGAAAGGAAATAGATAAAAAGCAATGGTATAAGAAGGGAAAAAGTGGAGTTGGAATTTGGAGACTATAGTCAGGGGCAATGAGGTTGCCAACTGAAGTTCCAAAAAATATTGTCGGTGACTTTAAAAAACTATATGGTAGAAGAGATGAAGAAAGAATATAATGATATGGAACAATAAAAGCTACGCAGATGATAACTATAGCTTTAAAAGGAATTTTGAGGATTCATGATCTGTTTCATGTCTCCAAGTATTTAGCCATTAAAAAGTAAAAATCATATGTGTGATTTGAAACAGCTTCATGATACTATTTTCCACAATTTCCTTAGTAATCCATATGTAGTATTGGGAACAGAGGAAAAAATGCTTAGCTCTGTGATGAATAGAGTACACAGACAAATTAAGCCCATAGGAATATAATTCTAGAATGCAAAAGAGAAAATGTTTATTTAAGGAATAAAGAGGATATAAGAAATATTTGAAATGTTCTTAGCTCTTCACTTTTTTTCTTTCTTTCATTTGGCAAATGTTTATGAGAGCTGGCTGTGTGCCAGGCACTCTTTCAAGGAATGAGGGATTCAGCGATGAACAAAGGAGATAAAAATTTATGTCAACTTTAAGCAAGCAAGAGAATACCTTAAAAATTTTGTTGAACGGCAGAATCTTGGACCCAAACCCAAGATTCTGATCCAGTAAATTTGTGAAAAGGCCTGGGAATACATATTTTAAATCTAAATTTAGGTGATACTGATAGAAAGAAATATTCTCTATAGATATTACATTCACTCTTAAGGCATCAACTGTTTCTCACACAAGTTATGAGTCTGTCTTCCCAGTTCGGCCCCTGAGCTCCAGACCTATCTATTCAAATTGTTTCCTAGACTTTTACAACCTGGCCTTAGGAAGTGAAATGCTACATGTAGAAAAAAGAAAAGAAAAGAAATGACCTCTGAGTCCAAACCTACACCTCTTTCTACATTCCCATCTCCATGAGAAGCATCACCTTTTGGTTACAAATGAAATGAATTGTAAATTCATCTTAAAATCACACCTTTTTTTTTTCCTTTCATAAATCTAGTCACTCCATGCTTTAGGGACTATTTCCCTGATATCTGGTATATTCATCTCCATTCCTTCAGTTTTAGGTCAGCCTCATTAAACACCACCTTGACTATTTCTAGAGTCTTCTAACTATTCTCAGAATCTGCTCTTCCAGTCTATCCTCTCTGCTGTTTCCGGTGTGATCTTTCTCAAATTAAAAACCAATCATGTAACTTCCTGTTGGTAGCCCCCTTACTGACTCAAAATTGCCCTCTGAACAAAATCCAAGTTTTATGAAAAGGTTAACTCATAATGTGGTGGCCTCGCCAGCATTTTCCCCTTACAGAACCCCTTCCAACTTCCAATGCCCTATAAGTCAGCCATTACTCAATGGTACTTTTCAATCTGCAATGTCTTTGCTCATTCCTGTACCTCCATATGCCTAGAATGGCCTTCTTCATACTCATGGCCACTTGATAAATGCCTACTCATCTGTCAACACTCACTAACTATAAACTTTTCTGAATCCCCTGTATACCTTCCCACTCCCCAAGGAACTGACTTCTCTTACTTATTCCCCTACATTACTGTGTGCTTCTAGTATAGTGCATATAACACTTTAAGACACATATTTCATCACTGTGTGTCTCACTTGGATGTGAGTCTGCAAGCCTCTTAAAGACATGGAGATTATTTTGCCCTATACCTTTTATACCTTTTTATCTTTTATATCTTTTTTATCTTTTATACCTTTTATCACCATGTATTCTCAGTCTTGGATGAATGAATGAATGAGTGAATGAATGAAAAAATGACTCATTAATAAGTATAACTAAAAGCTTTGTGACATGGATTTTTAATTATCCTATATTTTACTCTTGTGAACCATTTTCATTTTTTTGTGCTGTCATACTAAATCTGAATCAAATAAAACATAGTGCTTCCTTTAGTTGCATGCCAGTTTGCACCTTTATCTTTAACAGTTAAATCTCAAAATTAAGTTCTTTAGTGGATCCTTAGAAAAAGTCTAAGCTTCAAAACTTCTTTCCTGCATGTAAATTTTTGTTTTACAATGGTTTCAAGACTTGTTTATACCTAAGAAAAGAAACTGATTAGTGGGTCATATGTTGTAATAATAGAGAATGACTCAGATTTATTGGTCTTATCTAAACTATTTTCACAACATCTGGATTCGGAGGGTGTAGAGCCTGTTTTCTCTTATAGTAAGATTCCAAGTACTTTATTAGCATACCTGAGTGGGTCAGCCTGTGTTGTCTTATGGCTCAGGTCTATTTAACCCAACATCAAATGAGCCTTATTATATAACCCAGGTCTTGTTAATTTCTCAAGGAATGCAGAGGTGAGTCCACCACTGATCTTGTTCATGGACTAATAGCGGGATAGTACTGTGTTTATTTGTTGCCATACTTTATTTTTTAAACAAGTGTATCCTTGCTTATTCAGTGTCTGATGTGCTTTGAGTTGTTCTCCAATCGGTAGCAATAGGTTCATAATTTTCTATCTGCACTCACCCAAGCTTCCATGAAGTTAACGTGGGGTATTTGGCAGATGATGATAACCCTACATTTCTGCGGCCTTTTATATTTACAATGCACTTTGCCAGGCATAATCATCCTTATTTGATGCCTGGCAGTTTTATGAGAAAAGAGTGAAATTTACTGGCTAGTAAATGCTAACAGACTCTTGTGTGTGCCCTTGTAAGGATCACTTCCTTACAAACTGGGACAAGTGACACCCTTATACTGTCTGACCAACTAAATTTCTGGAATAGCATGGAAGAAAATATTTAGAGGAGAAAAAAAATGTAGATTATTTTCCTGTGTTCCTTTTCCTGGTATATATGACTTTGTTGTGGCTGAAAAATAATAATGAGAGAAGCAAAGCTTTACCTTCAAGTAAAAGTGTCTTCAAATGAATCTTTTAGAGATTCCAGATGCTTAAATGCACATTTGCAGCAGTAGTTAGAAAAAATCATTTTCAAAACAGAACTGTTTGCCCCTGATTTATTCCTCTAAATAATTCTTACACTAAAAAAATAAATTCTGACAATTACCTGAATAATAAGAGAAATCTTCCTGTGGTTAATTGTCAGTTGAGAGAAACATAATGGTGTAAATAGCACTTTAAAAAAATATTTGTCTTTTCTGTACCTTCCAGTTGAAAATTATGTCTCCTGATTTTTGAAGCACCAATCTTGAGTTGTTTAAATTCAAGGACTTCATCTGTATAGAGCTGGGAATTGCTAAGATATTAATACCTGCATTTTTATGACACATTCTAGAGTCAATAGGAAAGAGGTTTCTGAATAAAAGCCTTAAAATTACCTTATGAATTATTAATTATGGGGCATATTACCTTTGAATTATAAAAGCCCAGAAAAATGGAAAGGAGAATTGAAAAACATCAATCTCAGGTTCTTTAAAAATGTAATACCAATCATTTGAGCAGTGTACAAATCTTTTATTAAAGATAAAAAGGAGGTGATACGTTTTTTATTAACTGGAGGATATGTTCAATCCACATGATTAAAAATCTCATTACTAACTCAAGTCAGGAGAGTGATTTATTACTGAAACAGAATGGGAGGCATTCGGTTGTCCATAGCAGCGTTTATCAGGAGTGGAACTATCAGTTTGTATCTATTTTAACATGCTTAATATTTTTTAAAGGTGGCCTTGCCATCTGTTTGAAGAATTGAAGATATTTTTCTAAAGTTGGCAAGCTTAAAGCAAAACATTAAAGCAAAAACATTAGCTGTTTTTCATTTAGCTTAAACTTTTAAGTTTTAGAAGTAAAGATTCTATTTGTGCTTTACTGAAGGTAAAGTTTTCTAATGTAAAGGAAAAAAAATAGAGAGCCTATTATGGTTCCTGTTTTCAATACATATATTTTTAAAGGTTTTAGTTTGTAAACATTTATTATAGGAAGACAATTTTGGGGATGGTATGGAGGAGAGATAATGTCATGTGTATTTGGTATCTGCAATGATGAAGATGATTACTATCATTATCTTTTAGATACCTTGGTACCTTCGTTGTTACTACTTTGTTTTTAAGAATAATTGTGATAATTAATTTTCTGAATGATTTCATAATCCCTCAGGTCTTTTTTTTTTAATGTTTGTTGTATTTATTTTCGAGAGAGAGAAAGAGAAAGAATGCGCAGGTGTACAAGCAGGGGGAGGGGCAGAGAGAGAGAGAGGGAGGCAGAGAATCTAAAGCAGTCTCCAGGCTCTGAGCTGTCAGCGTAGAGCCTGACGCGGGGCTCAAACTCACTAACAGAGAGATCATGACCTGATCCGAAATCAGATGCTTAACCAACTGAGCCACCCAGGTGCCCCAATCCCTCAGGTCTTACTTAATTCACTATCTAAAGTATTATGTTTAGAAATCAGTCCCTTATCATTAACATAATTATTTAGTACTGATTTCATTTGTTTTTATTCATAATATAATGAGATATATCCATCCAGGTTTCAGGGAAATGATGAGGGTTGATGCTGTCAAGATGTGCTTCGTGGACATTGAGTGGAATGTGGAAGCTAGGCCTGATTTGGCTTGATGGAAGGGAGGCAGGGTTTAGTACAGGGGATATGGCACTATTTTCTTTTTTATTTAACATTAATTTATTATTGAGAAACAGAGAGAGATAGAACATGAGCAGAGGAGGGGCAGAGAGAAGGGGAGACACAGAATCCCAAGAAGGCTCCAGGCTCTGAGCCGTCAGTACAGAGCCTGACGCGGGGCTTGAACCCACAACCTGTGAGATCATGACCTGAACTGAAGTCGGACGCTTAACTGACTGAGCCACCCAGGCGCCCCATATTTTCTTAATACTCTCAGCTGAGGATGAGCTTGCTGTGTTGGGAAGATAGTGAGAAAATGGCCTGGGGAGAATTGGGAGGAAACAGCTTTGGTTGTTCACCAAGCGCCTTAAGGAGTGAGTAATCTGTGTATATTATAATATATAATATATAATATATTATATATATTATATATATATATATATATATAATAGAACCCAATTATGGGAAACTTAAGATCAGACTGAAGTTATAAGAAGCAGTGGAAAGAAAAAATAAAGAGTCATTCATTGGGCTGGGACATTTGATTCAGGGAGATCAGCCAGAACGACAGAAGGAAATGATCCCATGAGAAGTAGGTGATAAGGCCCAAGGCAGTAGGAACTGAAAATTGATGTTGGTAAAAAAGCTCTTAAAAAAAAAAAGGTCTTGAGAGAAGAAAGAGGAATTTACCAGACAACTCTGATTTTCATATCATTTGCTTATAATTTGTTTTAAATAATTTTTTTTAAAAGACAGAATTCTTGTTATTTTCCTGCTGTCCTCTGTCATGACTAGAAGGCCCTTCTTGGTTTTAGGTGGTTAGGTCAGTGCCTCAGATCTCAGGAAGCATGTAAAAGCTTCTCTACAGCCTTTCTTTTCATGTAATCTTTTCATGCAGAATCAGACATTGAATTCAGTCAGAGCTTCTGTTCACTCCTTGCAGAGATCATTTGACTCTTCTTGTCCAGGCTAGGGACAGCTGAGATTGCATCTGTGTGCACATTTTGAAATGATGCCTTCGTGGATGGCTTATTTTAACTAATACTAGGGGCACCTTGGCTCGAGGCTGTTTTGGAATTTGGGTTTCTAACTCTGAAAACATTAAACAATAACTCCTATGCTATAAGCTGCCAGTATTATAATGGACAAGAAAGACTGAGAACCTACCAATACTCTTCTCTCTCATTTAAAAAGAAAAATTTTACTTAAGAATGGTTGCCATAGATATGCTCACATTGTTTAGTTTCTTGGCATTGGTATGTGTGTATATCTTCTCTGACTTATATAGTGCTTTCTGAAAAAGAAAGTCTACAGAGTCTCATGTCCATCTATCTATATTTAAGCATTTGTGAGTGTACATATGTACTCTAAAGAAAAGAAAAGAAAAACTGCTTTGAATACAAAATGCCTATTACAAAGCATCATATTTCTTCAAGCTGTTTGGTCCCTTTGAGTATTTGAGTTTAGACAAATGCCTTTTCCCTGTTCCTTTATTTATTTTTTTTTTTAAGCCAGCACATTCTTGTTCAATGAAAACAAGGGAGCAAGGGGGTATTCTAACCATTAAAATAGAAATGGTGTGTGACTCTGACGGCTGGAGCTTGGGTGTGAGATATTGCAATTCTCGCTGTAGGAAAAGGAGATAAAATGAGGTTTTGAATTTCATAGCATAAGAGGCTACCTAAATAGCAGCTGTTAGGTATGAGATCCCTGCTGAAGATTAGAAAACGCTGGGGGTTAGGTCTTCCTAAGCCCAAGGAGTTGGAGGTGGGAATGGCTGAAACATGTTGCTTTATTTGAAGTGATTTTCCCCTCTTTTCTAACTCATAGCAATTGCTTTCTGAGTGTAGATCTGCACATTCATAAATTTTCTTCACTTGCTTAGACTAAAAATACCTGCAGCCTTAGAGTTTTCATTTTGGAGAAGCTGAATAATATCCACAGATTACATGAGAGAGGACATATTTTGAAACAGCAGAAATTGTTAATAACATTTCATGGGTTTGGTCCTGCATTTCAAGAGGAAATGTTGTAATGAGTTTGACTTCTAGATGA
The DNA here is from genome assembly GCA_028646485.1 of Cryptoprocta ferox. Lineage (NCBI taxonomy): Eukaryota > Metazoa > Chordata > Mammalia > Carnivora > Eupleridae > Cryptoprocta > Cryptoprocta ferox. Next base: position 27,752,460 of record CM053578.1, on the reverse strand, counting down.
CAATAAAGTGATATCTCTCTCTCTCTCTCGACAGCATTTAGTTGATAGCTTTATTATGCATTTATTACTTCCTCATATTAAAGATTTTTTAATACGTCCTATGTTTCTTAAAAGAGAGATGCTTATAGCATACCTCTCCTTTCTTATTTCCCATCTTCCACCATTACACACCCTCTCCACTCTCCCATCTCAACGTGCTACTTCCAATTCCTCAAATATAAGTTGATATCTCATTTCTATCATTTCAGAGCAGTATGAAATGTAGAAAATAATTAAGCTTCCTCCCCCAAAGTAACCACTATAAATGCTTAAATGTTGTTGTATGATGGTTTTTGTGGTGGACTTCTAAACATACCTCCCAAATTGCTAGTCTAAATCAATGGTTCTCAAACTTTTTCATAACAGAATCCTCCTTAAAATTATTACAGACTTCTGAAGAACTTTTATTTAAGTGGTTAAATAACATCTATCAATATTTGCCATGTTAGAAATTAAAATAGAGAATAATTTTATTATTTTAATAATGTTTTTAGGTTTTTTATTTGAGAAAGAGAGAGAGAAAATGAGCATAAGTGGGGGAGAGGGACAGAGGAGAGAGAGAGAGAATCTCAAACAGGCTCTATGCCCAGCACGGAGCCTGATGGGAAGCTCCATCCCACAACCCTGGGATCATGACCTGAGCCAAAATTAAGAGTTGGACACTTAAGTGACTGAGCCAACTGGGCACCCCTAAAATGGAGAATAATTTTAAATGTTATTTATTAATTCATTTTAATTAACATTAACAAATCCATTACATAGTAATATAAATAACATATTATGACAAATAAACATTCTAAAATTTAACAATTGCCATTTTCCCAAATGGTAATTCTCCAGATTTCTTTCTGTTATTATAAATTACATGATTCTAATATTTTAAATTTTTTGAGGTTATTTTATGGTCTATTATATGTTACTATATGGTCTATTATATGTTTTATGGTCTCATATTTATGGAGAATATTCTATGTGCACTTAAAAGAATATGTATTCTGCTCTTGGATGGAATGTCTATACTATACTATCGATGTCTACTAGATCGTGTTGGTTTATAAGTGTTGTTCAAGACTTTTATTTCATTATTAATTTTCTCTCTAGTATTTCTATCCATTATTAAAAATGGGGTAATGAAGTTTCCAGCTATCATTGTTGAATTGTCTATTTTTCCCTTCAGTTCTGTCAGATATGTTTTTAAAATGTTGTATCTTCCTGATAGATTGAACCTTTTGTAATTACAAAATGTCCTTCTTCGTCTCTACTACCATTTTTTGCCTTAAAGTCTATTTTATCTGATATTAGTATAATCACCCCAGCTTTCTTCTGGGTACTGTTTGCACGATATATTATTTTCTATCCATTTACTTTCAATCTATTTGTGTCACTGAATCTAAATGTGTCTTTTTCAGACAGTCTGGAATTGTCTTCCCATGGTGCATTCCCTCACTTCATTAGAACCTCTATGCAAATGTCACTTCCTCATCCCTGCCAGATCTCCCATGCCTAGAATAGTGACTGATACAAGGCAGTGACTCAAAACATATTTGTTGAATAAATAAAATTTAACCTAATCTTATATAGAAAAAGTTAAATTTTTTGGTTTAATGTTAAACAGAGTACAAAAATTCTACTGTTACAGTTTCAGAAATAACATGCAACTAATTGTTAACAACCTACACTTGTCAAGTTTTAGTGAATTTTAAAGAAGAATATTCAGAATGGCATTTCCAGAATGGCAAAGTAAGGACTTCCCAAAAAAACGCTCTTCCATAAAGCAACAGGAACACTGGCACAAATGATAAAAATCAACTTTTTCAGAACTCTGGAAATTAACCGCAGGCATACAACAGTCTGAGCATGGTTCATTCAAGAAAAATGGCTGAATCTTGGTAAGAATAGAGAGATTGATGGTGTTTTAACTTGATCTATTCCAATCTACCCCTCCCCAGATCCATGGTAGTATTGAAAACCAGAGCAAAGGCCCTAAGGCAAAACTCTGCTTGGCAGATTAAAAGCACAGCAGAAAGGCTTGTGCTGACAGTGCAGGGAGTGGAACAGCACTGTGTGTGAGACCACAGCTGAAGCTGGAAGCCAGATTGTGCAGTCTTGTGGTACATTTGGATTTTAGTCTGAGAAAATGGGACGCTATTAGAAGCTATTGAGTAGATAATTGACATGATCTGATTTGTATGTTACAGGGGTTTCTTCAATCTATGCTCCCTTTTGAGTGGTTCACAGCCTTTATCTTTATCATTTTCTCACCTTTTCTTTTTTCTTGCAGAAAGTTTTGTGGGTTTTGTTTGCTTGTTTGTTTTTGTTTTTGGGTTGTTGTTGGTTTTTGTTTGTTTGTTTGTTTGTTTGTTTGTTTTTGGTATGTTATGATACCAAGAGTTGCCAACTATGGATCTAATCAAAGCAGGTAGGAACCCCTCACCTGTGTGGGACATGAAAGGATTTTGGTTAAGGGCTGCAGAAGACTTCACTGTGCTTCTCAGAATCAGTAAAGGAAAGTCTTTTCAAAAAACATACTTTGAAAAGAAGCCACAGTGCTAGACTATCTTATAGCACAGAAATAATTATTTACCAAGTAGCAGTTTAATTTATGAAAGACAGGAAGAAGACTTCTTCTCTCCCCTTCTGTTGTTTACATTTAATAAGAAGAAGAATCAGTCCTGAAATATTTTACTGGTAATCAGAAATTAAATGCCATTGGTTTTCAGCTGTAATAATAATAATTTCCAGTCTCCTTTTGTTAAAATACAGATTGAAAAACAATTCTTTCTCTATAGCTTACACCCTCTTTCTAGAGCAAACGATCTTGAAGAATGGTAGTTGAACAGGGCTATGAAAAAAGTGGTAAATAGGGAACCTAATGTTAGTCTTTAATTAATTGTGTCAGGTAAGTCATCTATATGTTTCCGAACTGGGATCATATCAACAACAGTCTGTTGAATGTTTCTAATTATTTTTTTGAAATGTCCAAATTCTATCTAACCTATAACTATTATCTATTTTCTGTAAAGAGCTTTGGAATGATGCCATTGCTATATCTGGTAAGCCTACCTCTTGTGGTAGCCTTGGATCTCGTATTTGAATACAATTATATTAGAGAGCACAGATTAATTTGTTTTACATATTCAGAGCTAGTTTTTTGGGAAAATGCTATGCAAATTTATGTAAATTGGAATACATGTTTATGTAAAACAACATGTGATTATGCATCCCTAAATTTACAAGAAAAATTCTGCTAGTCTTCTCTTAAAGTAGAGAAAATACAAATATACTCACAATCCCAGTTTGGACTAGGATTCTTGCTAGAATGGTTTGTCTGGCATGTGGAAAGGCTCTCATGTGCCATGGCATTGGTTAAGGATTCTGTGTTTCCTTTGCTGAAACATGGTTTTCGGCTTGAGTTTCAGAGGATGTTGCCAATTTTATCTCCCCTTCTCTGCTTTCCTTTATTTCTGTGATGAAAGATCCTGATTTCCACTAAGTAATTCAAAACAGTTTTGTGGGTTGGTACTCATTTTATAAATAAATGTATATTGGTCGAGGCCACTGAATTTGCCTTTTTGTAATGAACTGTCATGTCATAAACAGAATGGCACATCCCAGCTTTCAGAGACACTCCCTTTGTTCTTTCTCTTGTTGCCATGCCTAGGAATAAGATTGCTTCATTCCTTTGGGCTACGGTGACCACATATATAATATTTGGTCCAAACAAGAACACTTTTGAGAGTAAACAGGGTGCAATTATTAATTTTTCCAGTTCTAAGGATTGAACTAATACTGATCCAGGAAAGCTAAGACATGTGATTATCCTAACTATGGCTAATTCTAAGTGGTTTTTTTTTTCTCCCTTTGGCAAGTTTATATGACTGCTCCATTTGCATGTTCAATCCTAATTTTTTGATTTTTCTAAGCCTTGAAATTTTTCTCAGTCAGATGTTCTCTAGGATTCTCAGGCAAGAATGTTATCTTTACCTATCAATGGTTTTAACTATTAGTTGTCAAATTCCTTTTCCCAAATGATTCTTTTCACTGTTGTTTGCTTGGTTAAAAGGTGGAAATTTCTCCATTAGGTTTTATGTTTATCTTTCTCAGAGAGAGAAAGAAAGTAATTGAAACATAAGCTCCCATCCTTAAGCAACCTCAGGCAGTTTCTTTTCTTCACAAGTTCTGTCAGTTGCTTTCTTTTTTCAAGTCTGCATGTTGCCAACCTGAGAAAAATCTTACCTTCCAGGAAAGGCTTAAGGCTGTGGTAGGCAAAAAACACAGAATGTTGTAACAACTAAATAGTGAGTTATTTTACTTGCTGGAGGTGATTCCATTCTACCAAGCTTGATGGTAATTGGAAGATACATCTTGAAAAAGAAGGACGGTCAGGAGAAATTTATACAAAATTTCTTGGAATGGGACGCTGTTCTAGCAACCTTGGGGGCTTAGGGGACAGAACAAATTTCAGCTCTCTTTTATTCAGTAATCTTTAAATTATTTTCCACTGTTTCTCAAATAAGATAGGACAAAACGATCTCACAGGAGAGTCAATAGAGTTGAGGCAGTTTCTGCACCATTGAGAGCATGTGACAGGGCAATGGAAACAGCTAGTCTACTCATAGAGAGACTGTAATTTCACAGTTTACTGTGAAACTGAAACATTTTTGAGGCTTGGTTTTTGCTAATATTAAATGGGGGGAGGTGATAATTATTTCCAGATGATACACTTGAAGTTTAGAGGAACAAATGAGACATTGAATATTGAAATATGTTAGGCATCACATGAATGTAAGTGATTATAATGCCATGTATCTATATAGTAAGAATTAAATAAAAGTTAATTGCCTGATTGTTAAATGATCAAATGAAAATATCAATGTGCAGTTCTAATTTCTTCTCCCTCTTTTAGCAGATAGATATTTTTTCATTCCTAATACTCTAAAATACATTTTTGTAGAAAGAGAAAGGAAAATTTATTGATTTTAGGACAAGAACTTCATCTCAGATAATTAGTCATGATATTCTGTTGTTTCATATCCTTTTCGGAATAAGGCAAAGTATGAATAAATGAATATACAAAAAATCATGGTTTTGAAGGAAAGCCTCGTGAATCAATGGTTATATCCACATTAAACTGGAACAATGGATGAAAACTGAATAAATATTCGGGAACATTCAGATTTCTTAAGTTGCTTACAATGTGTTATCTAGAACTGGAGCTTGAATCTCTGAACTGTTGGTCGCAAAACAACCATCACTTAATATCCATGTATTTTAGCTGGATTACCCTTAAATTCTCTATATAATTTTACATTAATTGATCTATAGTTAATTTCAGCTCTTAATATGAATTATTGTATATATTACTGCAACCCTTGCATTCTATTAATTGTGCAGTTCATCTGTGATCTGTTTCATCACAGTTTTTGAGGATTTTCTAGATAATCTCATCCATGTTAAGGGATTAAGGTGAACTTTATTCTAATGCTAGTATTCATGACCCTTCTCTCTTTTGGATTCTTTGTGAAGGAAAGTGCATAATTAAAGGGCAATAGTGACATGGAAAACAAATTACTGCTTCAGCAATGGCCTAACTAGTGTCTTATACACTCCCCTTATTCCAAACTTGCCTCCCCCTACCTCTTTCTTCATCTGGTCTGAGGGCAAGATGTTTTGGAAAAATTAAGAGGACATAGCTTGGTTTCAAAAGCCCAATAACAACTCTTTCCTGTCTCCAGTCTTGCAACCCACAAGGGACCCCTGTTTGGGGATGCCGGTAGAAGGAAAGAGCCCTGTGATTGGGTCTTTTTGAGTCATCAGCTCTATGATGGACAAGAGGAAAGAAGATAGCTTTCCTGCTCCTACAGCTGTCCATTTGTTCATGCCTATTGCACGGGATACAGCAATAAAAAGACAGCAAGAAAAAGGGGCGTCTGGGTGACTCAGTCGGTTGAGTGTCTCATTCTTGGTTTCAGCTTGGGTCATAGTCTCATGGTTCCTGGGATCGAGCCCTGCACTGGGCTCTGAGCTGGCAGCATGGAGCCTGCTTGGGCTTCTGTCTCCCCGCTTCTCTTTGTTCTTGTCCTGCTCACACACACACTCTCTCTCTTTCAAAATAAATAAATAAACTTAAAAAAAATTTTTTAAATGATAGCAAGAGGAATGTGGATTATTACTGCCATTAAGGCACTATAATATTACATATTAGTAAAATGTAGTCCAAACAATGCTTCAGGTACCCACCAGTCAGATTATCAGATCCTCCTTGGACAGGGAGCCAGTGGTAGACATGAGCAGAAGAGCCAGAACCACCCAGACCTCTATGGAGGAAAAGGAAATGGTGGTTCCCTCTTCTTTACCTATCCGTCTTATACTGATGGGTTTAAGGGATAATATTGGTCTGTGTTACTTGCTCATCAAGGTAACAAAGAGTCTTTGAAAACTCTGATGTCCCATATAAAGCAATGCCAAAGATAGGGGTTCTTAAGAGTGTGAGGAGGTTAAGTTTTGCATCCTGCAGGCAAAATACTGAAGAAAATTCACCCCACCATTTACAGTCTTGAAAGAGATATGTCCAGAGAAGAGCAGCTGCTCTGTTTTCTCACTTCTCTTGGCTAATCACCACCCCCCAATCCTTTTTGTATCTTCTTTTAGAACAAGGAACCAACTAAATGGTACATACTGAGTCATTAAGTATATTAGACATTTTGACCATTGTTAATTGTCAAACATGTCACAGGATTGTAGGAACACATATAACAATGAGCATAACTTCTTCTACTCCTCTATGCCTCCCCTGACTTTATCACATACACACATATGTTTGGGAACACACACACATGTGCACACTCACATAGCAAAGAAAATCTTTCTGTACAATGCTGTTCCTCTTTTTTATAGCATGACTTGTGTATTCCAGAGACAGCACCCTATTTGGTTTTTTTTTTATACTTTATTGTCAAGTTGGTTCCCATATAACACCCAGTGCTCATCCCAACAAGTGCCCTCCTCCATGCCCACCACCCCCCTTCCCCTCCCCCCTACCCACATCAACCCTCAGTTTGTTCTCAGTATTTCAGAGTCTCTTATGGTTTGCCTCCCTCCCTCTCCTTAACTATTTTTCCCCTTCCCCTCCCCATGGTCCTCTGTTAAGTTTCCCCTTTTCCACATATGAGTGAAAACATATCGTATCTGTCCTTCTCTGCCTGACTTATTTATCACTTAGCATAATACCCTCAAGTTCCATCCACATTGCTACAAATGGCCAGATTTCATTTTTTCTCATTGCCATGTGGTATTCCATTTATATATAAACCACATCTTCTTGATCCATTCATCAGTTAATGGACATTTAGGCTGTTTCCATGATTTGACTATTGTTGAAAGTGCTGCTATGAACATTGGGGTACATGATCTGCTATGCATCAGCACTCCTGTATCCCTTGGGTAAATTCCTAGCAGTGCTATTGCTGGGTCATAGGGGAGTTCTATTGTTATTTTTTTAAGGAACCTCCACACT
>CM053578.1:27681154-27744805 GCA_028646485.1 Cryptoprocta ferox | reverse complement strand
CGTTTCATGTGTCTGTTGGCCATCTGGATGTCCTCTTTGGAGAAGTGTCTGTTCATGTCTCTGTCCATTTCTTCACTGGATTATTTGTTTTTCAGGTGTGGAGTTTGGTGAATTCCTTATAGATTTTGGATACTAGCCCTTATCCGATATGTCATTTGCAACTATCTTTTTCCATTCCATCAGTTGCCTATTAGTTTTATTGATTGTTTCCTTTGCAGTGCAGAAGCTTTTTATCTTGATGAGGTCCCAATAGTTCATTTTTGCTTCTGATTCCCTTGCCTTTGGAGATGTGTCGAGTAAGAAATTGCTGCGGCTGAGGTCATAGAGGTTGTTTCCTGCTTTCTCCTCTAGGGTTTTGATGGTTTCCTGTCTCATATTCAGGTCCTTTATCCATTTTGAGTTTATTTTTGTGTATGGTGTAAGAAAGTGGTCTAGCGCTGGAAGCCATTTTCTGAACTCACTAAAGTGGAGAAAAATCCTTGAGAGGTAAGGTGGGTTTGCAAGGCAGGGGCCTCCTGTGGTCAGATGGCAACCGATGTCTATCCCCCGCTCAATTATTTTTGCTAGATCACCGACCCCCAAGGCGCCTTGTTGACTGGTATCAGGAGTGACTTGCCCCCTTATCCTAAAAATATGCTAATTGTAACTTGTGAAGGAATTTATTATAGGAATTTCTTCTTTTGCATTTATGGGAGCAAATATTACATTTCCTGAGAAACCTGTTTTACTTCCCCTCAAGAAAACGGGCTATTGACCCCTACTCACAAAGAACTAACTTTTGCTTTTGCTATGCTAAAAACATTGCCTTGTATTTGAATGCTAAAGATACCCTCCTTCCCCATATGATAAGCATCTAAATCACCTACATCAATCACTATTCATAAAGATTATGCATGAGTCTTCTACCAATCTATGTTCTGGGACATTTTTACATACCAAAGAATTTGTCATCAGAAATCATTGTCTAAGGCAAATGCCACTTCTGTGTTGGCCCCATACATTTTTTCAATAAATAAAGCTGACTCTCCGGTCAGTGCAGAGATGCCTGCCTGGTGATCAGAAAGAAACTCGAGGCTCTCTCACTCTCTCCCTCTCGCTGACACTGTCCATCCTTCAGGGAGCCCTGGACCTACTGGAGCTGGACTCTGGCAGTCTAGTTTCATTCTTCTGCATGTTGCTGTCCAGTTCTCTCAGCACCATCTGTTAAAGAGGCTGTCTTTTTTTCCATTGGATACTCTTTACTGCTTTGTCAAAGATTAACTGGCCATACATTTGTGGGTCCAATTCTGGTCCTCTATTCTATTCCACAGGTCTATGTGTCTGTTTTTGTGCCAATACCATACTGTCTTGATGATTACAGCTTTGTAGGAGAGGCTAAAGTCTGGGATTGTGATGCATCCCATTTTGTTTTTCTTTTTCAATATTACTTTGGCAATTCAGGGTCTTTTGTGGTTCCATACAAATTTTAGGATAGTTTGTTCTAGCTTTGAGAAGAATGCTGGCGCAATTTTGATTGGGATTGCATTGAATGTGTAGATTACTTAGGGTAGTATTGAGATTTTAACGATATTTATTCTTCCAATCCATGAGCATGGAATGTTTTTCCGTTTCTTTGTGTCTTCTTCAATTTCCTTCATAAGTTTTCTATAGTTTTCATCATAGAGATCTTTTACATCTTTGGTTAGGTTTATTCCTAGGTATTTTATGGTTTTTGCACCCTATTTGAATTGTAAAAGCTCATGGAAGTTGTCAACTATACAATAAAGTTAGCCAAGAGGAAAAATGAGTAACTTATAAACTATAGACCAAATAAAGATTGATATTGGATAAAGAGCTCTGTAGTATGGATAAAAAGCTCCATAGTAACCTATGTTTGAATTTCTCACCTATGGCCTAATTTAAATATTCAACGTCTAAAACCACATAGTATTGTTAACCCTGATTGGACCATTGTGCAAACCAACATTTGTTGAGTATTCAGTAATTGCCAGTCACATGCTAAATATTTTGAGAATCTTAGTTTATCTAATTCTCACTAGCCCTAGGACGACACTGCTGTTATCCTGATTTTACAGATAATTTTTACATCTAGGGGCTAGAGAAGTTAAATACTTATTTCTAAATGGCAGAGGTCCCTCTGAATCCAAAGATAAGCTCTTAGCAATTTATTATTCTGCTTCTCCTATGTCAGTTTTTTGCTTTGTATGCTCATTTTTATTTATAGTCATTACAGATATGTGAAATCTGGTTATTCTGAGACATAGTTATCTATTTATGGGTTGGCCAGCCAATTAGATCTGAAAAGTGACATACATTCATTTTTTCATATAATTTTTCATATCTATGTGTGGTATAAATAATTTACTCATGAATTTATAATTCATCTCAAGACCTATTTTTAAGAAACAATGCAGAATGCTTACTGAAACAAACATTACATTGTTAGATTCTAAGAGAGAACATAATGTTTAACAGTTGCTAGGCACAATGGGACAGTCTTCTTCTCTCTCAACTTATTAAAGTAATGCCACTTATTGTTTGACTGTGCCAACTATTTCAGATGGCTTTGAATACTGACTTGGTAAATGCTTTCCTGAAACAGTCATTAAGTTCTCCCACTCCTGAGGCAACCAAATTTTTATCTCTCAAGATGAAATAGAAGTGATCTGAATGTTGCCCAAATCAGCATCTGAGAGGGAGGAGAAAGGTCACTCATGAATGGAGTCAAGTTCTGACTACTTTGCAAAAAAGGAAGCAAGTCAAATCGTAAGTCATGCACTGCTGATTTAACGTGTGGGAACAAGAAAGACAGGAAGAAACTTAGAATGCTGGAGAAAACTATGTGCCTGCCAGTGTCATAAAATTCTCTTTGTAATTCAAGGAAAAAAGAGTTGTGCTGTTGGAAATAATCCAAATTTGGCTGCAATAACTTTTTTTCATCTATCTTAAAGGGTTATCAGTGACTCTTTGTGGATTTGAGTGATTTTGTAGCAACAATTTTTCTTCAGGAGGTATAAATTGATCACCATCTGAACTAGACAATTAGCCCAACTCATCAGTTTGCAAATTGTTGGCCCTGGGTCGGGGCAGAAGGGGAGGATTAAAGTTTATGGGTGGTCTGGCCTGGAAGGAAGAGGAAAAGGTGTTGCCAGGGCAGTTGTCCTTGGCATGTAACTGTTTACCAGTCCTCTTCTTTCCTTGGCCACTGTCAGAGTCCTGCCACTTGCCCTTTCACACTCCAGACTACTCTCTCTCTCCCTCATTCCTCTCTTGATGTCCACTGCTCAAGTTGATTTTAAACAGATTTCACAAATGCATAATGACAAAGGGATAAGCTTCTTAAAAAAATAGATTATACCTTAACTTTTTGATAGAGTTAAATGAAAAAGCTCTAAAAATGAGGAAGAGTAACTCAGTGCCTATTTTAAAATTAGGTAAGGAAGAAAGAATTTAATTTTGTTATTTTTTTAAGATTATTTATTTTGAGAGAGGTAGAGAGAGAGAGAGAGAGCACAAGCAGGGGAGGGCCATAGAGAGAGGGAGAGAGAATTCCAAGCAGAATCTGCACTGTCAGCACAGAGCCCAATGTGGTGCTCAAACTCACGAACCATGAGATCATGACCTGAGCTGAAACCAAGAGTCAGACGCTTAATGTCTGAGCCACCCAGGAGCTCCATAGCTTTGTGTTATTTTTCCATGTGTTGAAAAAAGAGGAAGAAATGGGCTTTTGCTCACTCATATACTCATTCATATCTTCATCAATCATCTATCTTTATGTTTTAGGCACTGTGTATAATTAAGATTTTTAATATTTTTTAAATAAGAGTTTATTGACTGCCAATGTGATAAAACATGAGAATCAAGAAGAAGAGAAAGGAAAGAGTGTCTAAGTTATGGTGATTTTCAAGAAATGATGATAAACTAGAAACAAATTGAAAGGTTAAATATATTTGGCACAACCATATATTGGAATATAATGTATTTTCATTATACAAAAAGAGCAAGACTCCCAAAGGATTAAAAGAAAGCAAACTTTTCCTTTTTTCTCTGTGTAAGCTAGTTTTTCCCCATCCCCTAGACAAAATCCAGGGGCAGTCCATGACTTTTATGGTCATATTCTGATAATAAAAATTCCCTTAGTTGCTTTTAGTTCCACTCTAATTTTAATAACTGGAATGACCATTTTCGCAGTCCAAACTCTGAACTACATTGAGAGTTAAAGATGCTTCTTTAACCCTCTGCTGAGTGTAGAGGCTCCTGGTGGGAAATAGGTGTGGTCAGCTCTCTTCTCCAACATTCTCTTCTCCTTCTCCCCCTGTTTTCTGAGCCAAGGTGTCTCAAAGCAGAAGAGTGAGGCAGAAAGGATAAGTTGTTACTTTACAGGTATTTTTATGACTTGGCATTGACACACTCTGGGATTAGCGGATATTCCAAATAGTCTCTTTTTTTCAAGGTTGTTTGATGTTCTTTGGATGTTAACCCGGGGGATCTCTCTTGGTAGTGTGGTTCTCTGACATTGGCATAGCACTACTCCCCCAACTCCTGCCCCTGTTGATACACCCCACAGCCACTTGTTGCTGAGATTTCTTGGAGAGATTTCTAACCGAAATCCCTTTTGCATTAACTGCTTGGGCCACTGAGGACTCCATGCGTTTTTGTCAGACTCATTAGAGGAGTGTAGTTGCTTCCATGGCTGTGCTTTCTATCTCCTGCCGTACATAGAGTTTGGCATTTGTTCTTCTCAGGTGGGGTTCACAGACCAGTTTCTGTGCCAACTCACATCCTGGGAAATACATAGCAAACGCTGGAATGTCCTTTCAAAGCTCTCTCACTTCATGAGATAGAAGGGAGCCCCTCTTTTCCTTTCCCCGAGCAGGGGAATAACCTGGAACTCAGCAACCTCCACCAATGAAATACTGTCTTCTGGAATTCTTAGCCTAATTCTCTTTATATCTTCATATCAAGTGCATGTTACTCTCTGAGTGGAGTTTATGGATAATTTACATTTTTCCTCCCTGTGCTTTTCTATATTTTTTCACATTTTCTGTAATAAAACGTCGGTCTTTAAATGTTCCCAAATAAAGATTGATTAACATGGGTGCTGCACATTTTAACCATTCACCTGCACAAAGGCAGGCAATAGTAGTTTCTCACTACAAGGTATGTGATAACTTGACACATTCATCCAACACAATTGTATGCATTATGTAATGCTTTTTTTTTTTTTGAAAGTTTTTAATATGATCCCAACCTGGCATCTCAGTTGATCAATGATATCTTAAAGAAGTAATAAGTAACTGGAAAATGGAATGAGATTTTTCTTTCATTCATTTTAAGGCAGAATGAAAGTCATTCTAGTTGAAATTTCCCTTTTGCAAATCGCTGCATCAAAGGGTAAAGTATTTAAAGCTCTAATTTTACTTTGCTTTGGTGCAGGGAGGAGAAACTTTGTAGCAATTACCCCATGAGGTTTGAGGAGTACATTTGGGAAGCACGATATTATGAACACTGGGAGAAGAATTTTTCAAAACCTCAAGAAGGTATTTAATTGATAAGTAAAAGGACAAATAGCCTTTTGAGAGATGTGTGAGAGGAAAATGTCTGGATGTACAATTTTAGAGTGAGACGGGGGTGTGCAAGGATGAGTAACTGATTGCCCAATTGCTTTCAGTCTCTTTCTCTTCTAGGGGCCTATGTTATCTTCAGAGTATTATAGCTGACAGGTAGGATGAAAACAGGTCATCATTTCCAAATAATTTCACAATCACCCATGTGACCTGAATTCTTTATAATTTTAAATAAAAAATCTTATGTTGACAAACTCAAATAGAACACAAGGCATTTGAAAATAAAATGTTTACCTTATAAAGAGTACCCTAAAGAACAATATGAAGAAATGTCTAATGGTGTTTCTGTGAACTTGTGTACAGACATTTCAGACTACCCAGAAAAAATGTATAATTTATAATTTAAGTTAACAATGAAATTTAAATCTATGGTTTATGTTTGTCAGTCAAGTAAATCACTAAGCTATGTGAAATTTATCATGGTTGTTGCAATTTGCACATACAATATATAATATCACTAAATTCTTTGCTCCTAACCCTCTGTTGCTTACATCCTAGACCAGTGGTTCACAAATTGTGAACCTTGAGCCAGCATCATCATTACCTGAGAACTTGGTAGAATTGTAAATTCTGGGGTCTTACTGAGTTATAAACACTAGGAATAGAGCCCCAAATTTTGTGTTTTAACAAGCTGTCCAGGTGATTCATATGAATACTAAATTTGAGAACCACTGAACTAGAACAAACAGAGTTTAAAATACCTAAGCAATTCAGTTTGTCCTGGTTAAAAGGCTATGTTCGAAGGTGAGTGAATTGCAGTTTATTAATATTATGGTGATCAATCCAAGAAGTGAAAATTTTTGCCATGGAGATGGAAGAAATTTATGGAAAGTACAAACAAATATGTATCAGTTATGCATCAGACAAGTATTAGTAGATTCATATGTTGTGTAATCCAGGATTCTAAGAAATTTTAACTTTTTCCAGTATCCAACCATAGTATTAAATTCTGGTATTCACTTCAAAGATGTACCTCTTTAAGGAATTTTTTGATAGAGCTAGGTATATTTTAACTACCTTAGGCATTTTGGGTGAGAAAAATATGGTTGAGGGAATGAATTTGTGTATTGAGCTTATGATCACAATATGAGAGTGGGACATCATTATAGATAAATATTAAAAGTAACAGAGGGTAAGGTCTAGAATTCGTCCTTTGAAGAGCCTTTTTATATTTCTGGGACAGGGCCTTGGCATTGATTCTAGCCAGTAGCTTAGACCTGAGGAATGGGGGGGGGGGGCATAAGAAGAATGTGGCCAAACCATATTACAATAGGATTCATTTTGTAATGTGTATCTCAACATAAATTCCAAACATAGCATTAAACATCAGAGGAGAGAGGAAAAAGGGTTATGAAATGATACAAAATAAGGAATATAAAAATAATACAAAATTTGTTACATATAGTATGCAACATACTGGTTGTTCTGAGACAGTGTAAAACTCACAATTTTTGTTAAGATAAGCTCAAAAAACACAGGTAAACCGTGAAGACAAATCCAAGGAGAAATCATACCCAAACAGACTGTATTCCTCTACCACCTTTCTTTTTTTCCCCCCATTACTTCTGGTGTTCTGATATCTAAAATGATGTCTATGTGAAATGTGCAGTGCATGAGCCATGTATAGTAGATTACCAATGACTATGTGAGCTGCTTGGGTGGATGGAGGTGCTTGAGGCCCCTGAGGCCCCTGAGAAGGTCTCTGGGCCTCAGACCCTGTAGACTAAAGATAAAGGACATTCATGTTTTCAAGATGGTTCTGTTGGGTCCTTTTCACATCCCAATAGCATTTAGTGAGGCTACTTGGCAAGGCAAAACACTGAAAATTGGTCATATTGGTTGAATCTAGGAGAGGTGTGTAATAGCTGCCCTCCTTTCCAATGTTACCAGAGCAGCGGTGAAGGAGCACATATAGCACATGAAATACTGAGAATTTTGTAGGATTCTCAATGGTCAGAGAGGAGTATTTACTGTCATGCTCAGGAAGGTTATTGTTTTTGTCCTTGGGGCTGTAACACCACATGTCAGAGCTTCTCTAATTTATTTGTTCAACTTTAGAAGTTTGGGGCCAGCAGAAAGGTATTTATACTGTTAGCAGTGAACAGAGAGGCAACATAGAAACTCTATATACAAGATAGCTTGGAATGCATGGGAACAATATAAAGTTTATTTGCAAGTAGGAAGTTCATAGTTGAATGATGGGAGCAGCATTAGAGGGTTTAATGAGGATTACATACCTAACAGTTTATAGAAAAGTACAAGAGCCGGATGAGGTAACAATGATGTTTTTAATTCGTAGTGAGCCAAATTCAGGAATTTGAGGGGCGCCTGGGTGGCTCAGTCGGTTAAGCGTCCGACTTTGGCTCAGGTCATGATCTCACGATTCGTGGGTTCAAGCCCTGCATTGGGCTCTGTGCTGACAGCTAGCTCAGAGCCTGGAGCCTGTCTTCGGATTCTGTATCTCCCTCTCTCTCTGACCCTCCCCTGCTCGCGCTCTCTCTGTCTCTCTAAATAAATAAATAAATAAATAAATAAATAAATAAATAAAAGTCATAAAAAATTTAAAAAAAATTCAGGAATTTGAGACTATAATCTTGTCTGGATTAGGACAAATATTGAGTCCCCGTATAACCTGGTGAATTCTGCCACCTGTACACGTGTAGTGGATTTTCTTCATTGTGTCTAGAAATCGTGGCTTGACACAGTTACTCTGTGGTGCCAAGAGAAAAAAAAAACTCTTTTATTATTATTATTATTATTTTTGCTTTCCCACATAGAATCAATTTGTGGATTGCATAAACCACAGGATATAATTATACTATTTCAGCCAGAAACTTTCCCATCTGACCAAGACAATTGCAAATATGCTAAACTTGCTTTAATAAAAAGTCATTCTTTCCATAGCTTACATCGACATAAGATGACAAGTCACTCACCAGATAAAGGGTTCTTTGTCTGAATCAAACAATAAGCCGGCTCTTCCACAAAAAAAGCCATTCTATTCTCAACTGAATGCATTTTCAACTAACGCTGTATTCAGGACCAAAACCAAAGGAGGCCCATCTGCTAGGAAGGCCAAAAGCCCATTGTGTGGTGTGTCAGTCCAGTCTGTTATGGAAATGGTCACTCTAAAACTGTTTGCAATTTAAAAGTGCATACTGAGAATTATGTTAACCTCTATTGACTGACTTCTGTTAAATGCACCATTAAGAATCCAATTTACCCTGGCTGCCTCTAAAATGTTCTGAGGGCGTTCTGATAGGTACATTATGGTGGTCAATTGTCATAGGCTAAAAGTCAGTACCTCATTAGCTCAAACACACCGAGCATTTGTTCCCAATTTTAATAAGGGCTCTCTTGCCCTGGGATTACGGGAGCACTGATGGAATATAACCTCATATGATGATTTGAGTGGTGTCAGGCTGAGTCCAGGGGTAAATGCTGATTGAACAAGGCTGAGAGACCCTAGATGGTGAACCCTGACATCACTCTTTGCAAATATGGCTCTGCATCTTCTGCTTAGAGTGAAAATTTACAGAGGTTAGAACCCGAGTGTCAAGTCAAAATGAGATGATGAATTAGGTCAATTACTACATGGTAGACATGCAAGTCACGCTGGTGCTTAGTAAATATAACATATTTTTAATTACTTTTACTGACACTCACATTTATTTTCTTTTGTCATTTAAATCATCACAGGATTGTTAATGAAGTATCAACCTAAAAGCAAACCAAAAAATCAGATCAAGAGGCAAAACGTTTATTTGGGATCAAAGAATTGCAATTTGGGGTACACAGATTTGGGTAGAAACCTGAATAGTGTCCCAATTACAGGACGTAGACTCAAGGTTTTTATAGGCAAATGAAAGGAAGATTAGGTAAATTGTTTTTCAGAGGAGTTCATTCGTGCTGACAAGCAGGGCTAGGTTTGTAATTCATTGATTGGTCCGACAAAGCGGTCACTAAGCACGAGTTCACTTTTATCAGTCTTTTCAAACAGGATATTCTTGTTTTTGCTGACTTCTTGGAATGTTGGCGATTTGGCCCAGTTCAAAGATTCAGAAAGCAGGACATGCAAGGCAGTTCCCCTGAAAAGACTGCTTAGGCTCCATTTTAAAATGGCGCCAATTATGTTTTTCATAAAAGTTATCAATTCACTGGTTAACTGCAACTTTATTTTCTTTCTTTATAAATGTTTCTTTACATTTACATTACATTATTGAAAAATATTCCAAAAGCATCTTCACTAGTATTTTCAAGTCCTTTTTCTAATCTTGTCTTTTCAATGATTCCAGCAATGAGATGCAATTGCCCCTCCTAATATTACTCATTAGGTTCATTTTAGCTAACTCTTTTTTTTTTTGAGAAGTCCATGTTGAAAACTTTTCTCATTATAAATCAACATAAACCAAAGTTGGTTTTGTAACTTATTGTATTCTGTGAAGTCAGCTTTTCAACAGAACTACTGAATTCCACCTGAAGTGAAAGATGTTCATCAAATATGTCTCCTTCCTGAGTTACTTGAGCCACTATTAAAACTCCCCTTAGAATTTTCTTGCTATTTTTCCCAAAACAGAATAGAAAAAGTGTTGATCACACCTTAGACCAATATTCATATACTCGAGTGCCTGTCTTCCTTAGGGACAGTTGCAATTTATTTGGAAATTTCTGACAGAACTGATTTCACAAATTTTTAGTCATTTTACTTTCTTTGTTACCTGGAAGTACTGATTCAAAGGCAAACTAGTCTTAGAAAAAGTACTAATTTTAAAATATACAACCTTGGTTTGAATTTCTGCTCTGGCTCTTATTGGCTTTGTTACTTCCAGCAAGCATTAAGCCACAGTATCTCTAGGTGAATTCTGTGGAAATAGTAACAATATTGTTCTAATGTGAAAATATTTCATATCCAATAAAGAGCAGTTCTGTTAGCAGTGGCTACTAAGCACTCAAGATTAGGAAAACCTGGAGAAGGATGGGCAAATAAACCTAATGGGAATGCCTCTGCTTATTCAGAGCTCATCATCCAAATCTTGCGGTTGATCTGTGACATAGGTTCTGTTCCTTGGGAAATTGGTTACATCCTGTGACACTCTGAAATGAATGTCAGGTGGCTTAGTTCTTCTGCAAGAACACTAACCAATCAAGAAGGAATAAGGAAATCTTGGGAAGAAAAAAAATACCATTTTATATAGATTCCATTATTAGCCAGATAGTGAAATAAGTCTTGGTTTAGGTGTTAAAGTGTAAAAGAAAAAAATCTAATTAGGTTATAAAAACAAATATGCCATGTTTCAATTTAATGTCTCTTTGTCCTAAATCTATCTTTCTTTGCTATGTGATCATAGAGGTAGACTTTGTAAATATTTCTCTTTCATAGGTGGCATGATATTAAGCCATGCCATTTGGAGGAGCAAGGGGAGTGGGCAATAGAGGAGGAAGGGATTTTGTTTTCCTTTTTGATTCCGGTGTTCCTTGATGGTCACTTCCTGCAGCATTCAACTTTACCCAATGTTCTACTCCTGCAGAATGCTAGCCATCTCTAGTGCTAGCCTCCTGCAAGGTGTAGCTTGCTCTGACATGCAGAGCACTATTTCTCCAATGCTGACCCTTGCAGATTGTGGCTTATACAGGCCTTTGTCCCTGCAGCATGGGATGACCTACAGAACCCAGTGCCCACAGCCCTCACTACTACTTTCTCCAGAGTCTTAATGATGGAGTGCTTCTGTTGAAGCATCTCCCCTTGGATGACCTCTCCCAGTGCCTCTTATGTGACTTCACATCAAGTTCTGAGGTGCAGCACCTCCCTGACAATGACTTCCCTTACCTTTCCATGCATAGGGAGAATTTCCAGCAAAGCCCACTAGCAGGGCTCCTCAGCAAGCTCCCCACTATCCAGAGAACTCTGGCTGAGCCATTCCAATGAGGTTTTCATCTCAGCCCTGGTCAGGCAGGCATGCGGTGACTGGCCCTCCCTTGGTAATGGCTTCTCCCTACATCTACTATTCCTTTACTCTTTATATTTTTCTTGAACTATCCCTAGTCAATTCCTTATAACTCTACTTTCTTGTTATTAATTCTTTATTTTTAATTCCCCTGTTGAATCTACTGTGTGATTTCTATTTCCTAATTGGACACAGACAGATATAATAAGCCTCCTACTTTACCTTATCCTACTTTACCTTATCTTTGATGGAAATCATTATGTGGCCTCAATAGACCTGAAATCTTGGATATTGAAATACAAATAAGAATCCCAACAAATTTTAAGTATTTTTTCATTCATTGATAATGATTAAAATAAAGAACTAATTTGGGTATGGTTTCAGAAAGGTCATCTAAATTTTAAAAAGTAGTATAACAATTAAGGTTATTATTTACCAGAGCTTTTATATTACTGTAAAGACCCACTCTGAATGCAGCTAGGGCATTTAATGAACAAATCTGTTATTATTTTACCAGTTGAAGTTTACCCAAAACCATAAATCATTATAATTAAAAAACAGTTATGTGGATTTAAAAAGTTTGGGTTATGTGTTATCTAATCCCCAAAGTATGAGTTATTTAGTAAATAAAGTGAGTCATAACATATTTCTAATTAAAGTATAAAATACTCTTTCACTATCCTACTTTTCTAAATAAAACTAATCCATGCTCAGTGCATGCTTTTAAAAATGTAGTCTTAGTTTATCAGTGTGTAGGTCTACCATTTGTTTTCTGACTAAGGATAATCTCTTTGACTTTGTTATATGTCAGTTTTCCTGTCTTTGAAATATAAATAATGGTTTGTCAAATTAAAGACATGGTGATTTTATGAAGAAAATTTGAAGGTGAATATTGGAGCGAAAAACAATTAAGTGATCAACAAAAGGAGTAAATAGTCTGAGATGTTATAAATTGTAACAATCAACTCTATAATTTCTAACTCAATATTTTGTGTACACAATAAAGTTACTGAGCCAAGTAGAAGTTTTGACAGTTTGATGACTTTTAATATATAGTTGATTTTTGAACAAATGGGGGTTAAGGGCACCGACTTCACCCCCAAAGTTGAAAATTCACATATAACTTTAGACTCCCCAAGACTTAACTACTAACAGTCTAATGTTGGTCATAAGCCTTGCTGGTAAATATAAATGGTTAATCAACACATATTTTGTATGTTATATGTATTATTTACTGTATTTTTACAATTAAGCTAAGAAAAGGAAGTATTATTAAGAATATGGTAAGGAAGAAAAAATACTGTACTGTATTTACTGAAAAAAATCCACATGTAAGTGAATCCATGCAGTTAAAACCGATGTTGTTCAAGAGCAAACTGTAGTTTTGGTATTTGCATTTACTTTAATTGTTTCATCATTGAAGATAATGAGAGTATAGGTAGTGTGTGTTAGACATTGTTGAAGTGTTGACTGTTCTATTCCTCTCACTATCCTCCATAGTATTATATTCTATAACTAAACAACTAGCTTAATCTTGTGCAATAAATGAGATTTTTAAAAATAAATCTTTTCTCTCAAAATATATTTTTTAAATGTCAATACAATATTATTGACTATATTCCCTATGCTGTACTTTTCATCTATGTGACTTATTCATTTTACAACTGAAAGTTTGTACCTTTTAATCCCCTCTGGTCTCTCAAAATATCCTTAATGTGTTATTATCCTTTTGTAAAAAAATGTTTATTTGCTTATTTTGAGAGAGAAAGTGTGTGTGCATGTGTGCACAAGTTGGGAAAGGGCAGAGAGAGAGAGAGAGAGACAGACAGACAAAGACAGAGAGAGAGAGAGAGAGAGAGAGAGAGAGAATCCCAAGTAGGCTCCATGCCCAGCGCAGAGCCTGATGTGGGGCTCAATCTCATGACCCTAGGATAACAACTTGAGCTGAAATTAAGAGTCAGATGCTCAACCGACTGAGCAACCCAGGCACCCCTGTGTTATTGTCTTTTGATATAAAAAAATAAAAAGGAAAATGGGAGCCGTATTTCCGCTTAAACCATCAAATAGGATTATCATTACAATAGAAAATTCCACCTAAAGTAATATAAAGCTTAGATCTCTAGCTCTTTTTTCTCCACTGACCACCTTCTTATAAAATATTTTTCATTAATATAACGGTGAGGTCAATAAATGTGAATTCCTCCACAAAGTTGGATAAGGAAAACCCTGGGCCAATAAAACAGTGATAAGGGACCATGAGAGTTTCCTCTTCACTGCTAATTTCTTCATAATGTCACTCACTGTGCTATATAAGAACTTTGTTTTTTCTGATATAATTTTGGGTAACATGTCACACAGAATCACTTTGTTCATACCGCTACTTTTTTAGCAGCTGACAAATAAAATTAACATTTGTTTCTTTGTCAGAGTCCAGGTAATGGAAGTCACATTTATGCACAGTTGTGGCTGTTGCATTTCGGTAATATTTTTATGTGTAAGATATGCATAGAATAGTGTTACAAGTGAAGGCTTTAAATAGGAACCCTTCTACAATCTCTTTTCTAAATTTTGAATTATAGTGCTTACATAATTCTGCTTTCATTTACTGTATGTGTGTCTTTTAAGAAAGAAGGCAATGTTTAATTCACTATAATTTGACTTCTTACTCCTTCTGTGCCATGAAATTTCTCTCAATAAGGCCTCTCAGGAATCTCATGCTGCCTGTTTCAAAGGAAACTCCTTAGTCCTTACCACAATTATACTCTAGTTTTTTGATAATTTGCCAGTTTACTGTTTCTCTGAATGTTGTAAGTCATCTCTATTTGGCTTCTTTATATATATATATATGTGTGTGTGTGTGTGTGTATATATACATATATATACACATATATATATATTTATTATTAGATTTAGATTTAGATTTTGGAAATAGGACTATTATGCACCTAGGGAGATTTTCTTCAAATTTATTATGTTTGGCTTTAGAATCTATGTTTTACTTTTCCACCAAGTTTTGGGAAGTTACAGGCCTTTATCTCTTCAAATATTTTCTATTTTTTCTCTTCCTTTTAAAAAATCAATTTGAGAGAGAGAGAGTAGAAGAGGGATAGGGGAAAAGAGAGAGAGTAGAAGAGGGATAGAGGAAGAGAGAGAGAGAGAGGGAGAGGGAGAGAGGCTCCTCAGCATGGAGCCTGACACAGGACTTGATCCCACAACCCTAGGATCATGACCCGAGTCAGAATCAAGAGTTGGATGCTCAACCAACTGAGCCACCCAGGTCCCCCTGTCTTCCTTTTTGAGACCTCTAATTACCTATATGTCAGACTTTCATTTTGTCCCATGGGTAACTAGGTTCTATTCATTAAAAACAAAAACAAAAGCAAAAACAAAAACAAAACCTTTTTTGTCTCTTCTTCAGATCATGTAACTATTAATCCATATTCAGTTTCATTGACTCTTTTCTCTGTTGTCTCTTATATGTTAATAAACCCATTGATTTAATTTTTATTTCAGATATTTTCTTTTTCAGCTCTACGTTTTCTATTTGGTTCTTTTATATATATTCTTTTTTTTTAAGATATTTTTATCTTATTTCTTTACTCATTACAAGCATATTTTCCTTTACTTCAATGAACATTATTATAATAGCCACTTTAAGATCTTTATTGGATAATTTCAATACCTATGTCATTTTAGGGTTAGTTAAACTTCTCTTCCTCAGGAAACCTTCCTTAACCCCAGCTGGTTGATGTAAGCTCCTTTCTGCTCTCTGAAAGTTAAGAATATATTTCTTTCTTGTTATTCATTATATAAAATTAAAATAATGTTTTTACATGCCTATATTCTCAACTAGATTGTAAATTTTTCAACGAATTTTCATCCATATCTTTTTCATCTATGTTCCTCCTAGTTTCTAGTATAGTAATTAGAAAATAGTATATATTAAATAGATGTTTGCTTAATGAAATGAAATTTAGGAAGGCAGTGTGGCTTATTATCCAGGTAGAACATACTGAAAAGCAAGAGCTGGAGTTTGGGTCTCAGTTTTATAAGCCAGAAACTAAAATTGGTTAATATACCTAAAGTTGGTCACATTTTGGCAACTCATTCATACTATCCAAGATTATAATAAATTTTTGCATAAATTGGAGTTTCTATTGGTTAAAATACAATAGTGTATATGCCTTTCTAATGATTTATCTATGTCTTCTTTTCAGGATATAATATTTCTGGTGTTGTGGGTCTGGGAAATAAACTTTTTAATCAAAATATTGTTATCTGTAGTAAAATAAATGTTGTTTTATTAAATAATAATTCATTTAAGCTGAAAAGCCTTATAAAGCCTCCTTACCCCTTGACCTGGTATGATCTGAGCATAAGTCTGGTCTCCACATGTTCTCCCTTGTATAGTTCTGGGTAAATACAGATATTCTCCCTTTTAAACTCATTTTTTCCCGTCTCACATCCTTAGAGACTATCTTTTAAACTTAGATTCATTCTTTCAGTAGGTAGATGACAGATTTAAAAAATCTGTACTATATTTATAAATGTTTCTGAGTTTATATACTCACTAGTCACTTTGTTTGAATTTTAATAAAACTGAGCCTTTAACAAGGTTCCCCTTTCCCTATGTTGATTTCAAGACAGTTAATCACCCTCATCCATTTATATTTAGTTTATTATAATTAGTTTAGTCTTAAAGGTAACATTATTTCCAGGTTTGAAGACATGTTTTTTTTTTTTTCTTTCATCCTTAAACAACTATGTAAGTTCTTAAGTAAGTTGTAAACAACTTAAGGGTGTGTATCCATCCATCCATCCATTCATCCTTCTATGCATAACTCACCCCATTATTTATTGAGAGGCAGGCAATTTTCTAGCTGAACCAGTACTTCTTACAGACTACTACAAAAAAATCTTGTTAAGGAAATGGTGAAACAGAGTATAATGAGTATTATAATAAAAAAGTTCATGGGCACTTGGGTGGCTTAGTTGGTTAAATGTCTGACTTCGGTTAGGTCATGATCTCACGGCTCGTGATTTCAAGCCCCACATTGGGCTCTGTGCTGACAGTTCAGAGCGAGGAGCCTTCTTTGGATTCTGTGTCTCCCTCTCTCTCTGCCACTCCCCTGCTCTCTCTCTCTCTCTCTCTTTCTCTCTTAACATAAATAAACATAATAAAAATTTTAAAAAAGAAAAAAGTTCAGGGAGCTTTGAAAATGTATATTACACACACAACCTAGACTAGAAATTATGGCAGGTGTCTCTGAGGAAGTAGTACTACCCTGAAAGCTAGAGAATGAGCAGAAGTTAGCTGAAGAAGAGACTGGTGGGAGGAGATAGGGGCAGCGTTTAGAAATTCAAAGGAGTTCAAATTTATTAGAGCTGAATACAAAAAGGATATTGATGAGAGATGACATCAGAGAGAACACCAAACAGAGGTATTACTTTGAAAGATTCCTAAAATATGTTTTTAGAACTGTAGGCTCATTGTGTTTAAATAGCAGTTATCAATTTTTAATACAGGCGATTTGAGAGGAAATAAAGAGGAATATAATCCAACTATCCAAATAACTTCTGTTGGTATTAAAGCAAACTAACAAAGCTTCATGTTCAAAGTGAAAAAATTTCACACGATACAGAAAACAATCAAATAAAAATGAAAGTCTCCAACTATCAGCCTAATCAAACTCCCTACATTGAACTACATAAACGTAAAGTTTTGTTGAGTTCCTTCAGGGAAGAGAAATAGGCACATTTATCTAATTATCTATCTATATTTATCTTTTGTATTATTCTATTCTAAACTATACTATTCTACATCTACATTTAATATGTCATAGTATATTCTGGATGTTGTTTATATTAACACCTACAGAATCATCTCATTCTGTTTAACAGCTGTGTATTACTCTTTTATGAGAATGTGCCAGTAATTAAGTTATTGTCTATTAGTATCAGGCCTCCCCTTCTATATTTCTAGATGATGCTGGAGCTGCAACTATGTAAACCATGTTTTCCCTTTCTGTGTGCTACCCACCTTTCCCCCACTTCCTCTTAATCTCTGCCAATAGAGGTCATAGAAGAATAGAAGGCTAGAGGATAAATAGTGTCCTCCCAGTTTTCTTTCTATTCCTATTTCCTTCTATTCCTATCCCTGCTTGCTTTCTGCTCCATCTCTAACCTCAGCCTCTCTTCTTCCTGAAAGTAACAGTAAATTCCAGTAGCAACAGGTTGATTCTAATTTTCAGTGTTCTCCACCCAGAATCCACTCCTTTTTGTTTTTAATGTTTATTTATTTTTGAGAGAGAGAGAGAGCCCAAGTCAGGGAGAGGCCAGGAGAGAAGGGGACAGAGATCAGAAGCAGGCTGTGCACTGTCAGCAGTGAGCCTGATACAGGGCTCAAACTCACAAGTTTGAGCTTGTGAGCTCAGGGCTCAAACTCACAAGTTTGCAAGATTACTGCCTGAGCCAAAATTGGATGCTCCACTGACTGAGCCACCCAGGTGCCCCTAGAATCCACTCCTTAGTAAGTGTCTCAGAGACACTAGTAACAACATCTCAGTACTGGTCCCTCGGCCACTTAGAAATCTGGGCAGGGCTATAGTATGACTTTCATCGGCCCTGGGTACTTATGCCTTTGGGAGCTCCTTCATCCATAATAAATTTTTAAGGTGTATTTTATGATGGCATTAGTATAAAGAAAATATATTAATATTATTTATAATAATTTTTTCTTTGACTTTAAAGTTTATTCTTCTTTTGATTGTATTAAAATTTTTTTTGAGTCTTTAGTTTTGTGAGAGAGAGAGAGAGAGAGAGAGAGAGAGACAGAGCGTGAACAGGGAGGGGAGGGGCAGAGAGAGGATCTGAAGAATCTGAAGCAAGCTCCATGCTCTGAGCTGTCAGCACAGAGCCTGACGTGGGGCTCGAACTCACAGACTGTGAGATCATGACCTGAGCCAAAGTTGGACGCTTAACCGAATGAACCACCCAGGCGCCCCATATTCTTCTTTTGATTTTAAAATAAATCAAAGCATTCTCATGAGCCCATAAAAGTATTTTGGGTCTATGTACTGTGTCTACGTTGCCTAATGGATAATTTGGCCCTTGTTTCAGGTCTCTCATCCATAGGGCTCCTCCTCCTAGCTTAGAGGCACCAATATGATTCCAGAGGTGCTTTTTCCAAAGCTCTAGGCCCCAGGTCCATGGGTGCCCTGCCTCCAATCTGTTTTTGTAATTCTAACCTCTGTTGGCAGAGGTGTCTCTCCTTGACTGGGGGACAACCACTTTCTTGCTATGTCCTCACATGGTTGTTCCTCTGTGTTTTCTGTGTCCTGAGCTCTTTCTATCAGGCTACAAGTCATATTGGATCAGGGTCCACCCCAAGGACTCCATTTTATTTTAATTACCACAGTCACATTCTAAGGTACCATGCTTAGGGCTTTAACACGTGAATTTTAGGGGAGGACACAATTTAGCTAATAATAAGTGGATTTGCCAACACTTATTTAACCAGAATCATATTGATAAGCACTTCTGTTATTTTCAGTTTTAATTATTACAAAACATGTTTTATTTTTCATTATTTAAATTTAAAAACATTTTTATGTTTATTTATTTTTGAGAGAGAGAGAGAGCAGGGAGAGGCAGACACAGAGAGTATCTCAAACAGGCTCTGCGCTAATAGTGTGGGACTTGAACCCACGAACAATGAGATCATGACTTGAGCTGGAATCAAGAGTCAGACACTTAACCGACTAAGCCACCCCATTAAAAACATGTTTTAAGGAACAGTTTTGAATATATATCTGAACAAATCTTTGTGAGTGCAACTGTGGCATTAGTTTCTTAAGAGTAAAAGTGCAGGATACCTTTATATTTAATTTATAGTTTTCATACCTATGGCCTTGCTGCATTACCGAAACTTTCAAATTCTTGCTCAAAATACATGAATTTGCCTGCATTGTTATCAAATTCTCCATTTTGCTGATCTAATGAGTGAAATATGGTTATATGCTTGTTTTGATTTGTATTTCTTTAAATATGAATCAGGGTAAGCATTTCTTTTATATGTTTACCGTCCATTTCTATTTCTTTTCCTGTAGACTGCTTGTTCATACATTTAGCTTTTTTGTTGAATGTTTGCTTTTCCTCATTGATTTTCATGTGGAAGCCATCATCTCTGATTTCTTTAGCTATACACATTTTTTCACATCAGCTAGTTAACTTGTCATTATCTTTAGGTCTTAGGTTAGAAATGACCCCTTGCATAAATTCCTCTATGATCTCTCCCACCAAATGCCTGGATCAGGAAAACTCCTAAGTATCAGGCTTATCTATCTATATTTAGCACTTACCATACCTTATAGAAAATTGAAATCGCTTCTTACTTATTTGTCTTCCCCATTAGAGTATAATACTGACAGCAGAGACCTTGATTTGCTTATTGATGAAGCCTAGGTAATTAACAGTGTCTGACTCTAAAGGTATTCTATATATATATATATAATTTTTTTGAGCTGGCTGAAGGGAGGAAGGAAAGGATCAGTGAAAGTATTTATTGAGCCATATCTCTTAAGGTTTCATGTTTGAAAACTATTGATTCATTTGGAGATCTAGTCGGTTAGCATATTTCCTATATATAACTCTGGTTACTAAATTTAGCCAACAAAGTAAATTACACTGGTTGTGAACAAAACGTAGTACTTTCTACCACAGCCGAGGTCATTTTATTTATTTATTTCAGACTTTAAGAAGCATTTTGATTATTTTTAGGAGTGACCATCTATGCTGCTCAGGGATAGTTCGTAATAGAGACTTGTTCGCCTTGTCTTCTCAACAGAAGCACGAGTGCATAGCGGTTAAGAACTTGGGCTCAGAAATTAGAGGCACAAACATTTCCATCTTTGTTTCACCACCTCTAGCTTTATAACCCTGTCCAAGTTATTTAAATCTGATCCCTAGGCTTGCCATCTGTAAAGTAAGGATATTATTATCTGCCACATAGTGTTGCTGGAAGAATTAAAAGAGATAACATTTATTAAACACTTAGCAAAGAAAATTTAAGACATTAGATATTGTTATTATTAATACCATCTTCCTTATTTAGGGAGTTGTAGCATCCTTTGAGAGTGGTGAATTGGGAGTATTTTGACTGACCTACTTCTTTCTATGGGTGATGAGGTAAAAATACTTAGATTACCATGGAAAGTAAGTCAGCATTGACTACCATACGTAGTCACAGTGTGAAATAGAGACCAGTGTATCAGTCAGTGAGGAAATGATTCAAGCTATAATATGTATGTGTGTGTATAGCTGCACTGGTACATCTACATTCTTACATATATAGGTGCACAGCCATCCCATAAATCTCATTAGGAAATCACTGTTGTTCCCTCCTCTAAATATTTGTAGAATTTTGGTTTTTTATTTTATTATTTCTTTACTCATAAAATTCCCCTGATGTCCATTGTCATTCTATTTAATATATATAAAAAGATTTGTGAAATATGCTACAGAGAGAACTGTGCCATTAGCCACCATGGGATTGATGCTGGTCAAGTGTAAAAATGAAAGCAGAATTCTTAATTGGTTCTCATGTTGCCTGATTATTCTAGAGTCTTTCTGAAATGGAATGCATTTTTTTTTTGTGGTCAGTTTTGTGATTGAAAAAAGAGGCAGCTGCTTGAATGGTGAGCTTTCAGAAGGTCCCAGAAGTACTGTTTCTCAGTATCTCTTCATCATACCTGAAATTAGAGGATTATTTTGAGTGGGTAAATCTTTGCATTTTTCATAGGTGTCTTCAAGAAATTCAAACACCATGGAAAGAATAAGCCATTTTTGTTTATTAACCTTTTGAAGCAGTTGTTTTCTGATTATTTTCTAATGTAAAGGCTAATCTGAGTGCACCCACAGAACAAAGAGGTAAAGACCTGGGGACTTTCAGAATCCCATGGTTAGTATTGTAGAAGGACTGAAGATAGTGAAGTTGTGTGTGTGTGTGTATGTGTGTGTATTCAACCTAATGCTTTAATTTTGAATCCACTGACCAAACTGTTAATTGCCTTGAGAGGTAAAACATCTCTCATAGCGTATATCGATAATATACTTTTTTCAACTCTAAAATGCATTTTATCCACTTATGTTTGTTAATGTGGTTATTTCTGGGTTATATAGTCAGAAATGATTTTAACTTTTTCACTATACTTTATAAATTTTCTAAAAATACTAAGTACATGTTTGTTTAATTAGAAATAAGAAAAATAAGAAAATGCCCATTAGATTTCTACCCACACAAGGAGTTGATTTGTAGCTACCTAATTCCCTGATCAATTATGAAACAACCTGTGCTTTAGAGAAATTGGAATGGAACAACATAAAGCTATTCAAAGTCAATACAAGTGACTGGATTTCAAACACAGCCTCAAAAAAATCAGAAGGAGAATTGATAAAATGCAAAGTTGGTGTTACTTCTGATGATGTTAAATTAGAAAAATAAATCCTAAGAGAACAATCAAATAATTTCCTAACTTCAATTTTAAAGAGAGGAACTAAAACCCTTTTCCCACACTTCACGCAGAAATGAGTCAGACAGCTTCCAATACAGTCCAGCAAACGTTTATTGTGTGTCTACTGTCTACCTACAAGGTATTAGAACATGCTCAATATGTAAATGAGAAATCAAATGGAGCAAGTGTTTTAAATAAACAAAAAATATGTTTAGAAGGGTGTAAGACAAAATTACCAGAGGTTTATGCTGCAGAGTAAGATTACATGATGGTTTCTCATTTTACTTGTCTATTCTCTAATTTGTACTGTAATATATATTTGTGTATATGTGCATGTGTGTGTGTGTCCCTTATATGACTTTCCTATCCACATTTGATCCTCAACGTCCTTTGTGACCTTTATTTCTGCTTCCTCTCTCCACAATTCTTATGTCCTCTGAGTAAAAGCATATTTGTGGGAAGGAGCATTTTTTAGATCAGTTTTTTATTCTGTTTCCTATCCTTGCTGATGGTCTGCTATTGTCAGTCTAAATATCACCTGCTTCAAACAGTCCCACATGCTCTGTGAAGACTTCTCTGACCCTGAATTTCTAAACACTTGTCTCTCTCAGGGACGGACATTTTTCTAAAAAAATTTTAATGTTTATTTTATTTTTATGAGAGAGAGAGAGAGAGACAGAGCATGAGCAGGGGAGGAGCAGAGAGAGAGGAAGACAGAATTCAAAGAGGTTCCAGGCTCTGAGCTGTCAGCACAGAGCCTGACACAGGGCTCAAACTCATGAACCATGAGATCATGACCTGAGCCAATGTCAGACGCTTAGCCGACTGAGTCACCCAGGCACCCCTCAGTGATGGGCATTTTGTGATTAGGTGTCTTGTATTGCTATTTTACTCAATACCTTACCCTATATGGTACTTTACTTTCAAAGCAGTTTTACATAAATTATCTTATTTCATTCTGTGAAATAAGGTAGATATGATCTCTATATGTACTATGTGGGGAAAGAGCAGGATAAAGTGACTTGCTTACATTTCTGAGGAGCCAAGACCAAGAACATAGGTTTCTGACTCTAAATAAATTTATTTTCAGTAAATGGAGCCACATATAGTTTACCATTGTTCTCTTACAAAACTGTAAATCAACTCAATGAGTCTATGAGCTCAAAGACTCTTTAGAACTTAAGAATGTAGTGTACACAGTAGGTGCTCAATGAAATTATTGGTTGTTTAATGTTTTGACAAAGTCTATAAAGCAAATAAATATAAATCAAACCAAATGTCCTGGCTTATTAACAGATAACTTTTTCAATATTAAAATCTTTAGATCCGTCTTTCTTCAAGATTTTAATATTCTTTTTGTAGGTATTTGCATTTGTTTAAGATATAAAGAAGATATTTAGAGAAAAAAAAATCAGCATTTAGAAAGAGAAGACAACACTTTTACTCACCTGAAGGGCAAGTTTACTAGAGGAACGGCAGGTTGAGGAGGAGAGAGTGGTGTAAGTGGCAAAAACCCCACTGGAGTACAAGAAAAGGAAATCAGGGGAAGAAGAAAGCACCATGAAATGCCATGATGTTGGGCTTTGTTCTGGATTTTGTATATTTCTGACAAGGGTGCAGAGAGCAGGACCTCACAGAAATAAGGCAAGATTTGACACGGTTTTTAAGATACTGATGAGATCTCTGCTCACTGTTGGTTTCCCAAGTGGACAAGAACCTAGCTGGCCAATCGAAGAGTGGTAAAATTTCATGCTGAGCTCTGAGGCTTCTATCTGAGTTGGCTGGAGTGAGGAGCAAGGTAAACTTCCCACAAGCTAAGGACAAGCAATACCAAGGGGAGAGTAAACATTTTTCTCATTGCAGCAAAAGACTAAATCTAGTTATGTAAACAATGACAGCAGTGAGCGAGGATAGTGATGGATAAAAAAGTATACTGTACAATTCATTCAACCTTTATGAATTGTTTAATCTGAAAATAATTTTTACGTTATAGTAATTGAAATACAACAATACAGCTTATGTTTTGTACAAAGATAATAGTGGCTAGAGGCATATGCTTCATCTCCCTCCATTCTTGGATAATTTCTTATGGGACGTACTTTCATCCATTCAACACTTATTTATCAAGCACTGTATATACCGGTTCCAATACTAGGCCCTGGAGTTGTAATTGTGAAGTAAACAGACCCGAGCTCAGGTCTGGAAACTGGGTAAAGTATCGTGACTTTTTATCAGAATGACCTTCTCAACCTGCTAATTATCCATCCTTAATGGATACCCTTGGTAGCTGCCCATCTACCTATTCCCTTCATATGCTACATTCTATTAACTTGCTCCACAGTTTTCTACAGTGCAGGCATCCCCTCTTGCTGCCCAATATGATAATTGTGAGAACCTTGCTTCTAATCAGTAAGTATTGCCACACTTCCTCTATCATTTCCCTATTTCATCACTCCTATTGCTTTCATTGTCTTATGGAAGCATCTCCTACCGTCAGGGCTGGCTGTGACCAGCCATCACTGTGCTTCTGAAAATGCTCAGCCCTTCTTACCAATGCATTTTGTACTTTGGTAATAGGTGAGTCATACAGGCTCTCCCATGGAATAAACTGAGCTGGGGATTTTCTGCTTATTTAGTATGTCCACATTAGCATACCACTTCTCTGAGCCTTTGGATCTCATTTTCCATGGAAGTTTCAGCATTTCACTTAGTATGGACTATTACGAATCTTGCAAACTTCTGGTCCCAGGTGTTTGTGGTCTTTTGTCTTTCCCTGTCTTTCTTTCTTTCTTTCTTTCTTTCTTTCTTTCTTTCTTTCAACGGTTTTATTGAAATATAATTCACATAATTCACCCACCAAACAATTTATTCATTATATTCATTATCTCATATAATCCTCACAATAACCTTCACAAATGCTATTATTGTCACTATTAATGGGTAAAGAGATAATGTCTTAATGAGGTTGAGTAACTAGTCCGAGGTCATTCAGGTGGGAAATATTGGGATCTGGATTTGAATTCAGTATTATTTGATTCCAAAGTCCTACTGTGCTTGTTCTTAAAATGTAGACTTATATAAAAATTGCAAACTCTTGCCCTCATTTTAAACAAGCATTGTTTGGCCTTCTCAGTCAACTCCCTCACCTATGAAGTCATTGTCATTATTAGTAACTCATATTTATTTCTAGGAACATATAATATTCAGTAAATATGATTTAATTTTGTATTTTGTCCCCAAAAATTTTGGAAAGTGACTGGGTGGGGAGCTTTTTTAAGATGGGAAAAGTAAGATGTAAGGTAGTCAATTTACCAGTTCAAGGTAAAAAAAATTAGCTGATTTTGGGACCAAGAATGGAAGTATATCACCAGCTTCTGACCAAGGACATGTCCTACCTTGGCCTGGTACCTCTTTGCAAAGGCCTGGTTTGGAAGCAAGAATTCATCCACACATTTAACTCAAGCTTCATGTCTGAACCTGGGTCATTTTAGTTACTGGAAGAATTGAAAGATGGATGAATTGATATCTTTCAGTGTTTTTTGTCTATCTGGCAAAAATGGCCCAAAACCCTATGTAAATAATTACAAATAAAACAAAAAGTCAGAAGTGCTTCTAGTTAATATTTAATGACCAGTCTCTGGCAGCAGTGCTCATTCCAAAGATTTCCCAACTGGTTGTGTTTATACTGCTATAAACTCCAACAGGCCCAGCTTTTCTCTGAGGTTAGAGCACACTCCAAGAGCTAATATTTCTCCTACCTGAGAACTTTAAAAATGGTCTGAAAATCCATAGCCAGGAATGTGCTAGTTCCTTGTTGATGTTGTTGTTAACCAAGAAAGATTGGTAGCAAAAACCGCCTTCTTGTTTATTACAGAAGATTATGGGAATCTATTTCAGAATAGATTGTGAAAATACCTATTTTTGCCAGCTTTGTCAGAGAGAGGGAGTCTATGTCCAAAGAGACCGAGTCATTTCAAAACTTGGTATGCAAGCTGTTTCTCGAAAATTAGGAAAAGAACATGACCTTAAAGGAAATGAAAAAGCTCAACAGGAAATTTTGTAAATTTTAATATTCTGACTTAACCACTTTTCAAAAAATTCAGATACTGAGATTCATTAAATAAGGAAAAGTAACATTTTTGTAGGTCTTAGTGTAAAGAATAGTTTGCCTATGTTATTGCATTTAAGTCTGTTAAGTTTTTGAGGATTCATGAAATGCTAGAGTAACGGGAAGTATCACTCTGAGTAATCAGGAAGTGTGAGTGTTGGTGCTTGTATGGAACAATAAAACCACTGAATCCTTTCCCAAGGAACTTCATAGTATTGCATTCCTATAACAGTGGAGTTGGCCGAAGGATTCTTTATTTTACCTTTAGTAAATAACACTGGGGCAGGGTATCTATTTCTAAATGAATATACTATATGTAGATAAAACCATACAGTGTATAGATCAAATCTTTAATTAGCAATTAGCATAAGAAAAGCTATAAGGAAGTGATGTAGTTTATAGGAAAAAGATTTCAAATTGCAAATCAAGAGATGAGAGTGTTCTTAAGAGTAACAATAACAGAAACATACATTTATTTCATTGACATACATTTATTTCATTTTTAGTTTGTGCCAAGAACTGTTTTAGGCTTTTTCTCTGTTGCCCATTTAATCCTTGTAACCGCTCTCTGGAGTGGATACTGTTGTTATTTCTGCTATGCAGAAGAGGACACCAAGGAATTGCTGGGTTAAGTAACTTGCTCAAGGGCACTGAACGTCTTCTAAGTGTAGTTGCTGCGATTCAAAACCTAGAAATCTAACTCTGGAGTTCATGCTATTAACTGTTCTGCTAAATTGCCTTTTGATTAGCAGCTCTATCCTTGCTAAGTGAGCATGGTCAATGTTTTTAATTTTTTTCCAGTTTATTCAAATTATCTGATATCTGCCATTGCTACTCTCACAAAGTTGTTTTCAGGATTAACTGAAATAATATATTTAAGAGCACTTTAAAAGATAATATGCTCTTCAAACGTGAGGTGATATTATTACATTGTATACAATGGTTAGTTACTCAGAGCAATGGTCCATTAAATGGTCAGCAATGAGTGCATTTGGTATACTAATAAACCGAACCAGCATAATAGGCTTCTTTTAGATGTACACACATTAGTTCTTCCCAGAACTCATAAGCAAGTCAAGGCTCAAACTGCCACTGCACACAGTTATTTGGAGATACATGGGCATATTTCTGGAAACAGGGAGGAACTGCTGTAATTGTTTGCACATGCAGACATTGTCTCAAATTATGATTTTGCTATTTCAGAGATTCCCTTGTCATAACTACCAAAATGACACAAGCAGTACTTTTTTGTAATCTCCATATTTGACGCATGAAAGAAGACTTAATTCCTGTTTGAATAAACAACATAATAAGGTTATTGAGATTAGAGACCATTACTATATAAAATTATGTCTAAGTGGCAGATATAATTAACATTGGATTGTAATTACACTAATTACAAGTCACATTAAGACACTCCAGTAATGACAAAGTGAGAACCCTATAATTGAATGGAATAAGTAGGGAAACATGCTGCTCACACTAATTACCTAAATGAGCTAATATGTCTTCAGAGTGACAGTCTTGCTCAATGTTATTACGCAGACAAGGCAGTTGAGTGAGGTATTTTTGAAATATATATATATATATATATATTTCTATTTTTTTCCTTTATTCTCTCCAGGACCTATTTCAAATCATCAGCAGCTTCAGGATTCCTCTCTTGATCCAAAGGAAAGTAGAGGTTTCTCTAACCTTGTTACCAAAGAGCACATACATCCCAGATCCATAAACCTAGGTAAGACTTCAATCTTAGTGTGTATGGAACGCACTGAGCACTAGCTGGTTCCTTGGATTGACTAATGCTCTCCAATTTCTCCTCTGTCCTGTCTTTCCCAGTTTGCCAGATGAGGCAGCTCCAGCTCCCTGGATATTTTGCAGTATTGAGAATCATCATGTTGTGGGTTCTGAATTACCAAACATGGCTTCCAGCAGCCTGGCCCCAGAGCAGCCCTGGAGAGTGATAAAATCTGAATTATTCAGAGCAGTTAGTGCCAGCCTTGCACTGGAACTCACATTTCAGCCCAAGCTGTTAAGTGAGAATATAAAGTAATACTGAAATATGAATTCATGGCACTGTGAAAGTTTTTTGTTGTTGTTTCTTTTCCCTCCTCAAATACCTTTCCTCTTTGTACCTGTAACTATCTGGGGCACTGGTTGGATAAGGAAAAGAAAAAAAAAAGGAAACAGGATATAGCTATTTAAAACCTTAAAAGAAGATATTTTGTTTTTGAGGCAGGGATATCACAATATTTGGGAAACTGAATTGATGCACTTATACTGATAAATAATGCTGAGTGGAGCTTTTCTTTCTCTTCTGTTGGGAAAGAAAGGAAATGGTATCACACATGCCTTTGTCAGTGGGGCTTTCAAACTGTTTCTGTACATAATTCTTTTTCCTGTATTAATGTGATTTCCTTCTCTTTGTCCAGAAACTGCAGTTTTGCCTCTAAAGGACCAGGTTTATGGGTTTCTAATACAAAGCACTAAGCCAAGTATGCAAGGTTCATTAATAAGTAGATACTACATTAGTCCAAAGGTGGCAATTTGGCCCATCTACCCTGTTAGTATTTGGTGTGTAACTCGGAAATAATAACCCTGTTCTCTTGAAAACTTCTACTTCCAGGTTTTGCAATTCTTGTAATCAATCATATTTTATTTCAAAATGGATTTAGTGTTGAATTTGAATTAGGGGTTATACTCAATTAATTCTTTAGTTACATAAACTCATATAATAAAGCCTTAGGAGTTTACATAAGAGGGTGTTGATTAAAATAAATAGTGTTGGAGGCCAGCCTTCCACTAATGGCCATGTAAGTCAGAGGCTAATGGACCTGGCCATGTTTAATCTAAGACAAGGAGTGGTCTGACTAAGATGTTATCCTAGCACTATCCTGTTCTCACTGATGATTTTGCAAATTACTCATACCTCTGATTTTATAAGATGGAAATTCAATAGTTATTTGCAACTTCTTTAGAGTCCTTGAGGCTTAAAGCAGCTCAAGAACTTATTCCACTTTATGTCACTACCTCTAGGTAAAGAACTAGCCAAGTTGGCAGAGCAAACAGATACCCAAGACTAGAAACATTCTGTAAAGACCTAGATGGTAAATATTTAAAGTTTTGGGGGTCACATTTGATATCTGTCTCTATATATATATATATATTTTACAACTCTTTAAAAATGTAAAAACCATTCACCATTCTTAGCTTGCTGGGATTTAGACTTTTTAGGCTGTAAGAGACTACAGGTAGAATTTGGGTCACAGAGCCAACTCCTGCCCCACAGTAATGTAATTGAACATCTATCACATCGAAGAATTGTTCTTTAATAGAAACTAAATATAAAAATACTTAAATCAACTCTTCTTAATGAACTGAAAAATAAGATGTAGACCATAGATATTTAAAGTTATAGACTTTTATTTGTTTTGTTTTTTTCTATTTATACTTGAACAAGTTGCTCTACTGGGCAGATCAAAGCTTAAGGGAGGAGAGGCA
Source organism: Cryptoprocta ferox (assembly GCA_028646485.1). Taxonomy (NCBI): domain Eukaryota; kingdom Metazoa; phylum Chordata; class Mammalia; order Carnivora; family Eupleridae; genus Cryptoprocta; species Cryptoprocta ferox. The sequence continues at coordinate 27,715,113 of CM053578.1, read as the reverse complement.
GCTTTCACATAGGCTATGGGAGCAGAGCTAAAGTGAGGTGAAGAGGGCATCTGTGCAAGACTGGAGATGACAGACTGCTTACCCACAGAGGGTTGATCAAATAAGTATGTTAATGATAAGGTGACCCAGGTATCAGAAGAGAGTTACATATACGGAAAGGAATAAAACCAGAAATACCCTTAATTTTCAGTACATAAACATACATAAAGAAATGCAGAAGTATATAGATATAAATATAGATGTAAATTATGTATAAATACAAGAATATATATACATATATATGTATACACACACACACACACACACACACACATATATGCTTATACATATACAGCAGACCTAGTACCCAGATTGCTGCTTCATAATATCATGAACAGACCTAGGGCCCAGATTGTGGCTTCCTAATATCATTTTCCACTGAAAGAAACCAATGCTCCTAGGAGAAATGGTTGATTCTAGAATAGTTGATTGAAGCAGGGCACATTTTAGTCTAGAAGATCTTTCTTGTTCAAGGAAAAATTTGAAAAGGCCCCAGAATGATTGGGTAATGTCAAAAAGATCCAGAAACCAGTTTGAAGGGACTTCCACTAGACAAACCAGGGATAATTCCAGCATTATAAGGAAAAATGACAGTGAGAATATTACTTATTCAAAAAGTTAGGACCATTTGATAAATTAAAAGTTTGATGAAAGATGGGAAATTTACATGGTTTTAAAATAGATCCCTACAAAATATGCATTAATTACAAAGGAGGCTAGGAAGAGTTATTTTATGGAGGAAAAGCCTGGCAGACACCATCTTAATCACCGACTGAAGGGAGCATCTTCAGTCATGAGACCAATTCAAATTGGATGCCATTTAATAGGATGCAGTTAGGAAAACATGTGATATTTTCATTAAAAAACATAAGTTGAATCTAATCATAAGGAAACATTAGACAAACCTCAACTGAAGAGTATTTTACAAAATAACTGGTTCCAAACTCTTCAAAAGCACAAGGTCATGAAAGTCAAGAAAGGACTGAGAAGTAATTCCTGTGTGGAGAATAAAGAGATATGATAGCTAAATGCAACACATAATTCTCAACTAATTATTTTTCTATAAAAGACATTGTAGGGGAAATTAGCAAAACTTGGATGGTGTCTAACGATTAAATGAGAGTAATATATCAATGTTAATTTTCTTATTTTGATTGTTGGATTGGTTATGTTGGAGAATACCCTTGTTTGTAGCAAATGCACATCAAAGATGATGGGGCATTAGGTTGGCAGCTTACTCTCAAATGGCTCAGAAAAGAGAAATGCTTGTCCCGTACTTACAAATTTCCTATAAGTTTGCAAATGTTTTAGAATAAAAATAGTTTTAAGATGAGCTGCCTTATAAATATAATATAGTTAAATAAAAATATAATTAAAATGAGCTTTCTAGGGTGCTTTCCTATAGAAAGATAACATTGTGGAGTGGATAGAGTATGGATTTTGAAGGTGATAGAGTGTGGATTTTGAGTGTGGATTTCCTAAAGAAAGATAACATTGTGGAGTGGATAGAGTGTGGATTTTGAAGTCTAGTGTAAAATCTAGATTGGAATTTGATTCAAACATTTAATAGCTGAATGGTTTTGGTTAGGCCACTTAACCATCTTACAAGTTAAATTCACCGGATATTATCTATAGTGTAGTGCTATTAATAAATGAGAGAAAATTGATTTAATGGGCCAAATATAGTGCTTAGAACATAGAAGGTACTCACTAGAAGTGAATAATAGTAGAGACAAATTGTACTAATAATTGTAACAGTAATAATAATAATAATAATAATAGGAATAGTATCGTCAATGATGTTTGCAGTAATATTGATGGTAGCAATCGACTTTTCACTACCATAGTAGTAGTAGCTGTTGTTGTCACAGGCACCATTATTATCATGATCATCATGGGTCTTCTCCACGAGGGCTGACCTGGGTGGTCTGCTATATGCAAGAGCTTCAGTAATCATGATCCATCATGGAAAAAAGAAGTATCAGGCAAGAGGATGTGAGGGGAACAATTATATGGAAGGAAAACATCCTCATTATCAAAGGTGAGTCAATAGCTAAAAATAATCCATCGTATTTCCATCTAGTGATCCCACACTCTTACTAAACGTTGTAGAAAAACACTTGGTTCCACTCTTGCTTTCTTCCACATCACTCCAATGCACATAGATGTGAAATTCCTACACCCCATGTCAAGGGTGTAAGACTTCCTTATCTTCTGAAGCTTGCCTGTCTTCAGTATTGTGTATGTCGGAAGACATATCAGTTCCAAAGCCAGTTGAGTATCTTGAAGTTGCCACAATAGTCCAGTGCCGGATTTTCCATATTTCTGCTCTTACATTTGAACTATAATTCTACTAATCTAACTTCTCAATACTCAATACTCAAGATAGATTTATATGCATTATAATTCCTTACCTCGACTTTTTAAACATGCTGTTTCATATTCCTTTTTGATCCTCTGGGTTTCAATATGTTGTACTGCAGGGAATGGACCTTTGGCCAATGTTTTTTGTCTAATAATAGTATACTTTTAAGTATACTTCCCAGGGGCACCTAGGTAGTTCAGTCAGTTAAGCATTTGACTCTTGGTTTTGGTTCAGGTCATGATCCCAGGGTTGTGGGATCAAGGCTTGGGTCATGATCCCAGGGTCATGGGATTGAGCCCCACATCTGGCTGCACTCTGGCATGGAGCATGCTAAAGGTTCTGTCTCTCTCCCTCTACCCCTCCCCCACCTTGCAGGCATGCTCGTTCTCTCTCTCTCTCTCTCTCTCTCTCTCTCTCTAAACACACACACACACACACACACACAAACAAAAGAAACCCAAAAATCACCTTTCCAGAGATCATCTCTTGACTTTGTGGTGGACCAATAATGATTTACCGTCTGGGTCCCTGTGCAAAAGTCCATTTGTAAGTATTACCACTTATGATGAAGAAAGTGGATATCCAATTTTAGGCTTCATGTTCCTTAGGCTTATTTTTCCCAATACTTCCAGATATGTGCAATCAAGTCTTCCAAATACAGACTCAATCTTCTGAAGCATTTTTGACTAAATCAGGAAATATAACAAGTGCCTCCATCTCTCCATGTGATAGGGCTTGATATTAAGACTTTGAGGTGAACATTTGACTTAGTTGTGACTGATAGGCTTTCCTATTGCCTCTCCAATATCTTTGCTGCCAAGAAACCTATAACCAGAGCCCCAGGAGCATTTTCTGTGAGTCTGTGCATCTTCATGTCCCTTTTCTTCTCTTTCCTGTCCCCATGTTTGCTCAGTCCAAAGGCTTGGATTTACTGTGGTTCCTGGTCTTTGCTTCTGGCTGGAGCTCAGTCTCATAGCTGGAGTACTATAATTTTCTTTCTTGCGCAAGCCCTTTCCACCCAACAGTACTGCGCTCTGTACAGTCCAGGCTGTTGATTAGTCCACTACCATCCCTGACAAATATTTTCAAATAAAACTTCTTTCCCACCATAAAAAGTAAAATATTTTTGAAATGTGGTCTGAATTAGATTCCTTCATTGATGTTTGGTGCACAGGAGTGCTCCTTTGGGACCCCCTATGGTAGATTTCTCTTACCGCAACTAATCCACTGGGTCCTAACTTCCTTATTCTTCCTGCTTTCCCATTGCTCCTTAAGTTTACTCTTGCTTGAGTTATGACAGTTGCAGGTAAGTCAGCACTCCCAGCCCTCACCTTGCCACAGTACTTGATTTTAAGGTACATCCTGGTAGTACATATTATTCCATCCACCAAGTGTTACTTTAAATGGCCTTATACTTGAGACACCACTGATGGAATTTACTAAGGTGCTATTCCACATTTACATCCCTCCCAGGGCTCCAAACACAGTTAAGAACAGAGTTTTAAAGTTAAATCCTCACCTTACTTGTAATTATGGGAAAGTTACTTATTTAACCTCTCTGATCCTGGTGGACATAAGATGAGGGTAATGTATAGATAAAATGAAGGCTAATAATTCACACATCACAGGTTGTTAAGTACTGATAACAACAGCAATGTATCAAGTGCCACCGTGGGAGAGCACTGTGCCAGATGCTTTACATACATTATTTCTAATTCTAATTCTTAGAATTATACTGCATTGTGCACTATATTCTCATTTTATAGATGAGGAAATTGAGGTTCATTTAGTTTGGCTAGGTAATTTGCCTTAGGTCAGCACACTAAGCAAGTGGCAGAGCTGGAATTCAATTCCAAGGTGTGGCTGACTCTTACATTCTAGCATATTTCACTACTGGCACCTCTGAAGGTTTCTCTCAAAAGAAACAAAGAGACACATTTCTCTGTGGCATTTCCTGTTTTCCTATTTCAAACATCTTTTTAGTTGCCTAAGAGTTGCCAGGATCAAAGGCATAATTTATGTATTGAAGTGCTGCAGGCTGGAAAGAAAAATGCATTTTATCATGTTTAATCCTTTAACTCATTCACTACGGGTATTTAAACATTTCCAGCGAGGTGGCAATAGACATATTTAAATGAGAAGAACTAAAGACTGGACATGAGCGGGGCGGAGGGGCATGTGGGGCGGAAATAGTGAATTCCTAAGTCTCGTAGCCTGTAATGCATCAGGTGCCCCATAAAATGGTAAGAAAAACAATTTAAGTCTATGAGATCCTGGGGAAAGGAAGTCTTCCAATGTGCTAGAAGCCTCTTCAGGATAGTGTTTCTGAGTATTCAAATTAGTTCCCTAAGTATTTTTTTAAAAGTTTTTTAAACGTTTATTTATTTTTGAGAGAAAGACACACACACAGAAGGTGAGCGGGGGACGATCAGAGAGAAAGGGAGACACAGAATCAAAAGCAGGCTCCAGGCTCTGAGCAAACGGTCAGCACAGAGCTTGATGTGGGGCTAGAACCCACGAACTGTGAGATCATGACCTGAGCTGAAGTCAGCAGCTTAACCGACTGAGCCACCCATGCGCCCCCCCACCCCCCACACGAGTATTTTTTATCTCGACCTGTTTCTTTGGTTCCTTGATAGCATTTTTTTAAATACTTATAATTATTTTATTCTTGTTTTATTTTTTCAATCTCCTTCACTGTAATGTAGATTCCATAAAGACCAGAATCATGTAACATAGTGAATGGCACAGAGTCAGTCCTCAATAAATCATTTTTTAGTGGGGAGCCCCCCCCCGACCCGGGAGCCCTTCCCCCCCCTCCCGGGGAGCCCTTCCCCCCCCCCTCCGCCTAAGATGTAACCCTGCAGTATTCCCGCCTGCTGCCGTCAGTCACTGCGCAGGTCCCCGCAGCGGCAGAGCGTAACCCCAGCGCGCGGTTTGCTTTGGCCCAGCGCAGAAACAGCCGCTTCCGGGGAAACTGGGCGTGGCCAAGAAGGGTGCCGCCCCCAGCACATCTTCCTGCCGGGGGTGGAAAAGTGGAGCTTGGAAGAACTCCCTTACTGGGCGCTTTGCAGCGCCGCGTTGGAGGGCAGTTGAACTGAGCCTTGCAGTCGAGGGCGCTGGCCGGGGGAGCTGCAAAATTAAAAAAAAAGTTCAGTGAATATGACAAAAGTGCAAAGAAGACCCCCCTCCCTTTGTGAGAAGATCTACCGCAGGTATCGCCAGAGTAAAATCCACGTACCTATATGTAAGGGTCCCCAGGGAAAATGATACAATGCGTGATATTTGTTGTTATTAACGCTACTTCTGTACACTTCTCATCACAGAAACAGACTCGGAAAGAGGATATGCTGGCATCACAGCCACAAAGACAAGCAGGGAGGGGAACAGGACGAGGTAGAGGTGGAGAAATGCGGCCGAAGAAGTTGTCGAATTGGCCACACGTAGCCAGGCAGTCCGAGGCGCCATTCACAGGCTGTGGACGATTAGCGGATGTTTCTTTTTCCAGGTAACTTCAATCCCACAGGTGTAGGCTGTGTTGATACTGAGTCAGATGGTGGTGGCGTCATAGCAGTATTTTGGCCGGGTGGTGGCTCTTCTCTGAGAGCCAGGAGTCCGAGTGTTCCAGTGACTAAAGGAAGATACTGGTAAGAACTAGGCAATGGTGGTTTGCCTGTGAGTTCCTGTGAGTCATCAGCACCTTAGGTGATATACCATACACTATACCTGACCCTGTGGCCTTTAAGTCATGTTATAGAATTTGAGTCACTAGGTAAATATTCACAACAAATAACTGATAAAAAGGGTTATACAGCCATATGCACCATATAAGGGAAAATAACTCTATCTCTATATTTTTATCTGCAACTATATATGAAGAGGAAAAGAACAGATTGGGAAGAAATACATGAAGATGTTATTAGTGGTTATCTCCAGGTGGTAGAATCTCAGGTGATGTATAGTTTCTTCTGTGTATTTTCCAAGTCTTCTGTAGTTAACACGAATTTCTTATAAAAAAGAAAAAGCAAATATTGAAAAAAAAACACAGAAAGACTCCACTAGGCAGAATAAATCTAAATAAATTAGACCATGCAGGTAACTCCTTTCACTTTTCTGTTTCTGGTCCTCTGGAGTGGACTTCCTGGATCTTGTTTGGATCTCAGCCTGCAGTTACCCCTTGCTGACTCAAAACCCTGCCTTTATGCTCACAGGTCAAACCTCTTTGAGCTTCTTACAATGTATAATGATGAAGGTGCTCCTCTCCTGCTTTTCTGTTTACCTCTGCATTCAGAGGTGATGGAAGTAATAGGCCTTGGCTTTGGCTTTGTTCCAGAACAAAGAATTTGGCAGGGGAACAGAGGCAGATTTCACACTTTGGCAATGTTCCTCTGATCTCTGCTACCCCAGGTGTCAGAAACCTTGAAGTGCAAACCTTTTAACAGCCCCCATGGCAGCTCCTTAGGCTCCTATGTGTGTAGTGGAGGGGATGCTGGGATTTGGTGGAAATCTGAGAAATCAAATATTGAATCTTTTGGTTTATTGTTAACTGAGGATGAGCCTCCTCCTGCAGTTTTTTATGAAGCTGGAAAAGGCATACAGAGTAGTCTGTTCTGTGTTTAGACCATTTCTGTCAACCTCAGTTGCCCTTCACTCTTATTTTCCCAGTTACACCTGTCCGTCCTGCCTCATAAGAGAGCCTGTTTGTCACATTTTCCTCTTAATTAAAGTGTACAAGTCCTATATTTTAGTCTCCTAGGTCCCTGCCAGGTACCTGATTACTTGAATCCAAGTTGAGGTGTTGATAGCTGATAAGAAAAATGTGTTAGATATGTTAATGTGTATGCTGATAACATTGACATTTCTTCAGTGACCTTTAGAATCTTAGGTCTAGTGAGCAGTACCATGAGGTACTGTAAGATAAAATTGTGTGTGTGCACACACACACATGCACACATATGAGGGCAAACAGGATAACCCCAGATAACATAGGCTACTCTCTAATTGAACTCAACATTTGGCCAGTTCAGAGTGAATTCTCTGGAATCAATGATGTTTACTATGATTTGGTGTAATACCCAATATTTAAACCCTAAGTCTAAAAAAAATGTTACTAGTTATTTGAGAGGAGTTTTGGTGTTGAATTTCAAAGAAAATGTGATTTCTATCTGTCTATCTATCTGACTCCATCAAGGTGTTATATACTCTCTCCATCAAAGGTCTAGTAAAAATGGAAGCAAAGGTACCTGTGACTTGGAATATTTAATAATGCATCCTTCTGCACGTTAGTCTAGGATAGAGAATTTAAGTTGGCTCAAAAAAAAAAAACCACCAACCATAAAACCTTTAATCATGTTTAAAAGGTCAATTGAAATGGGCTGATTATAGTTAGTGATTAAGTGGTCCTTAACCTATACTGTGCTGCCCGTATTTGGTGTAGCTTCATTTTTGGTGAAATTCACATTTAGATTTCTGATTAAGTCTTTTTTTTTTTTTGGAATTAGGAAGAGAAAAACAGTTACTTTTTGTATGCTTTTTCTCATCTTTTCTTTGCTTTAACTTTTGTTTGGATTGATTGTCTATGTCATCTTATTTTAATACATATATCAATTTTTCCTTTTTTATCCTTTTAAGATACAAATCTGTGTCCATTTTTATTTGGCTATCTCATTGTATATATCAGTTTGAAGTTTAAAACAGTAAAAAATTGAGATCAGTTTTAAGGTTTGTGAAAATCATTTCTACGTCTGTCTTCTTAAGTAGAAATTAAGAATAATAGTGTCTGTCCTTTCGTATCTCCAAGTGTAGTTATAAAGTTCACAATGAGATAATTAAAAGTATAAAATCCTATTTAAACATAAGAAAGATTACTTATATTACTTTGATTTTTCATAGTTCTGGTTTTTAAATTGTACATTTTAACTGTCGGTATGTTAAACTGTCCATTTTTCCTTTCCTTTTAGTGAGATAATATCTAAAGATAAAGTATCTACATATTTTTATATAAGGACATACAAACGTATGTACAAATATTTTCCTTTAATTTTTTTTATTTAGTGTAAGCTTTTCATTTTGACTCTCAATGAATAATGATTCCACATTTAGCAATCTGATTAACATATGTACTTTGTCTTTATAAAATTATGGTGAAGAATTTAAGTTATAGTTCATTAAAGTGAAATAATACATACCTCATTTCAATCTGATTAGGATTGTAACTATTCTTGTTTTCCCATGTGGTTAGAAGACAATAGAACTTGTACTTTGGGAAGCTAAATAAGTAAAACAAATCATTTTGCCACTAGGCTAAGGTCTCTACTGAAATATGACCATTCTGCAAAATACTGGGAAAATATTGAACATGAATTTGAAATCAACAATTGTAAGAGATTTTCTTTTTCCTTTTGACATTATGCTTCATTGATCTATTAAGTAGGTCAGTGAGCATCTGATCTCTTTAAGTAAGACATTCTATGCCAGATCATCCCAGTACAGGTCTTGAGCCATTTAAAATAAAACAATAAGCAAAGAATTAGTGACCTGTAGGATTCTAGGGAAATGGTTGGGCAATTTTATGCTACGAGCTTTAGAAAAATTCATATTGGTAAATACTATATTAATACAAAAATGCATTCACATTTTTTAAGAGACTTAAAATAATTAAATGAACTCTTTGGCTAATGCTTGCCCCTGTAATAAATCTGTCATTTTTTTTCTTGGAACTCTACAGTTAAAGGAATTTCTACAGTCTCTGCAAATGCGACCTCATTTAGACAACTATTTTTAAATGTTTGCCAGAAAATAAACAGGAAGCAAATCTCAAAGTAATTTGAAAAAGTCAGGAAGATACTCTCTTTCCAAGAATCTAACTCCGTTACCGCTACTCTCCCTCTCCCTATTTAATACACAGGTTTTTGTTTAAAGAACCACATGACAACTATAAATTAAGTGGATTTCAGCACCTCCAGATACCTCAAAACAAAATCACCCAGATTCTTCTCCCTCTCCTGCCACACCACCCTCCTCCTGTTAAATGGAGAGTTGTATATGCTGCAAGAGACTATTTGATCATTGAAGAGAGACAAAATGTTCTGCTTTTCAGCACATTTTAATCCACAGCTGGTGCACAGATTGGCATAGAGTATATGTTAGTTTTAGCTGTGAATTTTTTCAAGTTGAGGTTGCCTATATTTAGATCTCTGGAGTTTAAGGATTGCTGAAAGTAAATGTTTGAATGAGAAAAATATTGACTGGAGGAAAATACTGTTTAATAGAGGTGTTGATTTTGACCGGCCTGAAACATGCTCATGTTGGGTGAACATTTGTAATGGGAGAGATGAAATTGTGGGTATTACTGGGAATGTACATTTATTCTATTATCATGCATTAAAGATAAACCATAGTGTTTAATTTGGTTTTTAAGGAATACTTGACTGCTTTGGAGAAAAAAAATGCTTTTGTAGGTTCATTTTAGAAAGGAAGGTATAACAGTGTAGAGACAGAAACCAACACAAAATCTAATTTAGACTTTGCAATTTTATTTCCAAAATCATCAGAATCCTAAAGTAATTATTTTACTATTGATTCTTGGACTCCCTTGCAAAACAGGCTCTTTATCCACAGGAGGGAATGTAATGTTGATCTATTTTATTTCTTCCTGAGCTGGCTTTTAATTCTGTCAACAAATATTTAGTGAGCACCCATTAAGTGCCAGGTAATGTGCTAAGCATTGAGGATATTTGAATTTAACTTTGATTGTAACTGGTCTGTGAGGTAAAATTACACCCTAAGGATTTTTTTTTACACTGATTATATTATATGCTTTTCTAGTTAGGATGTTATTTGAGTCATTTTAATTGTAGGTTTAACCTAGTAACTCAATTCAGAATATGTAGGTTTTGCTCAGAGCTCACCTTCATTCAGTAACGGATGCATAGAAATATGGACTCAAAGTAATAGAAACTATGAGATTAAATGATCATTTTTCTTTCAATATCTTTCCCACATGTAAACTGAAAAGATCTCGCTTTGTTGAGTATATAAAAGAATAATGTTTTAAATGGGAATTGTTTCTAAATAAGTATAAGGAATGGTTTGGGTTGTTTAGATGGGAGACCTATTGCTTAACTTAAATAATTTTTATTTCATTTACATCTTATTGCCAGATGAGGAATGATAATATATTCTAAATTAACCTGCATGGCAGAAGGAGAAATTGGAAATATATATTCAAAGGCTATACAGCATTCATTATCTTTGAAATAAAAATACCTCAACTATGAATTTATTTAGGAACATCATCAAAGATATAACTCTAGTTGCATGAGGAGGTTCAGAATTATGTTCTTTGTTATAGAGCAAAAATGGATGCCAACGAAACATATTTTGTAAAGTATTTATTAGATAATTTATGATACAACATAGACTGTACATGATGGCATGCTGAGTGACCAATAAAAATATTTTTGAGGGGGTGCCTGGGTGGCTAAGTCAGTTAAGCATCCGACTTCGGCTTAGTTACAATCTCACAGTTTGTGAGTTCAAGCCCCATGTCGGGCTCTGTGCTGATGGCTCAGAGCCTGAAGCCTGTTTCAGATTCTGTGTCTCCCTGTCTCTCTGCCCCTCCCCCACTTGTGATCTGTCTCAAAAATAAATAAACATTAAAAAAAATTAATAAAAAAATGTCAAGTTTATTTTGAAAGAGAGAGAAAACTCACGTGAGTGGGGGAGGCGCAGAGAGAGAGAGAGAGAGAGAGAGAGAGAGCGAGAATCCCAAGCAGGCTGCAGAACACCATGCAGGCCTAGAACTCATGAACCTGTGAGATCATGACCTGAGCTGAAACCGGGTCGGACACTTAACCAACTGAACCCACCCAGGCCCCTGAAAATATTTTTTTAACAGTATATCAGGAGTATGTTTCTGTTGAGTTCTACTGTTAATATCAAGATAACCAGTAAAATTCATAGAGCAAAATTCAGGAGTCTCGTTTTCTGAATATATCTTGCTTGACTTCTCTGTAGCAATCTTGCATTCAGCTGACCACACTCCCCTTTTGAAATGCCTTCTTGGACTTGAGACACCACACTTTTCTGGTTCTTTCTCTGCTGTAGATATTGGAGTGCTCCTGGGATCTTCCTTCTCCATCTATATTTTCTACCTAAGTGACCACATCCATCAGTGATGTTACATACTACTTATAGGTCAGTGGCTGGCAAATATTTGTTCACAGACTTGACCTTTGCTTAAAACATATTCAGTAGCCTACTTAATAGCTTTACCTAGGTATTTGAAAGAAAGTTAAAACTTAACCCTGTTATCATTGAAACCTTGACTTTCCTATACCTCCAATCTGATTGCATCTTGTTTCTCAAAGCTAGTATAATCTGTTATTATCTACCAGTTTTCTTATATCCAGCATTCAGAATTACCCTTGATTATACCCTTCCCCTCTACCTCCCTCCAGCCCACATATATTCCATCAGAGTCTTGTTCATGTAATATCACAAAAGGGAAAATAGAAAGTCTACTCATCCATCCATTCAGCCATCTATCTAGCCAGCCAGCATGTGTTTTTAGAACCTTGCCAAAATATTGACTGTTTGTTCTCCTTTCTAGTCATTCTCTATTGATTATTTTAACTGCAATGAAATTCAAGTTTCTAAGAGACTAAGATCAATCAATAGCGTTTTCTACTGTTATCTTACTGTATACTATAGTGTCGAACATAATTTGGATATTGCCTACAATGCTTTTCAGTTCTTTGTTAATGGATCTTTTTCTTTTCCCCAAAGATTCCAGTACTCTGAATTTTCCAAGGTAAAGTAGGGAAAATAAAGCAGTCTGACTCTTATTAAAGACATTTGGATAGGAGAGACTTTTTCCTTCTATTTTCTAATGAAACATTTATCAGAAAACAAGCATACTTTCTGGATACTGATAGTATTTTCATAAGAATTTTGCTAACCAATTATATCCTTGTCGTTTGCTGCAGTATGTATATACTGGTAAAGGGAGGTAGAAAGTCTAGCTTTCAACTGTTTTAAGAACATTCGTCACGATTTATTAATCTCATTTCTTTCCCACAGAAGAAGGAAGAATTGTCACATAGTCAATCTTAAAGAAAACTTTAGCTGTTGAAAATATTTTTCAAGACTTTAGGAAATTTATATTTCTGGTATTAGTTCTTTATGTCTTCTTTTTCATACACAACAGTCTCAATCTGTCATTCTCATCTTCCTTCATTTTCTCTCTGTGTTGTCCTCCCCTCCCTCCTTCAACCACCTCCACTCTCTTCATCCTTCCATTTCTCCTACCCTTTCTCCCTTTCTGTCATTCCTTATTTTTCTTTCATTTTCCGTCTTTCTGCAATTCTCTCTAGTGTCTTTTCTGTCTGTCATTCTTATATTCCCCTCACATTTCCCTAATTCTCTTTCTTTCTCATTGATCTACAATTATGGAGACATGGTATGGTTATATTTACCCTTAAAGTTAATTTTCCAGAGTTGATATACATGGGATATTTTACTTATATATGAAGGAAGATGGGAGGTTAGTTCCTGAGACTTTGGAGGAGAGAAGGGAGGTAGAAGGTGATAAATAGGGATCACCATAGCTTATGGCCTCTCTTTTCCCAAGGGACTCTATTTCCAAAAATGACGGATAGTAAACATTAACTTTATTGCATTAAGTATACTCTGAGTCTTGAGGAACATATCACACTATTTTGGGGCCAAAAAATAATGTCTTAGCAGAGACAAGCAATTGATAATTTTCCCAACTCTATAACAGATCCCTGGGCAGTTCTGGAAAATTGAAAGCAGAAGAAAGCCTCTGGTGGGAGGGTTCTGTGTCAGACAGATTGACAAAGGATGCTATAGCAAAAGAAAGCAGAGTAGAAAAATATAAACAGACTAGGGTTAAGCACATGTGACACAATTCAAACAACCGCTGGGAAAAATTTTGAGGTACAGATATTTTTGCATGCAGGAACTGAGGACCGTTGAAATTCAAATACTAGACTTATTCATGTGACTTGTGTGTAAAGGGTTATTGCATGAGAAATTATGGATGACCATTACTTTAGACATTTCTTCATATCCTAAGTTTTCTTTAGTAAACATCTATTGATCTTATGATCAGAATGGATTTTCTTTTTATGTGAGGTCATTTGGTTTTGGTTACAATCCAGGTTCCATTTTGAGAAATTTATTTAACCTCTCTCTTCTTTCAACATCAAAGATAAGAGTGAAGTTTAAAGGAAAGGAGTCGATATCTACAGAGTACCTAGAACAGTGTCTGACATATAGTCAGTGCTGTGTATTCATGGTTATTTGTACTTGGTTCAGCTCAGAGTCTGTGTAAACATGGAAAAGAGTGATACACAAAAGAGTGAAGGTCAATTTTTTTAACTTTTTTTTTTTTTTTTTTAGAGGTGGGTAGGAGCAGAGAAAGAGAGAATCTTAAGCAGGCTCCATGCCCAGCACAGAACCTGACATGGGGCTCCATCTCACAACTGTGAGATCATGACCTGAGCTGAAATCAAAAGTCAGATGCTTAACAGATTGAGCCACCCAGGGGCCCCATCAAACTTTTCTTTTTAAGGAAAATGTTTGTAAATGACATTTTCTTTTCTATGTGACTCCTTAGTTTTTCCTAAGAAAACAATTTCATTCCAACTATAAATAACATTACTCATTTTATTTTTAGATATTCATTGCATTAATGAGAGCTCGAAGATAAATGTCAATCAAGTTTAAATGTTTTTCATGTTTGTCCATTAAATGTGAAGTTGACTTTTGACTTCATGTATGAATTTTATCACTTCAAGAATATATATTTCTATTTATTTACCCACTTCTTAAAGTGAGTGCCTTTAAATGCCTTAAATAGGGGTGCCTGGGTGGCTCAGTCATTTAAGCATCCAACTCTTGATTTTGGCTCAGCTTATGATCTCATGGTTCATGGGATTGAGCCTTGTGTTGGGATTTACTCTCTCCTCTCTCTCTCTCTGCCCCTTCCCTACTCTCATGCATGTGTACTCTCTCTTTCTCAAACAAATAAATTAACTTAAAAAATAATGTGGTAACAGTTTTCTAGATACCAGGCATTAGGCAGTGAAGGTCAGTGTTTTTTGATAGTTGTCAAAGAGATGAGATGAATCTTATGATTGTCCCAGCTTACTTCCTTGAAAGAGTCTCCAAGCAGAGACTTGGCCCATGCAATAAAATGTGAAATAGATGATTGGCAGAAGTGGTAAAGGGTCCATGGCTGAGGATATTAAAAGACCACAACAGGCCTTCTAAAGTCAAGGAGCAAATCAAACTAAAAGTCAGCAATTAAAGACAGTGTGTCGAGACCATATAGGTTGCAACAACTTTATGTTCTTCTGTAAGTAAAATATTTGATGTCAAATTATGTGATGTCAAACTCTCTGAGTTGAGGAGATATAGTTGAAAGCCTCGGTGACCAGGGCAGTGAGAATTTTCCGGATGAATTACTTTAAGAGGAAATGCTCAGGGAACCCAGAGACCTACAAGGAGTCTCTCTTGATTATTTAGCACAGTATAGCACTGATCAGTGCATGAGTGTGAAGAAACTCTCCAAGGCCCGGGAAAGAACCATAAGGACGGATTAAAAGCAATGATGCCTGATGCTTGTACAGACAGTCAAGAACCATTACCACCAGCTAAATTGGAAAGCCTCATTACTCATGGGGATTGGCTAGAGTATATAGACCACTCTTACCTCAGTAGTAGAAATAATTAGTCCTAGAATGAACCCTTCCTTGGTTATGCCTAAAAAACCTATAAAGCAAGATCCAAAAGGATCAAAATGACTTTACATAGCTATGTTTCAGAACAAAGTTCAAGAATATTTTTAGGAATATAAAATATCCAGCACCTAGAAAGATGGGTACAAGTACACAAATATAAGACCTCTTAATTAGGAGAATAAACATGTCAAAAGGAACCCAGAACTGACACGGATGTTAGGATTAGCAGAAAAGAACACTAAACATTGTTATAACTTACTCCATATGTTACCAAATGTTAGCTGAAGATATGGTAGGTTTAAAAAAGATACAAATCAAACATCTAGACATGGAAAATTAAATGTATAAGATGAAAAACCCGGGTGGGATTAACATTTGATTAGACATTGTGGAAGAAAAGGTTAGTGAACTTGAAGTCATGGCAATAGAAATGATTTACAAGGGAGCACACAGATTTAAAAAAAAAAAAAGAATACAACAGCAGCAACCACAACAAATACATGAATAGAGCATCAGTGGTTTGAGGACAATTTCAGGTAGCTTAATGTACATGTACCTCTGTAGGGAGGTAGATAAAACATTTGCATGCATAATGGCCTTTTTTTTTTAATTTGAGGAAAACTATAATCCTGTGGATTTAAAAGCTCAATAAACTCCAAGGGCAAGAAGTATGAAGACAACCACACCAAGATACATGATAATGAAGTACTCAAATCCAGTGATAAAGCCAAAATCTTAAAAGCCATCAGAGAAGGGAAAAAGTCTTTTACTTACAGAGGAACATAAAGCTTTTGCTACATATAAAGTTTTTGACATATGATATTTTATTGTTGACTTATACTTTTTTTAATGTTTGAGAGAGAGAGAGAAAGAGAAAGTGAGCATGAATAGGGGAGGGGCAGAGAGAGAGAGAGAGAGAGAGAGAGAGAGAGAGAGAGAATCCCAAGCAGGACCCATACTGTCAGCACAGAACCTGATGCAGAGCTCCATCTCATGAACCGTGAGATCATGACCTGAGCTGAAATCAAGAGTCGGATGCTCAACCTACTGAGCCACCCAGACACCCAGTTGTTGACTTATAGTTTGATTTGTTCGTTGACTTTAGAAGACCTATTCTTTTAATGCCCTCAGCCATGGACACTTCACCACCTCTGCCAATCATCTATTTTACAATTTATTACATGGACTAAGTCTATAATAAATAGATACCTTCAATAATCTCATTAATTCATGTTGCATGTTTGTGAACATAATGGATGACTGGTTAGTGTGTCTTCATAGAGATTGCTTACTTAATCCATTGGTCTCTGGATCATAGAGAGTCATGTAGACATTTATATAGTTGGTTATGTTTAAGCCTCTTATTAGCCAGAAAATATAAACTTTGCCAAATCACCAAAGTGATAAAAGTATAAAATCATTTCTTAATGTGGTAGCTCAGTGTCTACTTTGTAATTCTATGTAAATAACTATCGAATAAAAAAAATGATAAATCAACCTAAGAGCAAAATTACTTCAAATTAAAAAAAAGTAGAACCTCCAACTTTTTCAGTTTGATAATATTCACTGCCATAAGCTCTTGTCAACAGATACTTTGTAATGATTGAACACATCAAAAAGGGATATGGTATTTAAGATTTCTGAAGTTGATAAGTTTATTTTTTAGCCTATCTTTAGAACACTGGCCTTTTCACTAGAGAAACTCCAACAGATTTATTTTTTGTGACTTAAACTCTGTGTGTGCTATTGGAACATTATTAATTTTTAAAAGCAATGTGCCTGTGATTTGAATAGAATCAAGAAGTCGGTATAAAAGAACTGACTAATTTATAGATTTCGTGAGGTAGCTTTTTGCAGTTCTTATGTATTATTATTTAAAAATAAAACCAAAGCATAAATGCTTTTCTCTAAAGAGGTTATTTTAAGGATGTTCAAGCTAAAAATGGCATCTGAATTAGTTTTTCTTTCCTCCTAGATTTTGGTGGGAAAACAACAATGGCAACAACAACTTTGTAGGAAGCCCCATGGTTGCTGAGCTATATGGCTTTATGCCTCACTTTCTCTCTTGAATCTCAAACATTTATAATTATACCCAAATACTCTTAGGTTTTATTCTTGCTTGTGAATCTCGATTCTTTCTTCAAGATTCAAAGTTGGATCCTCAGTGAAGATTGTCCTTTTAACTGAAGCAGAGTTGACACCTCTTGTGTCTTCCTTAGCACTGTGTATATATATCACATACTTCCGTTAAGGTTCTTTCCCCTGGAATGATCACATTTGTTAACATACTGTTTTCTGGCTTAGATTATGAACTCTTTAAGGGGAAGGCCATATCTGAATCTACCACAGTAACTATCATAGTCTCTGGTATAAGAATAAATACTCTGTAAATGCTGTTGGAACAGTCATTTTTTTAAAAGTTTGTTTGTTTATTTATTTATTTATTTATTTATTTATTTATTTAGGGAGAGCATGAGCCAGGGAGGGGCAGAGAGAGAATGAGAGAGAATCCCAAACAAACTCTATAACTGTCAGCACAGAGCCCAATATGGGGCTTGAACTCATGAACGGTGAGATAATGACCTGAGCCAAAACCAAGAGTTGAACACACAACCAACTGAGCCACCCAGGTGCTCCTGAACAGTCATTTTTTTAAAGAAATCCACATGGAAAGATGACGTTTACTTGCATGTAATTTTTAAATAAGCTAAGTGTATTTTTCTGTTTCACTCTTCACTCCATTGCTGTTATTCTATTCATTTTTCCAGTGAGGGTGTAGATAGGCTCTCTTTTCCTTCTAAAAATGTTTTATGAATAGAAGAAAAGAAGTAGATATTTACTAATCTTTTCTACACTGAGTGAAATGATCCCAATATCTTTAAATTTATATATATATATATTTCACAAATGAAGTCATATTTTTGGCAAATATTAGAGAATATAATTTAAAAATATATATTATAATATAACTTAAAATGCTTCAAAATCATAGAATGCCATGCAGAAATGAGATGATAAATATTTCCCATCTAAGAATCATTTCATCATTCCATAATTTGAAGAAATGAGTTCTACCAGGTAAACTTTCATCAGCATGATGTCATCTTTGGCTTCTAAACACCATTTTAAAAGATTTGCTGCTGCCAGAAAAAAAAAGAAAAAGTCAACAGAATACTCAGCATTGTCAGAAGGTTATAGGAAACAAAAAAGGAAGCATTATCAAACCTTGATTCTCTGAATAAAGACAGAGTTGAAGATGACACTGTATCCATAATGGATTTTAATATATCCTTGGAGAAGTAGGAATGGGTCAGTGGGAAAGTCAGAGGACTTGGAGTCGGGAAAACTTACACTCTGGGTATCATTTCAACCATGGCTGGAGGCCAAACAAGGCATTAATAACATGAAAACCTTGAAACCAAAAGGATAGTTATTTTTAAATAGAGTTTCCAAATTTTATTAGACATTTATTTTTTAAAATTATCCCATATACATTTTCTGTGCTAAAATAGACTGTTGTTTTGCAATTACCTTGTTCTGGATGAGTCTTCAACTATAGTCTTTCAAGTGTGTTAAATTATAATTATAGCGAGTATGATCTGGCCCATTCATTCTTGCATATAATTTGGTCACATACTCTGCAAGCATGAAATGATTGAGTGTATGGAATATCAACAAGCTTTATTATGAGAGAGAAGCCCTTTGTTGGATTTATTAAAGCTTTGGTATGGAAGTCCAATATGGTTTATTTATTCATATGATCAGCTATTTCAATTTAACAACTAACTTGGAGAGTCATGTGTATATTTATTTATATGTCATAGTCATCAACTGCCTAGAACAATTGCCAATTTGTAGATACTGCTTATATTTCTGTCACAAATGGTATTCTTTTGTAGATTGACTTTTGAACTTAAGCCTTCACACAGTTGCAGTGCGAAGGGCTTATTTCTGTTTTATAATGCCAGAAGGTTGTTAGGAAGATCTAGGGAGATGAGGTGTATCTCTGAAAATGCTTTGTAATTTTCAAGAAACTATCCAGTTACAAGGTATTAATTTTATTTATTAGAATACCTAGTGTGTGCTGGGCACTGATAAACCTTGTAATCAGTGTGATTTAAATTGATACTAGAAAATCCCAAATGACATTATAGGTTTATTATTTTAACCACCCAAGCATGATCACACACTTTAGAAATGGAAAAGCTCTTTTCATTCACTGATGGAGATTCATTAATTTAGTGAAGGAAAAACAATTTTAATCCAATATATTTTATCATTTGATATTATCTAATTGTGGAATTAGTCTCTCTTTGGTCTTTAGTCACGGCGTATTGTCTGTTGTTCTTTAATCTAGCTCCATTGTGATTGTGGAAATAATAATAATAAAATTTTTATTGATAAGTAGACTATAAGTCATTTTAACATCAATTGGGAATGCTTACAGTTTATGTTTATGGCCTAGCTCCATGCTAGTGCACCAATACTCAGGCAAATATATTTCTTGTTAGTCCTTCCTATGGCAAGCCAACGTGTTTAGTACACTGGATACTCACATGATAGTGTAAATATGTTACATGTTGGAGAGACTTGACTGAGTACTTTGTAACCAACAAATAGAATACCAGCTATGGGTCTACCTGTCTCATTCTCAGAATAGGTTTATTTCCTGATTCCAGTGGACAAAACCAGCCTCCAACTATGCACCACAATTTTTTAAAATTCCAGTGTAGTTAGCATACAGTGTTATATTAGTTTCAGGTGTACACTATAGTGATTCAACAGTTCCATATCTTACGCAGCATAATTTTTATGTCTGTAAACACCTCTGTCACAATTGAAAACATTGAGGTGTTATTAACATGAGTTCTCTTCTCACTTTTACTCTCGTTTTCATTTTTCACAGACCAGTCAGGGACTTTTCAGTGTTTTCAAACAATGCCAAATAACCCTTTTCCAGTGCAGTCTTTGCCTATAGAGAACAACTGTGTACATCAAGAGGAAGGGGGTTGTTTGTGTAAGAACTTTGGTTCCTAGGAGTCTCTGAAATTAAAGAGAAATTCTTTTTCATTTGAATTTTTGTAGGCATGAATTTGAGGGGCAGGTCCCAACGGAAGCAAGTCCTACTGAAGGCTATGTTTTTGTAGCTCATGTACTATCATTTTGGTTCAGGTAATGCTCAGGATCACTACTTGGCTGGGATGGCCCACCACAGAGCAGAATAATGCTGACTATTCTCCTGTGGGGCTGTGTCTCCCTCTTTGGGTTCTGGCATGGGTGGTCATTTGATAGTCTTGGCTCACTTTATAGCAGACTCTTTGGTGAGATCCTCAAGCCAGAATAGGAGTTCTCTCTATTCCTTATTGGAGGTGAGGGTGGCGGGGAAGAGCTCAACCTCGGGAGCATCCTTTTGACCACACTGGGCTACCCAGCACATAATGATGTGTGTGGGCTCAGATGGTTACAGGGCAGCCTGCAAGTGGCCTGTTCCTGGGTTCAAAAGGGAGAACAGGATGGAGTAAGAGTCTCCACTGCTCTGGGTGTGGACCTGGCTTATCTAACTCATCTCCTTTCCTCCAGACTAAAGCCCGGAAAGAGGACTATTAACACAATAGTCAGTCATTTGGAGCTTCTTTGCAAACTCTTGGTTTCCTTTTCTGGGACTGTGGAGAGTGTAACTTTGATTTTTTTCCCCTCAGCATTATGCCTTCCTGCTTCCTGACTCCATCAGTGTTAATGATAGAAAGAAATAACTTCTATCATTTCCGGTGAACTCTGCGAACTAATTTATGCAAGCTAAATTGTTAAATTGCTGAGGGATTGGGGAGCCTGCTAAAGGAATGAAAGGATAGAGATCAAAAAGACACTCACCCAAGACAGCCAGTAGAGCCTGAGTGTTGATTTTTTAGACACAACCAGGGCAAAGGCCTTGTATTCAGAAAAGCCAAAGATAAAGTTAGAAGAAGCATATCGATTTGTTGGGGTATTGTCTTTCCCCGTCTAGACTGTAGTTGGGTGAGTTGTAAAGTAATAAAAACTGCTATAGTAGACACCTTGTAGCGGCTGCTCACAAAAGATTCTGAGACCATATTTATTTGATGCATGAAAGAATAATATGTAATATATATTAAGATATTAACACAATTATTATTTTTTAGGTTCGTTATATTGTGTTACAAAAACACAAACTGAATCATTCTATTTTCTTAGAAGACATTGATATCTTCTTTATACTTTGGATTTAGAAAAATAATTGTGATTATTCTTTGATGCTAACAAAAAATATATATTCTTTTCAGGTAAAGTCTTAACTAATCATTCAACTTTATTAATTATGTTAATTTTTCCTTTTTTACTCTTATTAGTATTTGTTTCTGATTGTTGGATGAAGTGAAGGTTGAGCTATATTAGACTTTCACTATTATTGTACTTTTTAACTGCTTTACATCTTTGCCCTTCATTTTCTTCCTATCCTTCTCATCCTTCCCCTTCTTTCCTTCATTTTCCTTTGTTTTTCCTTTTTATTTCCTTTCTCTTCTTTACTGTCCTTCTTTTTGTTTTTTCTTCTCATTCTACTTTTCCCTTTCATCATTATTATTTAATATGATTTCACAGTCTGTTCTATGATATCTGATGTAGAACACTTGGGTAATGGCTTTCCTTGATGTTGGTTATAAACTTTATAAATAAAATAACCATATTCAAATATTTATTTTCATTTTCTAATTGATTATAATTTTACATGGTAGAGCTTCATTTTTTTTTTCATTGCATGTGAATTAGATATCTCCTTTTTAAAATAATCTGAGGGATGCCTGACTGGCTTAGTCAGTTGAGCATGTATATTTTATATGTTTTCTTGGCTTATGATGTCATGGTTCTTATATTTCCTTGTTATTTTCTTTTATCCCGTACTTTCCATCCCTATACTGACCATGCATTCTTTCATTTTTCTTTTTCTCTGTTTTTGCAAAAACTATGAGTATTTTTATTCTTTTTTTTTTTTAAAGTTTACCTTTGAGTGAGAGAGAGAGTGTGAGCAGGGGAGCGGCAGAATGAGAGGGAGAGAGAATTCTGTCAGCGCAAAGCCTGATGCAGGGCTTATCTCACGAACCATGAGATCATGACCTGAGCCAAAATCAAGACACATACTTAACTGATGGAGAACTCGGGCACCGGTATGAGTATTTTTATTCTAATTTCAGTTAAATTTATATTTTCAAAGAACACATTTAAAACAGCTATTCCTTTTATATATTTAATTCAAAATGACACAATGATCATTTATTTTGTAAACTGACCCTCAGTTGAGATTTTTTGTATGTTTTTCTCGTATTTAGATGGGGGTTATAAGTTTCTGGGAAGAAAGACCATAAATTATCTTTAAAGAGATTTAAACGATGATAAGAATCTGATATATTTACCCAGGAAGGTGCTATTTCTGTTGCTTTTCATGATTTCATAAATTTGTATGGATCCATATTTGCATTTGTGTCCCTTTCTTTATGTCTGAGAGAACTCCTCTCTTGTAGTGCAAGACTGCTGGTGATGAATTGTGTGTCTGAGGAGTTTTTCTTTTATCTTTTTTTTTTTGGAAAGATATTTTCTCAGGGTATAGAATTCACCCAAATTCTTTTTATTTCTGAACTTAAAGATGTTGTACCGTATCTTCTTTCTTGCATTGTTTCTGGTAAAACACACACACACACACACACACACACACACACACACACACCAAAAACTGCTGTTTCCCTTATTGTTATTCTCCCTTGAAATGTCTTTTTATTCCAGCTGCTTTTAAGATGTTCTTTTTGTCACTGTTTTTGAGCAATTTTATTATGATGTACTGAGGTATGGTGATCTTCATATTTCTTATTCATGGATTTTTTGAGCTTCTTGGATCTGTCGGTTTACAATTTTTATCACATTTGGAAATTTGGGCATTGTTTCTACAAACATTTATTCTGTCCTTCTTCTTGTCCCTTGTCTTTGAAGACTATGATTATACCTTTATTAAACTATTTAAAGTTGTTCTGTAGCTCATTGATGTTTGGCTAATTTAAAAAAAAATCTCTTTTCTTTTGGTGTTTTATTTTGGATAGTTTTTATTTCTGTCTTTAAGTTCACTAATCTTTACTTCTGCAAAATCTAATCTGTTGTTAATCCCATCCAGTATATTTTTGATCTCACATATTTTAGGTTTCATCTCTAAAAGTTCATCTGTGGGGTGTGTATGTGTGTACACATGTCTGTGTGTATTCTAGGCCTTTACCTTCTGTACAAATTGAATATGATTATAATAACTTTGTAATTATCCTTGTCTGCTAAATCTAAGATCTGTGTCAAGTTCGGATTGTTCTTGATTGATTTTTCTCTTTATTATGGATTATATTTCTCTGCTTGTTTTTATGCCGACGTTTTTTGTTTGGGTGGTAGACATTGTGAATTTCACTTTGTTGAGTGCCTTAATTTTTAAGTATTCCTGTAAATATTCTTGAGCTTTGTTTTTAGATACAGTTAAATCACTTAAAAATATTTTTATCCTTTCCAGTCTTGATATTTAACATTATTTAGGTGGCCCCAGAGTAGAATTATTCTAGAGCTAATCCCCACAAATTGAGATAAGATCCTTCTGAGTATGTGATCGAGTATTCTGTGAATCATGAACTTTTCCAGATTGACTGGTAAAAGACTCAGTTCCTGGCCAGGTTCTATTCCCTCCAGTTATTTCAGGTGGTTTCTCCCCAGCCCTTAGTATTTTTTTCACATGCTTATGTTGATCAGTATTTTGTCGAGTACTTATGAGGACACTGTTCGGGTGTCTGGAATTGTCTCCATGTGCAGCTCTCTCTTCAGTACTCTGCCCCGTGAACTCTACCTGCCTTTGTTTCCGTGGACTCCTAGCTCTATCTCTTCAGTTCAGGGAATGAATCTTCTCCCTAGGTTCCCCCTGCTAGTGCTGTAGTCTGAAAACTTTCTCAGGACAGTAAAATCATCTGTGAGAGAGTCTCATCTCTCAGACATCACATCCCCTTCTCGTCACATCTCATCTCCACATTCCTGATGTGGAGAGGCAAACCATTGCGCGTTTATTTTGTCTGGCTTTTTCATTTTTGTAGTTTCATGGGAAAGGGTAAATCTAGTCCCTTTTGCTTGGTGAAAACCCCTTCTCATCTCTATTAATTCTTTTTTATTTGATTTTATCTTTGCAGTGTGTAAGTTTTCAATGTGATGTTACATACTTCTGATAAAATTTTATGCATGCCTGTGCCTGATTTTAGTGCTTGGAATTCTATTTTAAATGTTAGTTTTTCTTTTCTTTTACTTAGATATGAAATTTTTAAAGTTTATTTACTGAGAGAGAGAGAGAGAGAGAGAGAGAGAGAGAAACACCGCGTGCGCTAGGGAGAGGCAGAGAGAGGGAGAGAGAAGGAATCCCAAGCACTCTGCCAGTGTGGAGCCCAATGCAGGGCTCGAACTTATGAACTGTGAGATCATGACCTGAGCCAAAATTTAGAGTAGGACTCCTGACTGACTGAGCCAATTAGGTATCCCATCTTTTACTTAGATTTATAATTTATTTTATACATTACTTCTTATTTCTTCTGATGTTGTTACCCCCCTTTTTTTAAGAAACATATTATTTTATGTTTATTTCCTACATTATATAATCTATATTCTTAAAAAGTTTATTTGAGAATACAATGTAGATGCTTTTTAAAATTTTTTGTATTTTGAAACTCATCTATTCATGACCCAGTGATATTCCTAAAAGTGGTAACAGGTAAAATTTCTTGTGTGGGGCAGATGGTGAAGTTTACTTTTTTTTTCTTTACTTGTACTTTCCAAAAAATTTTTTGTTGAATTTAAACTTCTGTGATATGAAAGTTCATCTTATAAGAAAAATGCTTTTTCCATTCTCTCTGGTTTGTTGATTTTTTGAGAGGTCCTTATTGCTGTGGTTGGTGTTTTTGTTTACTTATCCTTGAAAGACAAGAGAGTTAGTCAAGCCAAATACTCCCCTAAATCTGGGTGGGTGCAATCTCTTTGGATCTTCCTACTTGCCTCCTGGGTGATATTTAGGAAAAAAAAAAAAAAAAAACCCAACAAACTTCCATTTAGATGTTAAACTGGAAGGCTTTTTATTATAAATTCATATTATCGTTAAAATATCCAGAAACTTTGGACCTGGATGAGAGGAGAGAAAGTCTCCCTAGGGGGAACTTTATTCCTTCATAGTTTAATTTTTGTGTTTGGAGATATGTGTTTTTTTAGAGTTTGTGTTTCTAAATCCAGTCATCCTGCTCTTGCCTCCAGTCAGTTCATCTGAACAGCTCCTTTGATGCCTTGGTGCAGTGCATCAGGGTGACCCCAGCCACACCAGGGGAGGACCTTGGCGTCTGCCAGTTTTCTGCTTAGTACACATATATTTACAGTTGCTTTAATGAACATCTCTTTATTCTTCTTCATGTTGGTTCTTAGAAACACTATCATTTGCCAACAGTTATAGGTATATTTAAGGAATCTTTCACATTACTTGCTTTTTAGAAATTTTGAGCCCATCTTACTCACAATATTTTGACTTATCTATTTATTTACTTACTATTTTTAATTACTATTTTTATTGAGGTATAATTACTATATAGCCTTTTATTAATTTCAGATGTACAGTATAATGATTTGACAATTCCCTACATTACTCAGTGCTCACCATGATAAATGTCGTCATCATCTGTCACCAAACAATGTTTTTGCAATCTTATTGACTCTATTCCCAATACTATACTTTTCATCTCAATGATTTACTTATTTTGTAACTGTAGGTTTGTACCTCTTAATCCCCTTTATCTATTTCTTCCATTTCTCCAACCAACTCCCGTCTAACAACCACCTGTTTTTTCTTCGTATTTAAGAGTATGTTTTGTCTCTTTTTTTGTTTTTCACTTGTTTCCTAAGTTCCACATATGAATGAAATTATATGATATTTGTCTTTCTTAGTCTGACTTATATCACTTAGTATTGTACCTTCTGATATACAAGAATATACAATGGGGAAGACAGTCTCTTCAACACATGTTGAGGGAAAACTGGACAGCCACATGCAAAGAGTGAAACTGGACTACTTTCTTACACCATATAAAAAATAAACTCAAAATGGATTAAAGACCTACATGTGAGACCCGAAACCATAAAACTCCTAAAAGAAAATGTTGGTAGTGATTTCTTGGACATTCGGCAGTAGAAACATTTTCCTAGATATGTTTCCCCAGGCAAGGGAAACAAAAGCAAAAACAAACTAGTGGGACTACACCAAAATAAAAAGCTTTATCACAGCAAAGGAAACCATCACTAAAATGAAAAGGCATCTTACTGAATGGGAAAAGATATTTGCATATAATATATCTGATAAGGGTTAAGATCCAAAATATATAAAGAACTTACACAATGCAACACACATAAAACAAATAATCTGATTTAAAACTGGGCAGAAGACCTGAATAGGCATTTTTCCAAAGAAGACATATAGATGGCCAACAAACTGATGAAGATATACTCAATATAATTAATCCCCCTACCATTTTTATAGTAGAGAGCTATCCCATCATTATATTCTTCTTTTAGGTATACTTTTGTTTTCCTCTTTACTTAAATTTTCCTTTATTAGGATAAATTTGTGTGTGAGTTTGTGTGTATGGGTGTTGCTACTATTTGGAATAATTTATTCATTTAGCCATTTTCTCAAGGATATTTAGTTCTATGAAGCTTTCTATGTTGTACTTTGTATATTAGGGTATTAACTGCTTCTCCTTCTACCCATCCTTTCTTCCCTCTCTTTCTGTAGTATATAAATATATAATACAAATAATATAAGTAAATGTACATATATAATATAAATATATAGAGTTTAACATGCTTAAGGTAACCAAATTAATCAATGTGTTCCTTTGATTTTTTTTGCTTTATTTTACTTGGAAAACAATTTCTCATGGAGCAATCAAATAAATAAAGGCAACTCAATCTATTTGTTGCTTCTCTGTCTTAGCTGGATATTTCTTTTTTTTTTTAAATTTATTTATTTTTTAAATATTTTTTTTTGAGAGAAAGAGCGAGGGGGGGGCAGAGAGAGGGGAGAGAGAGAGAGAATCCCAAGCAGGCTCTGCACTCTCAGCACAGAGCCTGATGAGGTGCTTGAACTCATGAACCCATGAGATCCTTACCTGAGCCGAAATCAAGAGTTGGAGGCTTAACTGAGCCACCCAAGTGCTCCTTAGCTGAATATTTCTTACTTGAATGAATGTAAAATTATAGCTTCATTTCCACCTATCCACCCACCTTGCACTGCTTGGACTACTTCCAGGTCTCATTTTGTTAACATTATTAATATATTACATCTCAGGATACAGTATTAGCTCTTTTTAATGTCCATCATTGCACCATTTTGTAATTACATTCAATTCTATTTCTGGTGTCTCTAGAGATAGAGAAGAGTTAGTCAGTAGGCTTGATTGACCAGAGAGAATGAAATGTAATGGTATCCAAATAGAGGTATTATGGCTGTATGAAACATTACGTCAAAACTTGGTGGTGAAAACCAGCCATTTATTATGTCTGTAGATTCTGTGGGTCTGGAATATACACAGGGCACACTGGAGAATTCTTTTCTTTGTTCTGCCATGTCAGAGTTTTAGTTGGACTCAAAGTCTGGGGAATGGAATTATCTGAAGACTGCTCACACACAGGGCTGTTTGTTGATCCTAGCTGTCCTTTGAGTCTTAAGCTGCAGCTGATGGCTGAAACATCTGCCTTTCACTTTTTCATGTAGCCTGGGCTTCCACTTACAATAGTAGCAGGA
Source organism: Cryptoprocta ferox (assembly GCA_028646485.1). Taxonomy (NCBI): domain Eukaryota; kingdom Metazoa; phylum Chordata; class Mammalia; order Carnivora; family Eupleridae; genus Cryptoprocta; species Cryptoprocta ferox. The sequence goes on along the minus strand of CM053578.1, from coordinate 27,687,086 downwards.
TTCCAATGATAAGTGTCCTGAAAGAAAGCAAGCCAGGGAGAAAATGCATTGCCTTCATGACCTAGTCTTGGGAGTCACATTGCATTATTTCTGCCACATTCTTTCTGTTAGTCATTAAGTTTGGTGCATCTTCAAAGAAAGGAGTGTTGTGTCATCTTGTAAGAAGAGCATGCAAGATGGAATATATTGGTGCAGTCATCTTTGGAGAACAGAACCTGCCTCTCTTTGAGATTTAGATATAACGCCCTCCTCAAGGTTCATAAACTTTAAGTCGCATGTTATCTCCCAACCACATCTATTCCCAGTTTCTTTTCCTGCTAAACTTCATTCTTTCTTGCTTTTCACTTCCAGTAGCTGCTCTTTTCTCCATGCCAATTAAGATGTGAAATGTTGACACTTTTCCTTAACTTTCTGAAAAGAACATTTATACAAGATATTTATATATGTAGTAGATTTTACTGAATGTTTAGTGAATATATGCAATAGAGTCCAGAGATGGTAGGGGTGAAGGAAATAACATTTTAGCCACTAGGAAGCAAATACTTTAAAATTTGAATAGCAACAATCATGATATGAAAGACCGCTTTGGATGTCCCAGTCACCAAAAACTTCTGACTTACCTATATTTCTTTACTAGGCCTTCCTTTTCTGACCGGTGACATGATTTTCCTATACTCTCTTTCATCCATTGTTCTCTTTTTCTGCTTTTTCACATTCTCGTTTTCTATTTGTGTCATATCCAGAAATGTTTAGGTGTATCATTATTTCACCACCAGCTTTCAGTTTATGCTTCCTCTGTTCTACCAAAGCAAGGAGAACCAAATGTTGGTACCTGAGCTGAAGATGAATTATGGCAATCCTTTAAAGGCAGAAACTACACTTATTTATAATTTTAAGAGTAAATTTGCCTTACCCATAAAACTATCAAATGAGTAAGGAAACAAGTAAACACAAAGTTTTCTTCAAGCACATTGATAATACTTTTTTTTTTAGCATTGAAAATATCCTTTATTGTAGAGGGGTTAGATTCGTCATAGTTTGAGGGGAAAGCTTGATCTTGTCTTTCTCTTTTATTCTTCCCCCTAGGTCCTGCCAATTTCTCCATACAAATATGTTAACCCAAGTTGAACTTTTAAGATTTGGCAGAGTTTCACATTTTCACATGAAGTGTGAATTAATTATTTTATGTGTAAATGGGATTTATAATAGGGTTTCCTGGATGTTTGAAACAGCTATTCTCAAAGTGATGAATTCTAAAGGAAATATTTCTTTAGCACCTAAAAGCAATCCATTATAGCACAATAAGGGAAAACATTATTGGTTCCTTTTCAGAGTTCCAATTTTCCATGCCTTGAATTGAGGAAAACATTTTGCATTTTGGGTCTTACTAGAAATTAGAAGTTGAAATGTACCTGAAAGATCTGAGTTGGGAAGATGATATTTAAGTTAATACAGAAGAGATCATGAATGCACAAGAGATTTTCTTTTAGTTGGGAAATTCATCAGCTAGTTTTAAAGACAATTACTTGGTTGTAAAATCCACCCTTGTTAGAGTGGGGCATAACAAGACGATTGATGTGTCTATTTCTTCTTACTGGGAAGACCCTGTTTGAAACAATGGTAGACATTCCAAGACTACTTGTAATGCTTGTAAATGATACATTGTATGTTATAGATTGTGAGAACTATGATTTTTGAGAAAGGGGAACATTGGAAAATAATGGGTTAAGTTAAGGTTCATAGAACAGATAGTAGAATCCTAATGGAAAATTTGAATGAACTCTTTCTGGCTAATTCATAATGTAGGATATGGATTTCTGGTCATTTGGGAGCAGTGGCAGATTTACTGCTAAGTTAATGAGGCTAAAGCTTCAGGGCCCCCACTTGTCTTGGCCCTTGGAGTGTAGTAGAGGTTTGTAGAGTATGGGTGTTAGAGGGGTGATATGGGAAGCAAGGTTGCAAACCAAAGACATATATGTACATAATCATTTCTGGTAATTTACCTAGAGAGGTCTCAAAAGACTCTATTTACTTTGATTTGTTTTTTTTTCATTAAAAGTAAATACTCACTTTTGTATCCATTTTTATATTTGTAATTTTATACTCTTTTTCTTAAGGGCTGTCAATTTGTATAAAAGAGACCCTGCAAAACCTGTATCCACCTCTGTTTGGGAATTAATGATGGAAACTGCAAGTGAGAAGTTAATTTAGGGTAGTTCCCTTTGATTGCAAAGAGGCTACTGATAGCTAGTTAATATCAGAGCTAAGAACAAAAACTCAGACCTCTTCATTTCTAGATCTGTTCACTTTCCTTTACACAGCAAGGTCTTGTATCGTTCCACTTTCAAGGGCTCTTCATTTGGTTTATCAAAGTTATCCAGATCAGATCTAATAGAATGTGACACCAAATAATGTCATTGATAAAGTGAAACACTAAAATCTGCTATATGAAATGGATCTGGCAGCATCTACCTTTCTTCTGTAGATATTATAGTTTTTTAATTACCACCACGGCTGAAATGCCTAGTGTTTAGAAATTGGAATGAGTTCATGTAAGCACTTACATTATCAGGAAATATAAATAGCTCATTTATTCATGGTAGCATTACTGTGTTCCTAATATAGTTTTTATTGATGGACACTTGAACTGTATCAATCCACTTAAAATTCAGAATGGTTCTTTTGTGCATGCCTTTATGGCAAGAGCAGTATAATTTAATTTAATATAATCTTTTAAAAACAATGATGTTTGTTTCATAAATGAATATTTTATATGTTGTGTTTAATTAAAATAAAACTATGCTACTGATCTAGAAAACACAAAACAGACTTGAGTTCATATTTATGAAGTGTAGCAATATTGGCAAGGCACAACTTATCTTGTTTATGAGACATGCTTGCTATTACTTGTACAGATTGCAGTCATTTTATTGCTGAGCTTTACATGGTTTACAACCCAACAAATGCAATGAAACTGTCATGAGGAAAATAAGCCTATAAAATTTTTTTAAAAAAGAAGGTGGCACTCACAGATCAAAATGCAGTTTTTTTGTTGGAGCATCGGTAGGTTTTGAACTGTTACATCCTTTTAGGCAGCAAGTTTTCTGGATATATCTCTAAATGAAAGGGAAAAGGCAGAGATAAGACACCAAGGTTATTTTTAGCACCTCTGCTTTGAGTAGACAGTTCCTCTGAGACCTTGCTTTTGCTTTTACTCTATTGATATGTTCCAGAAATCCAGGTAAACATAAACGTGTTTTTGACACAGGAGCAGTTTGGAAACTAGGAAATGGTGTTCATGTGTGAAAAAAAAAGGAGGATATGTGGATGAAAAGGTCCCTATCTCTTTATTTCACAGTGTTAAAAATGAATATTGAATTTGATTCATATTTTTGTAAACTTGTCTCCTTGGCATTAGAGCTTCCAAGAAAGTCTGTGCTTTCAGGCTGAGGTGGTCAGGGGGTTTAGCTGTCTCCATGGCTTTGCATATAATTTATTTTCCAGGACATTAAATTGGAATTTTAATTTGCTTTCTAGGTTCTTTTCCCTTTTATCTGAAAAATCATTTAATTTCTTGGCCATTCATTAAATATTAGTGACTTTAAATCTTGTATTTCTGACATATATTCATGCATATCCTTTCAAGATTTAGAAAAAAATGACATGAAAAAACAATCTTAAAATTTTTTTTAATATTTATTTGAGACAACACAGGAACAAGTGGGGGAGGGGCAGAGAGAGAGAGAGAGAGAGAGAGAGAAGAGTCCCAAGCAGGGTCTGTGCTCTCAGCACAGATCCTGATGTGGGGCTTGAATCCATGACCTGTGAGATCATGACCTCAGCCAAAATCAAGAGTCAGATGCTTAACTGACTGACCCACCTGGGTGCCCCTGAAGAAACAATCTTTTTTTTTAAATTTTTTAAAATTTTTATTTATTTTTGAAGGAGAGAAAGACAGAGTATGAGCGGGGAAGAGAGAGACACAGAATCTGAAGCAGGCTCCCAGGCTCTGAGCTGTCAGCACAAAGCCTGACGCGGGGCCGAAGTCACAATCCATGAGATCATGATCTCAGCTGAAGTCGGACGCTTAACCGACTGAGCCACCCAGACACCCCTGAAGAAACAATTTTAATGAACTTCAGAATTGTTTACAGAAAGAACTCAAAGGAAAAAAATGCTTCTTTATATAGGACATCTATTTGTTGCATATCCTTCCCTAACTATGTCTAGTTTTATCATAACTGCAACAATTCATTTCCGCCTACAAGAATAATAGTTTTACTCTTATACCTGTAGGATGAGCTCAGCCCTTGATGGTATCCAAGAGGTAGAAAAAAGTATAGAAAAGATATTCAGGAAAGAGAAAGGAAAAATTTCAGAAAATAAGAATACAAGCCTTCACTGTGTAGAATAATCTTCGTCAGATCAGTTAGCAATGATGAACCTGCTACTTATTGGGTCTGCACAATGTCCTACTTGTCTTCCCATATCTGTTTCTTACCCGTATTGCAAGGGGCCGCTCACTTCCAGTCTGTTCTTATATGCAGATGCATTTCATGGGCTTTTGTCTCCTGAAGTCCCTTTTCTGGAATTATGGATACACCCCACCTCTAGATCCAGGTCCACTGAAGTTTTTCTTGTTTGTCTGGTTGTTCATTGCTCACCCAGCCTCACAGTGTGCTTCCTCTGTTGGCAGTCATAGCAGACGGGAGCTTGCACTGTGGTCTCACTGCCATTAGAGGGCATGCCTGTGGACCTGAGTGTCTATGAGGCACTACCTGCACACTTCAGTAAGCCCTTGCTCCAGTTCTCTGCTAGCTTAATGCCCTACCTCAATGTCACTCTGCTCAGCTCTTGGACTCTACCGTTCTATCTTGTTCATGCCAGCCTCATTTTGCTGGGAAAACTGACTCTCTTCTTACTGTTCCACATTCATACATGTTCTATGTTCCCAGCCCATTCAGTTCCTGCTACCAGCTGGTGTCCTGCCCTGAATGGATGGTTTTCCTGGGCAGTGCTGTAACCACCATCTTCCAGATTTCAAAGATCTCCTAGTTCAATGTCTAATCTATTAGATTTTCTATTCTTTCTTTGCTGCCTCACCCCTGACTTCCACATAGAATCAGTGATCCACTGAGCTATGCTTGAAGTATAATTCACATGTTAGAAAATGGGTGCTGCACCACCAGGCTGTGCTCAGAAGGCTCAGCCCCGTGACTGGATTCTTTTCCTCGGTCCTATCACAAGTAGTCAACCTCAGCCCCTCATCTACAGGCTTATATTTTTGAGGCCCCAGCATTTCTCTTATAAAAACATTCTGAATTGAATTAAAGTTGATCAGTGATCTCACCATTGGTTTCTTCTTTCCCTGTGTGCATTGTAGGAAATCTACTTAGGGACTCTGTAGGTAAATGACATTTTTAGTTATTTTGTTAATAGGTAACACATGGATGTAGTACAAAACTCAGGTTCCAAAATAAAGTTTAGTAGTTTTTATCTGTGACACTTCCCACACCACCCCAGCCATTCAGTTTCCTTTCTAGATATAACTACTCTTAATAGTCACTTTATCACCCTTTTTGAGATAATGTGCATACATGTAGTATATACAAGCATATGTAGTGACTGTATTTATATGTGTATAAGGTCACACACATGTGCACACACATTTTACACAAATGGAAGCATACTAATAGATTGTAGTACACTTTTTCTTTAGTATTATACCTTGAAGATCATTCCATGTCATGTTTAAAGGGTTGTCTTATTCTTTTAATGACTTCACAGTATTCTTTTTTTTTTTTTTAATTTTTTAAACTTTATAGTTTATTGTCAGGTTAGTTTCCATATAACACCCAGTGCTCTTCCCCACAAGTGACCTCCACCAAGACCATCACCCTGCTTTACCTTTTCCCCTTCCCCTTCCCCCCTC
>CM053578.1:27590375-27680654 GCA_028646485.1 Cryptoprocta ferox | reverse complement strand
GGTGTATAAAAATGCAACCGATTTCTGTACGTTGATTTTGTACCCTGCGACTTTGCTGAATTCATGGATCAGTTCTAGTAGGCTTCTGGTGGAGTCGATCGGGTTTTCCATGTAGAGTATCATGTCATCTGCGACTTCACAGTATTCTAATTGAGACTCTCCCATTGATGCATTTAGAATATTGCCAACATTTTATATTACAAACAGAGCTACAATGAGTATACTTGTCATTCTACACTGTGGTGATTTATATATCATATATATGGACAATGATTGTCTAGATATGAAAGTGCTGGGTCACTGAATCTACACATTATTATTTTGATAGAAATCACTTAATTTCCCTCAATTGAAGTTGTACTATTTAACTACAACTAGAAATTGGGGATCCTTAGGTATTGTGGGTAATTCAAAGAAGATTGAATAAATGGGATGTTTACAAAATATGGGCAGGATATAGAGACCCCCCAAGGCATGCTGTAATATCACAGGGCTAGTCAGGGGGTTGGGTTATTTCCATTAGACCTGAAAGAGGGGGCGGGCGCTTACTGTTGCCTAAAGACAGAGAGGATGTGTGGAAAGGGCCACCTTTAAGGGACTGTGATCTTTGGTCAAGGAGGCAGGCAGCCAGAAACAAACCCTCAGAGAGGAAGTCTGAGGGATAAATATTCAGACTGCACTCTCCTCCCTCTCTCCATGTCTGGTTAGTGTTTTCATTGCCCAACCTTGCCAGATGACCAGAGGGCAAATGGGACCCTTAATACCGTTCACACAGGTAAGCCGGCTGAGTATAGAACCGGTAGAGAGGCGGGGCTATCGACAGAAGATAATGTAGCCTATTCTGCCTCCTCACACTTTCACCAACATGCTGATCAACAGTACTTTTTATCCTTCTGTGTCTGAGGGATGTGAATGTTTCTTAATATGAGTGAGGCTATACTATTTTGAAATAAGTAAGAGATGGTTTCTTTTTCTTTTGTATCTGTTCCTAACCTTCCCCTATGATATGTATATATTTTACTTCATTTTAAAATGATTTCACATTTACAGAAAAGTTGTAAAAACAGTAGGAAAAATAGAGTTCCTGTATATCTTTCATCCATATTTTTGAGTTGTTAACATTTTAGCATACTTGTCTTTTCATTCTCATTCTCCTCACTGTATCCATATATGTATGTGTAAATACCAATGAATCAGTCTAATATATGTATAAATATGCACAAACATATTTATCACTATATATGGTAAACTGTATGAGAATGAGATACAAACTTGATAACCTTTTCAAGTACATATTTTCTGAAACCAGAGGCATTTGGGGAAAAATCAGGAAATTAATGTAATTCCATTTTAATCATGTAATCCTCAGATGCTCTTCAGATTTTTCCTGTTGTCCACACATTGTATTTGATTGTCATGTCTCTTTAGTCTCCTTCAAGCTGGACAGTTCCTCAGTCTTTACTTGTCTTTCTTAACCTGGACGTTTTGGAAGTTGGAGGCCACTTACTTGTAAAATGTTCCTTAACTTGTATTTGTCTGATATTTTCCCATTTTCAGCAGTTTTATCTCAAAAATGATGCTGAGTTCATCTCATCATATCAGGTGTTATGCAGTGTCAAGTTATTCCATTACTGGTGATGTTAAAATTCATTACTTGGTTAACATGGTTTTTGCCAGGCTTTTTCACTGTAAATCTAATTAATAAGGATTTGTGATCATTAATTAATAGGCAAGTATCTTGTGGGGAGATTATTTGAGATTTATACTAAGCCATAAAGTTCTTTCTTCTTACTCATTTACTCATTCATGTATTTGTATCAATCATGGTTTGAGTAGAGAAGCACAAAAGATTTATTATAGAGGTATCATCTAATGCAGTTGTGGCGGATGACTATACAATCTTGTGAGCCTTTTTTTCTGTGTCTGGATCTGGACTGACTCTCACTGGACGGGCAGTCAGGAAAAACCAATGGACATGAAGTAGGGGAAGCAAGGGTAAATTGGTACTAGTGAGGATAGAATGGAATCCACTTTGGTTTCTTATCCCCTCCAAGCCTGATATTTAGATTATGGAGTGTTCTGTAGGAGAAGCCAGTGCCCTTCATATGGAGCTAGACATGAATCTGGCCAGGCACCAGAGGAACTGAGGCCAAGGGTGTAGCAATTGCTGATGAACCTTGTTGCTCCCTCCTGACAAGATAAGCAACAATGTAAGTGGGCTGCAACAGCATCCAGTATCTGTTCCTTGCACCCACTTGAGTATAATATAATCCTGCTGCTCATTTACTTCTGTTTTGCAAATCCTGTACAGCATATCACTTCTGGGTCATGGTAACTCAGAACTCTGCACGGAAGGGAATTCTGGGAAATGTAGTCACAGATTAGCCAAGTTGATATGATACAAATTCATGATAGTATTTATAGCAGTATGAATTCACGATTTCCTCTTTTACTTGAAAGATTACTGTCTATTACAATTATTTTTTATTCTGATGTTCCAGTTGTTCCACAGTTGCCCAATGGAAGTCTTTTGTGATGACTCATATTCCTTTGGCATTTTCCCATCATTCTTTGAGTGTTTACTTAATTTCTGACCAAAAAGATATTCCAGGGTCATCTTTTATTTTCCCTGTAATAATCCCAGAATCAATCTTTTCCTCAAAGAGCTTTGGTTCTTTTAGAGTAGAATGGCATTCAGAAGCCAAGATCTGGAAAGTACTTGTTCTGTTTGGGATTGCTGCTTCTAGGTGATGGACAAAGCTGGGAAATAATAGGAAAAAGGAAGAAGGAGAAAAGATTTTCCCTATGTTTTCCTATTAAGGTGTTAGTCTTATTTTGTATTGAATATTGGCAGTTCTTTATGTATTAGGGAAGCTAACCATTTGTGATATAAGTTATGAATATCTTTTGTAGAATACCATTTGTATATAGTGTTTTATGGTAATTGGCCTGTTTTGTTTTCTGTCTCTCTTGGGGGAGGTTTTGGTAATATATATGCAATGCAGTTTGGATATGTATAGAGAAGGTTTTTCATTCTTGTGGTCATGTAGAAAGAAGATGGCATCTATAAATGGTTAAAGAAGAGAAGAATATTCTTAAAAATGCATGTGGGGAGGTCTTTGTGACTGCTTTTCTGAAGGTAATACCTTTAAGGCAGAGTTCATGATGTGCAGGAAGAAAGATTTTCAAGATTGGTTTGCATGGAGGATAAATTTAAGGTGTTTAGAGCCTTTTTTTTTTTTTTTTTTTTTTTTTTTTTTGGTCAGTCTACCAACTTTTCAGAACAGAGCTACCCTGGATCTCTTCTCTTCATTTCAACTTTTATTTTTTTCCCATATATTTCTTGGTTCATTAATTTATGCTGTCATAGTTCATTCATTCATTTAAAATTCATTCATTAAGTAGCTCCCTACAATGAAGATAGAACTGAACTAGCTTTTTGGACAAGTTGGAAATGTGACCGAAACCATGGTTCTTGTATTCCAGGCTTTATTCTTGTGTTTGGAGAGCCAAAGTTATATCATATGAATAACTGGAAAGTAAGAGCCCCGCCTCATAAATAAGCATAAAGTACCTAGAACAGACTCAGTTCTAAATTAATATGAAATACTATATAAGCTTATTCAAAAAGGCATCAGATTTTTTTGATGTGTTTAAGGCTCAGTTTTTAATATATATGCTTCTTATAAAGATTGTGACTTTCGTCCCTCAGAATTTAGGGTAAAAAAAGAGACAGTGAATATATTTAAGGATAGCTTGAGAGCTCAAATCAGAAATCACAGGAAGTTAGATGTGAGATAAATGGGAGCTTTTTTGAATTCAGTTTCTTATTCTCTTTTATATCTCCCGGTACTTGCTCTCATGGCTTATTCTGTATCATTGAAAGGCTTAGCATCACTCACCGATGAAGATTCAGAACCCTTGCGTCCTATGGAAAGTCTGTATAAATATTCTGGCCAATTATTAATAATAATTTTCTCCCATATCCAGCACTCCTTTGTCTTTCTGTACTATCATATCTGTGAGTCTGTATTTTACTGCTGTGTTTTCATATTAGTACCCTCTACAAGGCCGATTTACTAGAGGACAGGGATTATATCTTATTCATCTTTATATCTCCACTTCCAAGTACAGTGCCTGGCAGGTAATAGGTTTGTAAGAGGAATGAATGAATGAATGAATGAATGAATGAATATATTGGTCTCCCATCTTAAATATTATTAGCCTCTGGGTAGTAAAAGGAGAAAACTGTTCCAGTCTAATCATTAACTGAAATTCATCTTCTTATCCCACTATTAATGCAGTGGTAAGCCTGATCCTCCTGGGCTTGTTAATCTAGTTCGTTTGTTGGCATGGAAAGGATGGAGAGATGAGTTTCAGATGCTGTTTTCATGCCGTCCATCAGACATCTCCTGTCCCATGCCATGTACAGACACATTCTGTTCACCAGCTGCTGATTTCTATTTGTTCTCATCATGTTGTTTCCTGGGCCATAGTGCTGCTGCTGCTACTGGCCTCTTTTCTGCAACAATGTCCTCTAATCACATCATACAAATATTAAATCCGTTATCTACACTCCCTTCTGTCCTCTGTTGTTGTTCCCCTGCTCCCCCCCGCCCCAAGAAATAATAGGGAAATGCTTGCCAATGCATGTTTTGCAAACTTTCCCAGTCCATGTGATTTACCCCCTAGTCCCTCTTCTAAAGGGTAATCCCTCCTCAGAGATAACACCAGAATTTGAAATTGTAGCTGATGCTTGGAGCAGATCAAAAAAGCACTCTGGGGATTAAAATTTCCATAAATTTGAATATTGGGGTCAAAAGGTTTTGGCTCTAAGCCTGTAAAGGTGAGTGTGATACAATTAATTAATTTGCCGCTACTAAATTCACATTCTAATCTGATAAGGAAAGCAGAAAAAAATAGTGTGAAACGTAGAAATTTCATCTGTCATATTATTCATACCCTGGCTTGTAAGAAGTAGCCCATGAGATTTTTGCATTATTTTTCTCCCCTTGTGCTTTTAAGATTTTGCTCCACAAATCTACCTGAAATTTGTACTACCTAGACTAGTATAAACCTTGAGTAGACATGGTCTCCATCAGCATTGTGGACTTCTGTCCCAGACCGTGAAAAAAGGATACATCTGGGGATGACTCATTCAAATACTAATAAAGTCTGGGGAGGAGGGTGAGGAGAAAGACACTTGGATTTCATGCCTACTTTCTGTTTCTGTTTTAATTTTTTTAAACTTTTATTTATTTTTTGAGAGACAGAAACAGAGCATGAGCAGGGGAGGGGCAGAGAGAGAGACACAGAATTGGAAACAGGCTCCAGGCTCTGAGCTGTCAACGCAGAACCTGACGCAGGGCTCAAACACATGAACCCTGAGATCATGACCTGAGCTGAAGTCGGACGCTTAACTGACTGAGCCACCCAAGTGCCCCTGTTTCTGTTTTAAGGTTAAAATCACTGTTGGCATCTGCTCTCTGGGCATATATTCATTAATTTTTAACTTACTACTTTTACTAAGAATGTAGCAGTCAGTAGGTGTTGAGGCTATTCAGAAGCGGGGCAGGGTGCCTGACCTGGAGCTCCAGACTCAAGGGAAAGGCATATATGTAAACCAAGTTTTCATTGCTTTCCACAGAAATTACATTCTGAATGTTCCCTACAGAGCAAGCTTGTGAGAGTAAAAGTGGGCAGCTTCTTTCACTTTTTAAGAGACATCAAAGAAATCTTCCTCAAGAAGATGAATCCTAGGTTAAGTGTTAAATGTACTAGTTAGGCAGAAGGCATTTGTGTATGGTGTCAGTGTGTGGATTGTTCAACAATTACAGATCTTGTATGGATGTTGGTTAGAGATATAAGAATTACTGGCACCTATTAAACAGTTAGTATTAGACTTTCTATTATGTTATATTTAATTCTCCCCTCAAAACATCTGTGGTAGTTATTATCATCACATTGGACCCATTTTTAAAGGTAAGGTATCACATCCTGGGGTGGGTTCTGTAACTTACTGAAAGTTAAATATGACATGGGGGAACCAAGATTTGGATCTAGAACATTTTTACTGTGAATTCTTTAGTGTACAAATATATGTTAGGAGAAAGACTTTAAGAGGGGATTGGAGATGTAGTGAGATGAAATATAAGAAAGAGGCAGGCACCCCATCATGGTGAGCTTTGTGGGCCACATTCAGAATCATGGCTTTGGTCCTGAGACTGATAAAGTGCCCCTAAGGGGCTCTAAGCCAGGAAGTGGCATGATCAGATTTAAATTTAGAAAGATGCCTCTGGCTATAGGTTCAGAAAGGCCAAGATCACAGGTAGGGAGACCTGTTGTTGAATTGATCCAATGGAGACCTAACCAATGAGTTTACACAGTTCATTAGTAGCAGATGAACCACACCAAAAATTCATCTGCTTGTGTAATCATCTTGATTCTACTTCCTATTTAAGTCTTTGGTATCAGCTGGTTCCTCTAATTCTGTCCCAAAGCATTCCTTCCAGTTTTTAAATGATTTCCTTCCAACCTGCTAAAAGCTCTTGCTTCTAGACCCTTGCATTGAACTTCCTGTTAATTTGGCATTGCCAAACCAGTAGTTGTCATTTTGATAATTTAATATTTACCTCACTTAAGTGACCTAACATTATCTAGCTTGAATTTATTCCTTTTAATTTAAATTGCATATTAATAATAGGTTTGGAAAGTGTGCTTGGATAATCCTTACATTGTAAAAAATATATATATCTTATTTCCACATGTAATTGCACCTAGTACTTGTGCAACAGAGAATTTTCAGACTCCATTAGATCAACTTTTTTTTTTTTTAAAAGAATGATCATAAACTACGATTTTGGAGATGGAAAATAAAGGAAGCTATCACACAGCTTAGTTGGCCAAGGGTAAGATCTAGAAATCTCAGCCAGTAGGGGCACCTGGGTGACTCAGTTGATTAAGCATCCGACTCTTGGTTTCAGCCCAGCTGCTGATCTCACGGTTCATGAGTTTGAGCCCCCATGGGGCTCTGTGCTGACAATGTGGAGCCTGCTTGGAATTCTCTCTCTCTCCCTCCTTCTCTCTGCTCCTTTCTCTTTCAAAATAAATACATAAAGTTAAAAATAGTTTAGAAATCTCAGTCAGGGAAAGGAAGCTGGTAGTAAATGGGTGAGTCCAATTGGATCTAGAGAGTTAGGGGGCTCTGTAAAGGAAATGGTGGCTATGAGTGTTCAAGCAGGAAATCCAACCCATGAATTCTGTAAAGGCTGGAAAGTGTAGGAAGACTTTGGAGGGAGAAAAGATCTGTTAAGGCATCTTCCAGATGTTAGAAGACCTAGAAATTTGAACTGAAAGGAGGATTTGCTTTATATCTTCTTTTATATTGCCTCTTGAGTAAGAATTTCTCAGAGTCCACTACTACATGTCATAGACAGAGGATAAGTAACAATCTTCTAAATGTAGTTTGATCCTTATTTCATGAGTTCTTGGGCTAAGAAGACAGTTGAGCTTATTTTTAATTGCAGGACTAAGGTGAATGGTCTAGTCTTAAAATGCATGTCGTAACTGAGCAGCCCAAATTAGTCTACTACAAGTCCTAAAGACCTTTCTGTAGAGCTTTGCACCTTGTAAAACTCTTTTTCATAGACATATATCACACCTATGAAAATTCATTTTTACTAGGAATGCCACTGTACTAGTCTAAGGATTTGGAATCAAATCCTCTCATACCAAATCCTGTCTCTCCTTGAAGAACACTAAGCCTGTAGTTGTAGGATGATATGAAAATGTTGACTCAATTTCTGGAAATGGCTATCTGGGAATGTGCCCCTTTCTGATTATGTTTGCCCCTTACCTAATTAGGTTTATCCTATCTCCTATTGAAGAACCATCCCATGTACTAACTACTTTATTCCCTGAAAAATTTCTAGTCAGAAGTGGTCTCTCTCCTCATTAGCCCTTCAATTGCACATTTCTTTTATATCTGTTTAGGGCAGTTATTTTAATTTGCTATATGTTTTTCATAATATATCTACCCATAAACTCTCCCCCTTTTCTTCTACCCTAGACTTAGTAACATACTTAATACCATGAATATACACCATGTGTATTCAGTAAATAGGTGAGTGTGTCAGAAAATTCCAGTTGTGTTTGATTCTTATGGTGTTGAATTTGGGGATTAGAATACCAAAGAGATTAAAAAGAAAAAAAACATTTATTTACCAATGCAGAGAAGAAGGGTTAAAGGTGTATTCATAATACAGTTTACCTTTGTCTATCCCATTTCTTTTTTTTAATTTTTTTTACGTTTTTATTTATTATTGGGATAGAGAGAAACAGAGCATGAGTGGGGGAGGGGCAGAGAGAGAGGGAGACACAGAACCTGAAGCAGGCTCCAGGCTCTGAGCTGTCAGCACAGAGCCCGATGGGGGGGCTCAAACCCACAAACCGTGAGATCATGACCTGAGCTGAAGTTGGCTGCTTAACCAACTGGGCCACCCAGGCGCCCCTTGTCTTTCCCATTTCCATATCTGAGAAGTTTGATACTTGTGTTTTAGAATTGTGTAAGTCTGCACGCTAGCGCATGCAGACTCAGTCAGGCACACAGATCTTATTTCAGATAAGTTCTCATGACACTGAATAATATTGTAACTTTCTTTAGGTTGGCAGAGGGATTGAAAGGAATGGATATAAAAAGTGAGAGTAAGATAGAGGCTAGTGACAGGTGGGAAGGAGGTCCTGATAAAAATTTTCATTAAGGGATCACAGGAGAAATTAGAGCTGGGATGGGGGTCTGAACACTGTAGGAGAACAGCCAAGCCTTAAAAGTTTGTGAGGGCTTCTGGATATGGTCTTCCTATCTCTGCCATTAGTAGAAAATGATCAAATTGTTCAAGATTTAGTGAAAAACAGTGGATTACCATCTCCTACCACAGGTCATTAAAGTCATCTGAATTGCTCCTCTGGAAAGTCAGACAGGAATTTGTCTTCTCTCTGGTAGCTTTGATAGTCCTTTGCACTAATTCTCAAAGTGTGTGGTAGTGGGACCAACAGCTTCAGCATCACATGGAACTTGTTAGAAATGTAAATTCTCTGCTTTCACACCAGACCTACTGAAACAAAAGTTCTGGGGTTGGGCCCAGGAATCTGTGTTTACTTAGCCCTCAGTGGTGATTCTTAGGCTCACTAAAGTTTGAAACTACTGAAATAGAAGAAAGAGAGTTAGAAAAGTAGATTGGGGTGAGGTTGGTGAAAGAGTTAAGAGTTTAGTTAGAGATTCATGGGAAAAGAGTTTAAAAGAAATTAGGTTTGAATTATTCCAAGCAGAAGAACGCTTAGAGCTCCTGGATAATTTGGTTAATCAGAAAACCAGAACTAAATATTTTCATATGTTACCTATCCCTACTACTAATAGTTAGAAATCTTGAAACTCTGGTTAATTTTCTTACTCTTGGCCTTGGTGATGTGGTGACAGGACAGTGTTTCATTTTGTATCTCTTCTAAAACCCTGGCCATGGATTTAATTAAAACCTAAATTTGGATGAGACCGCTTTTCACAAAATAATACTAATAGGTGTAAAATGCATCCTTCTTGGTGTTAACTTTTCAAGACTGGATCTGTCCGCATACTGGATGATAAGGTCATGATGGAGGGTATCCTGCTATAGGTACTGGGGAAAAAGCATGACATGGAGAGAAAAGTCTCTCTCCTCATTTGGAAGTATAACAGCAATAATCAGAATGTTAGAAACTTTTTTGAAATTTAGTTTGATGGAGTGTCAAGCAGAGCTGCATGGGTTCAGAAATATTTACATTTGAAAACCAGAAAGTAATTGAAACAGAAATTCCTCTGCCCCCTCCTACCTCTTCAGTTGGCTGCTCAGTCATTCTGAGTGGCCTGAAGTTTCTGTACAGACAATCATCTTGCTAATGACTGTAATTCATCACAGGATGTGTTTCGTTTTGAAAATGAAATATGACTGTATATTTTGGAGATTGATAGTGAGGGCTTGTTTATTGATTATACTCCCGGGGAAAAAAATAAAAAAGAAAAGAAATGTAACAGAGAAAAATGCATTTTTGAAGGTCCATCATAAGAGTTAAAGTAATTTGGCAGGTAAAACTTATTAAAAAAATACTTCCTATAAGTTTGTATAAAAATTTAAAAAAATGCTGATTTTGGCATACTGTGTGCTCTCCTTTTTGAAAACAATTTTGAGGAGACAAAAGACATATGTGCCAAAGGTAAGTAGCAATAATTAAGTCAATATCAAGGATATAAATAACGTATCTTGCTATGAAGTCTTACATTTGCTATCCTTGAGCATTAGCTTTGCCTTTGAGTTTCCTAGGGACTGGAAAAAAGAGAAAAATGTGGGAACACTCAAATTCATCAATGAAGAACTGGTTTCATCTTGGATTTTATGTAGGAGGTACAGAGGGATGTAATGAATAATGCTGTCTACAGCAGTTTTAAAATAAAAATAGAAGTGATTGTCATATGACTCTTTAAATAAGGAAGTTGGGTAAATTCAAGGTCAGAGCATTTAAAGGTATAGCTCAGGGAAGATGAATTACTATATGAGGAATTAAGCCATTGAAGTTCACATATGTAGGCTTCTTACATGAGAAAAGATTAGAATTGAGAGTTTATCCTTTAGACTGTCTTCTCTCTAGAAGGTTTTAGTTAGAAGTTAATGGAGTATCAGTTTAAAATCATTGTAGTTTCTGACATGCTGCTATTATGTGGCACTGGCTTAATAGAGCTCCCTGTGCTTTGATGGCCAGAAGAACATTAGGTAGTGTTGTCATTCTGTTAATAAGAGGAGAGGGTATAGCAGTATTCTCATCCAGAAGGAAATCAGTCCACTACTGAAAGGGCATCAAAGTTTTCCTTAGGAAAGCATCTTTAGGTTTTCTGTTGCCCTTGAAACAGTGCTCTAATCATGGAGTATGGCAGAGAAAACTTACATCATGATCATTTTCCAAGCGGTGCCTCCCACCTTTCAACAGAATCATCCAGGACTTATTTTCACATAAATGACACCAAGCAATTATTTAAGGCAGTCATTAATCAAAAGATTAATTTCTTCACATGGGGCACTGAGATAAATAAACAAACATGGATGGATTTGGGGAATTTCAGAGAAGCCTATCCAACTCGTAATTCTCTTTCTAATCCCTTAGGAATCCTGTATTCTCCAAATAAGAGCAGCTTCTCCATAAATGATTTTTCTCTCTCAAATGTATCAGGCATCATCTAGTCTTAAAGAGTGTTTGAGGAGATTTAAGGAATTGTCAGCAGAGTTCTTAACTTACTAATTAATTGTACTTTTTTTTAAAACTAACTGAAATATTTTGTCCTGATGATTGGAATGTTCACATTTAATTTGCCAAACAAAGTTTAAAAATATATTGTTAGAAATGCCGCAGGCTTTGTAAAGTGGCTTTCCACTGGCTGAATGTTAGAGCAAGACCAAATGTTTATTAATTCTCTCTGCCACAGAGCTAATAGAACTGTTCTTTTAATTCAACAAACAGAAGCCTGTGTTCTTTGGATGGGTATTTTATTTCCCATGGAGTCTGCATGCTGTTGGCTGACAGTTACAATGGCTATGTATCTATCTGGCTCTAGATGGCTCTATTAAAAAAAAAAAAACACCACAACAAAACAAAAGAAATCTTTTAATTTGTTTTTGCAATAGTTGTGAAATATACATATTCAAAAGTTCTTGACAAAGTTTCTGGAAATAATTTATTTCCCTTGGGAAACTTTTTTTTAGTGTAGAACTGTAAAAATCATAAGATGAAGACTAATTGATCAATACATAGAGTCTCATGTTGTCTAAGTATTCTTCCAGTTTCATTGAAGGTTCCTTCTTGAACCAATTATATTTTTAAATCTATTAGTTTTTAAAAAGAACAGAAAACAGCAAGCAGCCTCTCCCTCTCCCTGCCCTTGCCAACACATAGACCATACTCCATGGTTACTGGCTTATTCAGGATGATGTGAGTAGTTAATGGCAAAGCTGCTATGTTAGGACAGGAGTATATGAGTATCTAGATTCTGAGACACAGCTCTCAAAACTCTCAGGTATCCTCACTGCACTTTTAGCTATGTGATCTTGGACAAATTACTTCACCTCTCTGTGGTTTATGTTCCTCATCGGTAAAGTGAGCATAAAGATAATTGTGACTCTTCCACACGAGTGTTACAATAATTAGGTTAAGTTCATGGAAAAGCACCAGAACAGCGCCTGACCAATAATAAATAAGGTGCAGTGAGCTGTGTTTATTCTCCTTGCCCATGAGCTGTCATCCTCATGCATTTCTGTCTTGCTGCTTAACTCTGCCTTGATGCACCTGTTCCACTAGGAATTCAGTGTTTCTTCAATGGGGCATTCAAACCTAAGTGTCCTCAAGTTCTTCAGCTTCAGAATTCTTCTGTTTGCTTTTTATCATTTTTTTTCTGTCTCTATTTTTAAACCATTGGCTTTCATCTGTTGCTTCCTTTATCACTTGCCCACCCTGCAATTTTCTGATTTTAATCTGCAGCAATCTGAGAAATCAGATTATTAACTCAATTAATTTGAGATAAATTAGAAATAATTTGACTCAGAGTAAGCATCTGGAGTGATTTTTTCTGAGTAAAGCAAATCCTCTTGACTGCATGGATTTTCTGCTTGGTAAGGTTCTGCTTTGCTTTCCAGGGACCTCTTTTGCCTTTAAAAGTGAAAGTGTTAGATAAGGCACCTGGGGAAAAATGAGGTGTTGTAATATCAAATTGAATTTCCTTTTGATGTCACTGTTTGCTGTGTTTACAGAAAGTCTTGCTAAAGAATAGAAACGAGATAGAGGAGGTAGTAAGGCATGTAACAATATTTGTTACAGGAGTGAATGAGATATTTCACAAATGCGTGAACTTAACTTACCCTGACTACATTTCAAATCCACCTGCATAGGTTCACGGCCTATTGCTCTGCTTCAGGTGAATGGAATTGATACAAGGGGTTACCTACAGTGGTTCTCAGGTGATGCTCCCAGAACTAGCAGTGACAAAAAAAAACTTAGGAATCCAAATTATCTGCTCAGGAGTAGACTTATTGCCTCAGAACTGCTTGGGGTGTGCTCAGCAATCCATGGTGTGACAATCCTTCCAGATGATTCTGAATGTATGCTGAAGTTTGAGACCCCCTCTCCCCCCCCCCCCCCCCGCTACTGGTACTCAAACCTGATTACATATTAGAATCACCTGGGGAGTTCCCATCCCAGCAGTTATTTTAAGTTAAAAATAAAAACGGAAACAAAAAGAAAACACTTCAAGTGAGTGCAAACAACGAGTGAGACCTATTTTTCTAGACCTTGCTTTCAGGCTCAAAGCAAAGTCATTGTTGCTTAAGAGCTGTAATTTGAACAGACCTCCATGGTTCAAACTAGTTTCCTTTTCGCATTTGTGATCCCTGAACTCTTTCACGCTACTCCTTTCCTGTTTGCATCAGTGTGGAAGGCCTCTGTTAAAATGCAGGTATTATCTGTGAGAGATGATACCTAGAATTAATATACGTTGACATATTTTCTCCTTCTAATTTCATAGTTCTTCTGTAACAGTGTTTTTCAAACACCAGCACATATCATAATCACCTGAAGGCGAGTTTAACAAAAGGTTTCTCTGCCCCACCTCCAGAATTTCTGATTATGAAGGTCCGCAGAGGAGCCCAAGGATTTGCATTAAAAAAAATAAAATCTTTAAATATTTATTTATTTGAGAAAGAGAGAGAGAGAGAGAGAGAGAGAGAGACAGGTAGAGAGGGAGGGAGGGAGGCTGAGAGCATGCACGCACACAGGGGAGGGGCAAAGAGAGGGGGAGACATAGAATCTGAAGCAGGCTCCAGGCTCTGAGCTGTCAGCACAGAGCCCAACAGGGGCCTCTAACTCACTAATGCAGTGAGATCTTGACCTGAGCTGAAGTTGGACACAACTAACTGAGCCACCCAGGCGCCCCAAGATTTTGCATTTCTAACAAGTTACAGGTAAGCCGGCTTTGCTGGGCCTAGGACTGTAAAAACCATTTCTTGGAGGAAAGAAGGGTCTGGAGGCATGGGATTCAGAACAAATAAGGCTTGCTGGATGGGAAAGGATAAAGTCCTGCTGCTCGAACCCAAATGGGGGAACCACAGCAACAGGGACACCACCCTGGGTAAAGAAATAAAAGAGCAGCTATAATGATGAATCCTAGTGACTCCAAAATCATGTGATTATTATTAGAATAGTTTGATAGCATTAATTTCTAGTTTCCAGGTTTTCATCTAGGGTTTTCCAATACTTAGGGTGCAGCAAAATGACTATACAGGTGTTACAAATGCAGACACCTGGTCCTCAGCTTTCCAACTTCTATTAAGGAAATGTCAGATGAAGCCCAGAAATGATCGAACCAGGTGAATTTGTTACAAATGGTTATTTATTTGTTCATAATCCTTTATTCAGACAACTGTGGGCTTTCATTATTATTATTATTAAATATTTCTGGAGATTTAAGAGTAAAATAGAAATATTTTTCTTTCTGAGAGCACTTCAAATATACTTTTGCTTTGTTCACAGAATGACCTCCACCCCTTCTAATTTCTGGGGGACTTTATTTGAAAATAGTTTAGGGGCACCTTTCTGGCTCAGTTGAGCCTCCGACTTTGGCTCAGGTCATGATCTTACAGTTTGTGAGTTTGAGTCCCGCATCAGGCTATGTGCTGACAACGCAGAGTCTGCTTGGGATCCTTTCTCTCTCCCTCTCTCTCTCTTCCTCTCCCCTACTTACACTTTCTTACTCTCAAAATAAGTAAACTTAAAAGAAAATAGTTTAGTTTATACTTAAAAATAATTTGGAAAGGGATGCCCCACTGGGTCAGTCTGTAGAGCATGTGGCTCTTGATCTCGGGGTTATGAGTTCAAGCCCTATGTTGGATGTAGAGATTACTTTAAAAATATTAAAAAAATAATTTGGGGATAAATTTTTTCTGTATTGGATATTTTCATATGAAATAACTCAGGCCTATCTAAATTCAGGAGAGATGAGACATCCTTGTATAGGACTATTCCCAGTTACACAATCAATCCAGATGACAAAGAGCATGTGGGGATAGTGCATAAAGCTTCATTCCAACAAATTCCAGTGACTGTTCAGGCTTTCTCTGTGGTGTTAACTGCCGTATTCCTGCTATATTGGTGGAAATCTCTATAGATAAGGATGTTGTAGACTATTGTGATTTGAAAACATATGTACTTATAAAAAAATTATTAGTGGTTGTTGCTAGTTTACTTTTAATTTTCTTGTTCCTTTTGTAACCCCCAGTTTAGGACTCACTGTAATATAGGACAGTGGCATAATGAACCTTGGATCTTACTGCCCAAGAGAAAGGACTGCTATCCCAGCCAGTTTCAAACAATAGTTTGGTGCAGTTACTCTGACGGTTATGAATAAGGAGTGATCCTCTAAGAGATATAGCTGGCATATTTAAATCTTTACACAAATTATGAAAACTATCGTAAAATCTATTCACTGGGAAGGAAGGAGAGGTCCACTTCTTCAAGAAGTTTTTCTCTTTTAAGTATAGTGAATAAACCATTGTAGCAGAATACTGTCAGAGGAAACTTTTCTGTCTAGAAATCTAATGGTATTCGCCAAGGAAACCATGGAAGGTATGAGTTGAGGACATGTAGACAGAAATACGAAGAAATATTTTCTATTTTAAAGATATGTGTACCTCTTTTTAAACTCAGAATTGTAACCTATATAAAATATTCTGTTTCACTAAGGGTTATTGATAATACGTATAGAATGGCCTGTCTTGTTTGATGAGGTGTTCTGGAAGTTTTCCTTTGAAAACATTTCTTTATTCACTTAATCTGTATTTGAATCAAAAGTTGAAGTTGTACAGCTGATATGGGCATATGAATAGTTTATTGCAAAGGGAGACTGGGTTGAGGTAGCTTAACTGCCTTAAACCACGCATCGGTTTGAACTGGCCTGGCTCATGTATTGTTTGGCATTGAGAACTTGTTTTTTTTCTGCCTGTGAGGCAATAGTCACGTTTATTCAACCTTGTCCTCATCTTTGGTTCCTGTATTCAGAAGAGAGACAGCATGGGAACAGAAGTGGCTGCCTATCAGAGAAAGTTGCCAAGTTTCAGGGTCCCTAGGGAAATGTCTTGAGTAGAACACTCCAGAATATTTCCCAATTTTGATGCTGTAAAAGAGTTAGTATTCTGCTCAGGCTGATAGGCAATTCCTGTATTCACGCCATACTAGGTGTTATGTTATAGAAGGCATAAAAAATTACTTCAAGCAGTATGTTTTCCTTCCTGGCATTTAGGAGAAACTGAATGAGGGGAGTTGTGAATGTCCCTCTGGATTTGTTTGCTTTCTGTAGGAGAGGGTTATTTGTTAAGATCATAGAGACACTTTTGTGAATGGTACCTTATAAAATAAAAGAATATTACTACCTCTCGTTCTATTACTGTTCCTCTCTTCCAGTAATACTATACTTCTGATCTTGGTGTAAATGTCATATTGTGTGAATATGCAAACATCACATCCGCCTACATATGTTCTGTTGCTTAGTAATTCTTGGCACTGGAGCACAGTGAATTCTGTGCCTAATAAATGAGATATCCATCAGAATGAAAAATGAATTATGTTGGTCTCTTGGATAAGATATTGTTATTTCAAATTTTAGTTGTGAAAAGTAGGTTGCATTCTTGTGCATAGTAGTAAAGAAATTTACAAGGGACATGAATTCAGGACTAAATTTGTTTACTTGTTCAACAAATAATGCCCTCCATTTAAGCCTTTTCTCAAAAAATGGGCCAGTATTTCAAAGTGTCTATTTAAAGATGTACATATTTTTAGATATATACATTTTTGTTTGGAAAAAATACTTTTTAAGAGTCTGGAAAAATCTCCTTTCATAATACAAAACCTGTATTAAAGAGTGAGTTCTGGAATTATGCCTTGACGATTGATCAATGAATTGCCTTCATTTTAGTATAATTATTATAGCCACCATTTTGAAATGCGAGACCTTTGTAATGTCCATTCATAAATCTCTGCAATTTTAGGTGTTTGGTAGGGATCTATCATCAGTTTCAGATCACTGAATTAAAAGATCTGTCTTTATCAACACAATTTAATCCTTCTCTGAATTTGATAGACACTCTGCCCTGAGTAATTAAATATGCTTTTCTCTAATGATGACTTTGAATCCACCGAACAGGATACCAAATGTTATATTGTAGAGGTCATTTCTTCTTTCTGGATGTTCATTTCAACCCTAGTATTTTCTGAATTCTTATGCTAAAGATGGGGGATTCAAAGATAAGAAAGAAACCACCCTTCTTATTTAGGAGCTCGTGCCTCTGTGGAAAAGACAGACATATACTTAGATGTTACATTAGAAATTATAACAGAGGCCCCCAAGAGGCAATAGATCTCATATAACAAGGGAGATACTGAATCAGTTCTAAAGGAGGACAAGAATTAATTGACTGACTCTTAAAGTCCTCACCATGTTGAGGGATTTTTAAAAAAATGTTAACATAGGGGAGATTGAGGAAAAAGTTTAGAGGCAGTGGTTTGAGTCATAACTTTTCCCAAAGAGAAGGAGCATAGGGTGTTTCCACTCACAGTCAAGGGAGAGGGCTTTACAGAGACCACTGAGAATTGGAGACATGGACTTGGCAGTTTTAGGGTTGAGTACGGAGTATACTGCCAGGAAATTGAAACAATAAGAGGGATGCCTGAGCGTCGTGTGTTTGCAAGGACATGAGTGGATCCGTGGTCTACCGTATCATGGGATAAAGCCAATCTAGGGCCACCTTAGTTAATTAAGCATGTATTTTATATCCCTTACCTCAGGAGAATGTGGAATAAAAATATGAGTGATGTTTTACAGCCAGGTTATTTTTTACTTCAGCTGAAACACTGTGGCTCTATGCCAATGCCTGACCCCTAAATGCTGATGCTCTCCTTTCACTTAACACTTTGTCTCTTGGGTAGTTTACCCTCTCTCATAAGTTCAGCTACCTACTATGAGGTGGTGGCTTTCACTTTTTATAAATATTCCTTGGACTCCTATCTAATGACATATGTGACCTTTTCAGCTAGCTGTATCATGGGTACTTCAGATGTCCAGATAAAGAAACCTCTTTTTAACCACTCTTTAATATGCTCTTCCTTTTATGTTAATTGTGTCCTCTCAAGTAGATGATGCAGTTATCCACTCACCTGCAACTAAATCTAGAAAAATGAGTCATCCTTGATACTTCAAATACACCTTCACCCTTCATGTCCTATAAATTACTGTATAGTGTCAGGTTTACCATTATTGCTTCTTCTTTATATTTATTACAACTAGTATAAGTCAGAGTTTTTACTTGCTTTGACTCTCACTTAACAACTTTCCTGCCTCCATTCTCGTCCCACTAACATTTATCTTCAGCAGCATAGCCAGAGTGATTTTCTTTCTAAAACAAAAGTCTGAACATTCCACTCCCTTGATTAAAAATCCTTCAGCAACTTATTAAAGCCTAAGCTTTGAAATGTAGTAAACTATTGGTTCCTTGAACTTTTTCCTGTTTATATTCTTGCCATATTTCTTATTGCCCTCTACCTTTGACTTTATGCTAATGCAACATATAAACTGTAGTTCCCACTTATGTTGTAGTTGTATCTTCCTTCTGCGTCCCTGTTCTTGTGCTATTTTCTCCGCCTTGAATGCCTACTGTGCTGCTACTTGTATTTTAGGATTAGGCATAGCCATTTATGCTATGAATCTTTCACTGAATGCCCAGTGTAGTGTGGTAAAATTTACTCTGAATATTTTTATCTTTGTACTGTCACTATATTTATAATATTTATTTGTTTGGGTCTCCTGCCAGATTGTGTTACTTTGAATCATCAGTGAAGAACAACGTACTTGGTATAATGAAAGTGTTAGATGAATGGATGGATAGCTGAATGAATGAATCAGTGGCCACTAGTCTTGATGGTTTATGCTCTAAACGTACACTTTCTATGAGGGGACAGGTAGGGAGGTGATATTTGACATAGTAGACCATAAAGCTACTCAAGATTGTAGATCAGATTGAATATGCCAGTGCCATGATGGAAGTGGTTTTTGAAGAATTAACACCTGAAATTAGTTGTGAAAAAGAAAAGGATGTGAGTCAACAACAATGGGAGATTTTGGCAGTTGCCCAAGATGAATATATTTAAGGTGAAAGTGGAAAAGGAAATGAGTAGGTTTGAAAGACACCATCAAGAAGAAATAAGCAAGGGAAATCAAGTGTATCAACTGTAAGTAGTAGTAGTGAGGGAAAAGAAGTCTTAAGTGTTGAGAGGATTTAACCATATAATTTGTGATTTCTTAGACAGGGCTGAGTAATTTAAAAAGATTTATAATCTCCTTGGAATTGGAATAATCCTCGTTTATGTAGAATTAACATTATTACACACATTAAAATTTGTAGAATTCTTGTACTTCTGCCATGATGGAGTAACTGGAATTAGTCCTGCCCTACCATTGTAAGCAACCAGAAAATTGGATGAAATACATAAGATCTGATTTCACATGTTGGACAACAGAAAAATATAGAACTGTGAACTCTTAAGAGGAGAAAACAAGTGAGGTATGCTCTATAATGCCTCTGGTTTTCCACATGGAATCACTTTCTGAATCCTACCACAGAGGTTTAGGAGGTAGAGATAAGGATTTGGGGAGTTTGAAGCAGTTTGAATTTGCAGAACAGAGTGTTAAGGAGTTAGAGACTGAAGAAAACGTTCCTAAAATATGCATAGGCTTGCCTTCAGTCTGTTGCTGAATAATAATGTATATGTATGCAGAGTGGAACCTGATGAGAAAATTATCAGGGAGCTAGAACTAATTTCCAGAGCTCACATCAGGTTCAGAGTTTCTGTTACGAGGAATAGAGAGATCTCTTTGGACATCTAAGGCATTCTGTAGGACACCAGAAAGTAGGTCCAAACTACATGTGAGTGAAGATTACTCTAAACAAGCCCAAAAGAAGTCTTTAAAAACATGTCATGAATATGTATGTCAGACTGATCCATGAGTAATTCAACTGCTTCTCGCAACAAAATTTAAAACTTTATAAAGGAACACTATAAAATCCAGCCACTCAATAAAATAGTATTCAAGGCCTCTCACCCACTCAGCAGTTAGGAGGCATGCAAAGAAGCATAAACGTATGATGCACAAGCAGGAAAAATAGCAGTTAGTAGAAATATAGCTAGAGATAGAATAGATGAATTTGGAAACCAGAACTTTAACAAAGTTATTGGACATATACTCAATAATTAAATGAAAACATGACTATAATGAGAACAGAAACTAAAACTGTATGTACTGGAAACTGAGGAGCTAGAAAATAGGATGTCTATAATGAAAAAAAAAAAAAATATATATATATAGTTGGAGTCCCAAGAAGACAAGGAATGAGTAAGATAGAAAAATATTTTAAAAAATGTTGGCTGTATTTTCCAAATTTGATGAAAAGGATGAATTCACAAATCCAGGATGCTGATGACCCCAAATGGAGTAAATAAAGCAAAAATCACACTAAGAATATTATAATCAAATTAAATTGCTGAGCTAGTGATTTAAAAAATATCAAAAACAGCAAGAGAAGGGACACATATTAGACACTACAGAACAAAAATAAGAATGCAGACATTGCATTAAAAACAATGCAAACAGCCTACTTTGACTGAACATAATACCCTCTAGATCTGTCCATGAAGTCTCAGATGACAAGATCTCAGCCTTTTTTATGGCCACGGCCACATAATAGAACATTGTATGTATATTACTACATCTTCCTTATCTCTATTTTCTATTGATGGACACTTAGGTTGCCTCCGTATCTTGGTGGCTATTATAAGTAATGCTGTAGTAAACATAGGGATTATATAGCTTTTAAAAACTGTTTTTGTTTTCTTTGGGTCAATACCCAATTGTGGAATTATTAGATCATATGGCATTTCTGTTTTTAATTTTTTGAGGAACCTCCATACTGTTTTCCACAGTGGCTGTATCAATTTTCATTCCCACCAATAGTGTATGAGGGTTCCTTTTTCTCCACGTCCTCACCGACACTTGTTATTTCTTGTCTTTCTTATTTTAACCATTCTTTTTTTAAAGTTTATTTATTGATTCTGATAGAGAAAGAGAGAGAAGCACAAGCAGGAGAGAAACAGAGACAGGTAGAGACAGGTAGAGAGAGAATCCCAAGCAGGCTGTGTTCTGTTAGCATGGAGACCAACGTGGGGCTTGATCTCATGAATTGTGAGATTGTGACCTGAGCCCAAATCAAAAGTCGGGTGCTTAGCCAACTAGCCACCCAGTCTCCCCTGATTTTAGCCATCCTAACAGGTATACTATTTGATTTTACTCATAAGTGGAATCAAAACAAAACAAAACAAAAATAAATGAATGAACAAACCAAAAGCAGAATCAGACTACTAATTACGGATAACAAACTGATGGTTGCCAGAGGGGGAAGGTGAGTGAGGGGATGGGCAAAATGGGTGTAGGGGACTGGGAGATACAGGCTTCCAGTTATGGAATGAATAAATCATGGGAATAAAAGGCACAGCATAGGAAACATAGTCAATGATATTGTAATAATGATGTGTGGAGACAGATAGTAGCTACAGTTGTGGTGAATATGGCCTAATGTATAAACTTGTTGAGTCCCTATATTGTACACTTAAAACTAATGTAACATTGTGTGACAACTATACTCAAATAAAAAAATAAAAAATAAAAAAATGAAAACAATGCAAACAGAAGATGATGAAATAGCACCTTCAAAGTGGTAAAGGAAAAAGTCAACATAAATTTATGTAATCAGCAAAAATGTCCTTCCAAAGAAAGATAAGTTTAAATTTTTTTCCAGACACTGAGAAAGATATAAAGAATGCTAAAATGTGGTTCTTCAGGTTGAAAGTATATGATGCCAGACTGAATCTGAAGCCAAATAAAGGAACAATAAAGAGCAACAGAATTGGTACATATATTGGTAATTGTAAAATATTTCTATTTTCTTTTAATTTCTTTAAAAGAAAATTGGCCATTTAAAGCCAAAATAATAAAAAACTTGTGGTTTAAATATACCTGAAAATGTAAGATTAGAAATAAAAATGACTGTTTTAAAGAATCTTACATTATATATGACGTAATATACTCTTAAATGAAGGTAGATTCTGACAAGTTAAAAAAAAAAACTTACTGTAAACCCTGCATAAACTTCTAAATGTAAAGCATTGATGTATAGCTAATAATTTAATAGCTGAGGTGAAACATGAATATATATTCATCCTTAAAAGAAGGCTGGAAGAATGAAGAGAATGAACACAGATTAAAAAAAATAGCAAGAAACCAAGAAAATCCTAATTATAAGCAAGCTGAAGTAGTTATATGGATACCAGAAATGCAGACTTGAAGAGAAAGAATATTAGTAGAAATTAAAGGAACATTTATAACTATAAGAAGTCAATACATCAAGAAGACAGCAATCCCAAATATATATGCATCCAATGACAAGGCTTCAAAATACATGAAAACTCATAGGACAAATAGTTGAGGATTTATACACTCTACTCTCAATAATTGTTAAAGTAGACAATGTCAATGATTTAGAAAGCTAAAACTGCACTGCAAACCACATTCTTTGTATTTATTTTTAAAAATTCTAATGGTTTTATTCTTTCTTTTCCTTTTTTTTTTTTTGAGAGAGAACAAGAGAGAGAGAGAGAGAGAGAGAGAGAGCAGGGGAGGGGCAGAGAGAGAGGGAGACACTGAATCTGAAGCAGGCTCCAGGCTCTGAGCTGTCACCACAGAGCCCGACACAAGGCTCTAACTCACAAGCCACGAGATTATGACCTGAACCAAAATCGGACATTCAACAGACTGAACCACCAAAGAGCCCCTAAATTCTTTTTATTTTTATGGAATGTTCCAAAGCAGCAGAATATACGTTAGGTAGAGATAGAACATTTACAGAAAGTGACCATATTCTTGTCCATATGGCAAGTTTTAATAAATTTGAAAGTATTATAACCCCATAGAGTAGGTTTTATGACGTAAATGGATTAAATTAGAAGCCAATGTGATTATTTAGATCCTCCCAAAATATGGGAAATTGAGCACTCTTCATAAATTCCTTAAGAGATCAAAATGAATAGTAGAAAAGATTTGAACTGCATGAATCTTTTATTAGACAAAGATTTGAATAATCAAAATAAATTTGTGATTTTACTAAAAAAGTTGCTTAGAGGATGTCCATCAACTGATGAATGGATAAAGAAGATATGGTTTATATATACAATGGAATACTACTTGGCAATGAGAAAGAATGAAATCTGGCCATTTGCAGCAATGTGGATGGAACTGGAGGGTATTATGCTGAGTGAAGTAAGTCAGTCAGAAAAAGATACCATGTTTTCATTCATATGTGGAAGTTGAGAAACTTAACAGAAGACCATGGGGGAAGGGAAAGGAGGAAAAACAGTTACAAATAGAGAGGGAGCGAGGCAAACCATAAGAGACTCTTAAATACAGGGAACAAACTGAGGGTTGATGGGGGGTAAGGGAGAGGGGAAAATGGGTGGTGGGCATTGAGGAGGGCACTTGTTGGGATGAGCACCGGGTGTTGTATATAAGTGATGAATCATGGGACTCTACCCCCCAACCCAAGAGCACACTATACACTGTATGTTAAGAAACTTGACAATAAATTATATTAAAAAAAGTTGCTTAGGGGAAATGCTATAGAGAGTTAAATGCTCTATTAGAAAACCAACTACAATCAATTTTCTAAACACCTTCCTAAAGAAGATAGAAAAAGATACAAATTAAACTCAAATTAAATAGAAAGGAGGGTGTAATACAGATGAAACTGGAAATTAAGAAAATATAAAGTGGGCAAAAATAGAATATCAATGAAAACAAAATTTGGCTTTGAAAAAAATCAATATGTTTGGTAAATCTCTAGAATGATCAAGGGAAAAAGTAGAGAAAGCACAATTATTGATAGAAGGAATTGGAGAGAGGCATTGCTACAGAGCCTATAGCTATTAACATTTTAATAAGTAGATCTTAGGACTTTTTATGTCAATATGTGAAACATGCTTAAATGAAATGGAAAAATTCATTAAAAGGAGCACACAACCAAAATGGACTGAAGAAAAAAAATAAATCCCTTTGTATCCAGTAGTATTAAATTTCTAATTAAAACTATTCCCAGGAGGAGAATTCCAGTCTTAGCATCACTGATAAATTCTGTCAAAGGTTTAAGGAAGGAATAGTGCCAATCATACACACAACTATTTTCAAAAACAGGATAGACCTGAATAGTTGCCAGGTCATTTCTATGAAGGTAGTATTATCCTGATACCAAAACTAGGCAAAGACATTACAATAAAAGAAACCTAGAATTTGATGTACATATGAACTTAGGTGCACAATGTTTTAAACGATAGGGCATCAAATCTAGCAATATATAAAAAAAGATAATCATGATCAATTGGGATTTATCCTAATAATACAAATTTGGTTTAACCTTTGAAGATCGAGTAATTTACCATGTTAGTTGGGTAAAGGAGAAGAGACTAGATTCCTAAGAGACGCAGAAGCAATATTTGATAAAATTCAATATCCACTTATGGAAAACTTTCAGCATTTTACTAATAGAAACAATCTTGTTTAACCTAAGTAAAAGACGTCTAAATAAATAGAGATGTTTATCTTTTATGTATTGGAAAACTTGATAAAGGAAATTTTCTTCTATCTAATCAAACTGAAACTACAGCTAACCTATTTAGTGGATGAAAGACAGCATTTTTCCTTTAAGATTAGAAATAGGGAAGGATGCCCTCTCTCATCACTCCTATTTAGCATTTTCTGGAAGTCTTAGGTCAGGGGTCAGTAAACTCCAGCCTGCAGGCCAATCCCTTGTTTCTGTGAGTAAAATTTTAATGGAGTATAGTTATACCAGTTTGTTTACATATTGTGTATGGCTGCTTTTACATTGCAGTGATAGTGTGTAATAGAAAAAAATGACTAGCTTAAAATATTTACCATGTGATCTTTTAAAAACAAGTTTGTCAGTCTCTAAACTAAGAAGTGTAATGTGTGTGTGAGAGAGAGATTATGCAGAGATTGGAAAGAAAAAAGTAAATTGTCTCTATTTTCAGTTAGCATATTCAGGTACAAGAAATTCCTGGCTATTCTACAAAAAAGCTAATAAAACTACTTCAGGCCACAAGTTACAAGGTCTAGTTTTTTTTAAAGTTTTTCTTTAAATTTAAGTTAGTTAACATACAGTGTACTATTAGACAAGGTGTAGTTTTAAGACTGTTTCTCTTCAATGTAATATAACTTGAAAATACAAAATTTAGGAAGTGATACCGTTTGTATTAGCATTGAAAAACACAAAAGACTTAGAGATTCATTACTTGACCAACTCAAATGTGAAAGCTTGAAATAAGTTTTTTGGCAAAACATGTTTTCTTAATATAGGATTATGAGTTGGCCTATTTGAAAGACCTGTAGAACAAAAATAATCAGAAAATGATACCAGAAATGAAATAAAATCTAGATAGATGGAAAAAAAGAACACCGTGTTCACAGATTTGAAGGCTCAGAAAGATGGAGTACTTACATTCCTGGTTTTAATACTCAACTATAAAATTACAGTAATGGGGTGATTGTGGCACTAGTGTAAAAATCAACAGAATAGAATAGAGAATCCAGAAATAGACCCTTTTGAACAAGAAGAGTTACAGCCTGCCTGGAGTTCAAGTTACAGACAAAAACTCAGCAGCTACTACATTTTCTGTGCTATATGATAAATATCTATCTAGCGACAGCACATGTGTGTTAATGTACAACATGTATGTTAAACATAGCACTATGCTGGGAGTTTGTAACATCTCCCCCTTCATTTAATATATTTGAATTTGTTATAATTCCAGCTAGACACTGAGTCTATAATTTGATTAGATGCTGCTTATGGGCCTCAGTGTTTCACATGGAAGTGGAGAGGGTAAATATCTAAGATTTGCACAACTAACAATTCAGACAGTTGTACATACTTAAAGTATATTGTTACTATGTTTATGATTTAAATATAGAACATATAGTAAATGCCCTGTGATTTCCATTTGTGCATGACTTGACAGATCATTAAAATTACTTCTGAAATATGAATCCAGTGTAAATATGGAATTCATATTAATGGAGTTTATAGAAATATTCCTGGTTTAATATATTTACTCGACATGACAAGATCAATTTACTTAATATATTGCCAAATGTGATTTAAATAGATTATCTTGAAAGCAGCCAGGGAACAATACTTAGATACAGGGGAAAAGCAGTATGAATGGTGGCTGACAACTCTTCAGAAACAATGAAGATCAGAAGACAAACTAAAATTTTAAAGTATGAGAAGAAAATGTCAGCCCAGAATTCT
The DNA here is from genome assembly GCA_028646485.1 of Cryptoprocta ferox. Classification (NCBI taxonomy): domain Eukaryota; kingdom Metazoa; phylum Chordata; class Mammalia; order Carnivora; family Eupleridae; genus Cryptoprocta; species Cryptoprocta ferox. Next base: position 27,654,111 of record CM053578.1, on the reverse strand, counting down.
ATATTTAGTGGAAATGTTTTGCCAAAAAAACTCATCATTTCAAGCTTTCACATTTGAATTTGTTTCTTCTAACTTGTGTTAATAAGAAATTTGAGGACATTCTTAGCTGTAGTGAAAATAAGTCCTGATTTTCCAGACTGGACAGGAGCTTAAAATACATACAGTCTGTGGGCTGGTTCTAAACAAGACCCTCCTGACACAGAGTTTAATTGTAAAATCAAGCATAATGTATATAATTAACTGTAGGCAAAAAGCAGTTTAGAAATAAAATGTTTCTTGGTACAAAGAATGTTTGTAAAATTGATATATTAGACATTCAATACCTGAACATTAAGCAACTTGTGCATTTATCCAACTGTGTACACTCTGAACCTGCCTCACAAAGCAGTCTTCTGAAAATCAAGTGATTTTCCATCTACATCTGCCAAGAAGAAAAATGTAACAGCTATGCTGACACAAATCTTACATTCCATTTAGCAGTATCATTTTTCTGTTGTTGTTAAATTAATAAACTAGTATTTCACTTGATGTATCAGTTTCTTATGAGCTTAGTTAACATGACTTGGCCTCCTCGAACATTATCATAATTGGATCCCTGAATGATCAATTTTAAGACTGCTCTGAAATCTCATTTTTCCATCCACAGAAATCTGCAAAAGATGAATAAAATCCTTCATCCCTTAGCCTTTTAAAAAATTTTTTTTTGATACTTCAAAGGGAGACTTGAGAGAAGAGTCCAAGGAATTCTATTGTATTTTTACCCAGATTTAGGAATCCTATATATTTTTCTTATTTTCTTTATTATTTTCTTTATTATTTTCTTTGTATACACCTATATGCTTATATATATATGCATAAATGTGCATGCAGGAATATTTTTCTAATGATGTATTAGAAATATCACTTTCCCTCACCCCAAATATTTTAGTATTTTCTATGAAAATGGGCATTCCGTCATATAACAACATATTATAAAAGTCAGAAAAATTACCATTATAACTGATACTATGTTGTGACATAATCCATAGTCCATGTTCCAATTGTTATTTGTTCCCCAAATGTCCTTTATAGTCCCTTCTCCTGTCCTCTGGTCTGGTGTTCAATCCACTATTTTTAAAAAAATTGTTGTATCTAACAGTTCCTTGCCCAGTCTTTGTCTTTTTTAGTTTGACATTTTTGCAGCAGACATTTTGTAGAATGTCTTTTAGAGTTCACCTGATGTTTCCTTCTGATTAGATTCAAGCTATACATTTTTGGTGAAAAACCACAGTGTTGTATCCTCCTCAATGAATCATACCCCATGATGCATCATGATACTATTTTGTCTCAATTATGGTTATGTAAATGTTGATCATTGGTTGAGGTGGTGTTTGAGAGATTTCTCTTTTCTGAAGTTACTCTTTTTACCTTTGTAAATCTCCATTCACTACCACTCCAATGGTGATATACTATCTTCTAGCATCACAGATTAGTTTTGTAGGGTTTTGATCTTTATCTAGAATTCCACAGTATGTATTCTCCTTGAATGTATTCTTTCATTTTGCATTATGTTTGTGAGACTGACCCATATTGCTATTCAATTACTGTTTGTTTATTATTCCTATATGGTGTTCCATATAAATATATCACTATTCATTCATGAGTAGCTGAGGAATTTCCCAGTTTGTATTATGAAAAATGTGCTCTGTAATTATGTAAATGTCATTTGGAGAATCTACTGAGTGTATACCAAGGAGGAGTTGAATTGTTGAGTGCCACGTATCCATTTATTCAGTGATGGTGGACATTTCCAAAGGTTTTCTAAAGGGTTTGGTTGTATCAACTTTTATTCTGTCCAGAAGTCCATGAGAGTTCTGGTAGATCTGAAATAATAGCCCTTTTATTTTTTCCTTTTTAACTATGATGTCTTTTGTCCTCCCCTTACTGCACGTGCTTGTACCTCCAAGAAATGTTGAATAGCATTTTTATCATGAATGAGAGTTGAATTTTATCAAATGGATTTTCTTCATCTCTTTGAGATGTTCATATAATTTCACTGTATTTTCTAAGTGTTAAATCATGTGGATTGATTTTCAAATTTAAGCCCATCTAGAATTACTAGATTGAAATTACTTAAGTTATCCTTTTTATATACATCTGTATTATATTTGCTAGTATTTTATTAAGAATTGTTGTATCTTGGAGCGCCTGGGTTGCTCATTCGGTTAAGTGTCTGACTTCTGCTCAGGTCATGATCTCACGGTTCGTGAGTTCAAGCCCCACGTAGGGCTCTGTGCTGACAGCTGAGAGCCTGGACCCTGCTTTGGATTCTCTCTATCTCTCTGTCCCTCCCTCACTCATGCTCTGTCTCTCTATCTCTCAAAAATGAATAAACACTTAAAAAAAAGAGTTGTTGTATCTATGTTCATGAGAGGAGTTGGTCTCTGACTTTTCTTTCTTATCATGCCCTTGTTAGGTTTTGGTATCAAAGTTATGCTGGCCTTATAAAAAGTTACAGAGGGGATCTCTTTCTGTTTTCAGATAAGTTTAAGTAGTAATAGGGTTATTTCTTTAGACTTGAAAGAATTGTTTGTTGAAGTTTTTTGGGCTAGGGGTTATATTAGTGAGAAGTTCTTAAATAATTGGCTCAATTTCTTTGTTAGACATAAGAATGAATTTTAGTAAATTGGTTTATTAGGCACTTTTATAGCTCATTGAAATTGTTAATTTTTTGGCATAAATTTGATAATAATATCTTCTTTTTAAGAAGCATGTGTCTGTAGAATATCTGCTCAAGTGCGTGTTTTCATTCCTGGTATTGTCAGTTTGTGCTGTCCCACCTTTTTCCCTTTTTCATTACCAATTTTATTAATATTTTCAAAGAACCAGTCTTTGGTTTTGTTGATTACCTCTGTAGTGAATTTATTTTCCATTAGTGAATGTCTGATTTTTGTATCCTTCCTTTCTTTCTTTCTTTCTTTCTTTCTTTCTTTCTTTCTTTCTTCCTTTAGGTTTAATGTGCTCTTATTTTTCTGGACTCTATTCATTTGTATTTGTCTCTGATACTTCCTTTAAGGCTATGTTTTCCTTTATTTAACTATATCTACAAGTTTTGATATGTCACATGTGATGGTTAGTATTCATAAATTTTAAAATATTTTCTGGTCATCAGTGTGATTTATTTTTAGACATAGAGCAGTTTAAAAATTTATTATTTAACTTCCAGCTTTAATTCGTCTTTCTGTGAAGAGGGAAATGTTCGGTATCTGAGATACCCAATACAGTAGTTGTTAGTCATTTGTAGCTGTTGAACACTAGATACATGGCTAGCGCAATTGAGGAATTTTATTTTTAAAATTTAAAATTTTATTCTAAAATGTATATAATGTAAATAATCACATGCAGCTAGCGTCTTCTCTATTGGATAGCATAGTCAGGGTTGCCAACAATCTAATTTCTACATTGACATACTGAAGAGTATAATAGTAGATGAAGAAGACAAAAATAATGAGTTACTGGTGTTTTGAAGTCTCTTGATCTGGAGTGGAATGTGGTGTCTTCTGCAGCCCAGGTAGGAATCTTCGATTTGGAGTCAGAATGGGAATTGATTGATCCTTGGTTATCCTTGACTTCTCCTGACTATGGTGTTAAGGATCTTGGGATCACTGATGATAGGGTGAAATACTATGCATTGTGTTAGACAGCTCTAATTACTTGATTTAGCATACTGAAGCATAACAGAGAATTGAAGGAATGTGAAGAAAGTCTAGCATGGCCCAAGAAGGACCAGTGACAAATATTTTAAAGCCTTTTTTTCATTTATATGTATCTTTTCTTTCTGCCTTACATATTCAGCATTTATAATGGGAATCTTGTTTCATTTTGCTCCAGGTCTGATATTCCCATAGTAATACCTTAAAAAAAAAAGAGTAAAAACACAAAGGAGGGTCAAAGAGGAATGAAAGCTTGATTTCAATAAATAACTGGGTTTCTATTTAGAAACTATGGTATCTGAAAAATTAAAATCCAATTAGAACTCAATTGTCTATTAAGAAAAACATGATTACAATTCTTATACCTTGTAATTATCATCATGCTTTTCTCTATTCTTTTGTTAAATGTTTCATTGGCTTATCTCCAGCTCCTGTAATTTTGAGTAAATCAATACTATGTACCGATGTGGACCTTAGGTAGCTGAGAATATGTTTTTCTTTCACTGAATCAAAGGTGAATATAATTATTTACAGGGAAAACTCATGAGATTACCACCTGCTCAAAAAGAAATTCTAGCAAATCCTGAGTTTCAGAGACCAGAATTCAATCCTCCAGTTATAAACAGGAAGAAAAAATCCTCTGGGGCCCTATGAACAATACTTTCCCAAAATAAAGCTCTTGTCTTTTAGTAACACATCAAAGTTGTACCATGGAGTTGGTAACAGTGCAGAGAAAAGAATGAAACAGTTTTAAGAATACTTTAGAGCTTGGGGACATTTCAGGATGAAAGTCCTTTAGGATTTTGCCACATTGGTAGAATACCAACCTTATAGTTCCTTTATGAAATGTCACCATCAGAGAGATTAATTTTAGAAGTGTGGGATCACAGAAATGTTTCCATTGATGTAGGTTACTTTGTTGAACTCCAAAAATGTGTCAAGAGTAACAAATCTATCTGACATGTCCAGTCAAGGATCTGTTTTAAGCAGAAACCATGGCTTGCAGGACACTGTTAAATTTTAATTTTGTTTTTCAACCACAAAAAGGAGTCTTTGTTTGCAGTTAGGATGAACACCTGTGGAATCCTTAAACATTTACAGACATGTCTTTAAAAGCTCTATGGTACAGTTAAGATTTAATCTATCAAAGTGGTATAAATAATGTAGACATAGCCTTAGGTGCCAGTTCTTCCCACAGCACACAGAAAAACATAACAGCAGTGAGAACTTCTCTGGTGATTTTCATGTAGTTCAAATATAACAGTGCCAAGGAGGCAGAGGGGAGCACTGTAATCTGGAGATACAGCCTTCTTGATACTAGTAATAGTGTGCTAAAGTCCAGAAATGGGAAATATCAGGGTTCGGGCAAAGCTAAAATCATTCAGGATGAATCAAATTCAGATGGTTTCATGCTCAGAAGCTTGGATCTCATTTTGAACTCTTGTAATTGAAAGGAGGGTGATTATAAGAATGGCCAAATGGTTCTGGGCCTAAGCACTGAGCTTCCATATCCTTTTAATCTAATCTACAGGTATTTCCATGCTTATCCACACCAATAAAACATCTCTGCCAGAATTGAATGTGGAAGTCCAATCTAAATTTCAAACCTAGCATGTATTACTTATGAAGTAGGATGTGTAAAGCACTATATTGGCTACTAAAAGGGGTAACAAGAAGTGTAAGATATGGTTCTAATTCTAAAGATGATTAAGATGTAGTAGCAAAGATAAGTAGAAAATATTTGAGCAGTAACTAAGATTCATAGCATGTATAGTCGAAAGGGAAAATTTTGCAGGTGGGTTGTTCCAGAAAATCTTGGTGAAAGGTAAAGCTTAGCACAGGTAGATGTGATGAGGAGGAGATGTTCTTGACAGGAGTATTAATGTAGAGCTGAAGAAATGGAGAGACAGAAAGTAACCAATTTTAGCTGGAGAGATAGATTTATTAGAGGAAAAGAGAAATGAGTTTGTAGATTCTGTCCCCCTTGCCACCCACCCCCGCCCTCCCAGAATGTGGAGGGACTAAAATTCCAAAGAAGCGTTGTAATTTAAAAAACAGATCTTTGGAAAGATTACCTTTTTAGAGAGAGACTAATATAATGTAGGTATTCAATAAATATTTGGTTAATTAATGAATTGGGAGATTATCCCTGGACATTTGTTACCAGTACTATAGAAACAAACAGATGAATCAAAATCAGATGTATTAGTAATGAGCTCCTCACTTCCTTTAGAATAGAATTAGATTTGGGATTCCTGGTGGCTCAGTCAGTTAAGCATCGGACCCTTGATCTCAGCTCAGCTCTTCATCAGGGTTGTGAGTTCAAGCCCCATTTGGGTCCAATGCTGGGTGTAGAGCTTACTTAAAAAAAAAACAGAATTTAAGTCAAGATGAGGCAATAAAAATGCAACTACTCTTTCTGTGGCTACACGTCAAGATAGGTAATAAGCTCATGATCTAATTTTCTTTTTCCAAGTTAAAAGAACTCTGAACTTCCTTGTGCTTCCTTTTTCACTTAGTGCCTCCCAAACTCTTTTGTTTATCACATAATCTTCCTTTCTGAAAGATTTCATCTTTTATCTCCTCTCTTTTTTTCTAGAGGACGTATGTCTGTATTCCAGATCACCTTCTGGGAAATCAGCCCCTGATTCCCTTTCGGGTGGTGTTTATTTTCTCCTCTTCTGTACAAGAGTATGCACTACTCTTGTTATATCACACATTCCAAGTGCAGGTCATTCCTTCTCATGTGTATGTCCCATGCTTGACGCTGCCCGTATTCATCAATCTCTAGCATAACTGTATGATCACTGAATATTTACTGACTTAAATATATACTTTCCAATATCATAGTGTCAACCAGAGGGTGAAAAATTTATAAAACATATTATTCCTAGAAAATGAAAAAAAATGGTGAAGGGATTTCTAGCTCTCTGATGATGCTCACTTAGTTTGTAGGGAAGAAACAGGGAGGTGATAATTCTAAATTTTGTTGTGAATTCTAGATTCAGCCTTTTACTAAGATATTTTGATTTTAATTTTAGACATTTCATATATCTGCACACACATGAACATATATGTTTGTGTGTGTTATGTGTATGTTTATATATTATAAATCTTTATGCTTTCTATTTTTCTGCACACATACATTCTTAGTTGATAGGAGTATTTGTAAAAATGCCCCGCTTTTGCAAACATGGCTTTCCAAACAGGTTTCATAGAAATAAATGAAATAATCAAAACAAACCTTATTTTTCATTCAGCCATACATTTACTTAGTTACCTGTTGAGTTATTTATTTTGCTGGGAATTTCTTAATTTAGCAATTAGAAATGAGTAATAAGTAGGTAGCCTATGGAACAAAAACTTAGGAATTTAAAGAAGTTTCTAAAATGTTCCTACCTTAAGCTTTTCATTTCTTTGGGCATTTTGCTTTGTTTTATTTCATTCCAGAAAGCTTGACTTCAAAGGGTTCATGGGCCCCTTTCAATCGATGTTCTACATTTTGTAATATGCTCATTTTTCTTGGGAAATGTTCTTTCTTTCTTTTTCTTTTTTCTTTCTTTCTTTTTTTTTTTTTTTTGCAAATTCAGACTTCCACAATTATCTATGACTGTAAAAGTTTTCTGTCTAATGTGTTAGACAATAGGCTATGGATTCAAAATAGCAATTGTAGTAATAACAGATGATTTCAAATTGATGATATCTTTTAATCTTCTTAACTCTAAGAGGTACTTTTTTTTTTAAACCTTCATTTTGCTGATGAGTAAATTGAAATTCACATCTCAAACATCCTGCATAAGCTAAGCAAGTTATTTCATGGTAGGCAGTGGAACCATGCCTCCCATCTCCAAATCTGTAACTCATTTCAGTAGACTTGTTCCTTGCCCCATCAACCATATGCTGTTCAGGAATCTCTCTCCTTCCATCTGTTTTCCTCCGTGCACAAGCACGATTAGTCCTTGAACAGCTTGTCCAACTGTGCTCAGTCTCACTTCCCACCATGGTTTCAGGTCTTCTGAACATGGAGGGTTTTAGGACAGAGAAAACTGACTCAGCAGAATTGATATTTTGAGTTGGCCATCAGGAAATCAGTCTGGTCATACTTTACTGCAGTGGTCAGAGTGGTGGTATAGAGGAGTGGAAACATAATTGGCAGAAATAGCTTTGTATCAGAAATTTGGAGGGAGATAAGAAAAGGAGTAAACTTGGGATAAAGCAGAGAGGGGACAGGTGAAGGGAGGGGGAGGCCAGTTGGTGTCTAGGATTTCGGTTGAAATAGGAAAGGCTCTGTATCTCAGGACTAAAGATGCAAGACCTCTGTAATGCCAGGAGAGCCTGTTCCCAGTAGTTCTCTTTAACTCTGCCACAGTCTCAAACTACAGTCTTAATCCTCTTTGGACAGAACACTTTAAAGGAAATTGAGGCCATACCCATCCATGCGTCCCATTTTCATAGGGAAATTTAAAGAACCTTAACTCATCAGTGATGTCTTTATACTGCATGACTTCTGAGTTAGTTGGATCTTTGCGAGGCAAAATCATCTTTATTATTTTCTCATTCAGATCTAAAATCCTGTATCAGAGTGGGAGCATGAGTGTTTCTTACTTCTTCCTTATCATCTTTCTGGAAGCTTTCATCTGCCAAAACTAAGGGAAGATTTTGCAGTGTTACTTAAATCTGAAGAGGGAACAGTGCTCGGTTATGATTCCTGAAGACCTCAGATATATCTTATTTATTCTTTTTGTTTAAATTGAGGAATTAAGGGACAGAAATGTTATATCATGTAATGGGGGTAGAAGCCTGGAGTCCTCAGATTTCTGACTGAGAACAACTCCCTTATTCTGTGAAATGTTCGGTATACATATTCTCAGTAATATTGCTAACTGATTGACCAGAAAGGAAATTGGTCAATACTGCTTATTTTTCTTGATATTAAATTTAATAACTATTCCATTACTAGAGTAGCTTATTGTCATCTAAATCCATGGCCCTTTGGGACTTAGTTATTTGTATCAATGTATGCACTGAACTAGTTAGGTCAGTGTTTATTCCTATTATGGGCCATTTAGCTCTCTATCTTGACACATTTGACTCAGACCAGATGTTGTGATGAGGCATATCCTAGGACACAAACGGTTTTACAGAATGTACATATTTTCCACCACTAAAGGAATAATATGCTTTGCAAGTGAATACTAGTAATATCCAAGAGGCCATCCAAAGCATTACAATAGATCACCAGAATATATCAACATTCCCTGCCTGTTTAGTCTCAGGATTCTAGGCAGGGGAGGTGAAGAAAGAGTGGAACAGGGAAAGGGAATGGTCCAGAGTTAAATGATATCTTGAAATGAGCTTTCAAGTCACTGAGTGAAGATTTCAAGCAAATTTTCAAAGCTAGTGAAGTTTTTCTTTGAACTTTCCCGTCTTGGATCTCTATTTTAAGCAGTAAGAAAACTTCTTCCGTGTGTGATGAAATCCTGGAGCCCTGATCCCAGAATGGCTCTGGCCGACACAAACTTCACTTTTTATGGCATGTGACATGGGGAAGGAAAGGGCTAAGGTTTTGCAAGCCCCTCTTTACTCTGTCAAGATGGTCAGCACCATTTAGTGACTGCCCTCTCAGCCTCCATCCTTTGATGAATGTGTAAACTTTGAGCCACTGAAGTTTTAGTTTGTAAACCAAACACAAGCTAGCCTGTCCTAATTGATATATTTCCCACTGTTTTCCCTCATAATAAAGTCCATGGACTTGTGCTCTTGAAATAGGTTTAAAGAGTTGCTCATTTATTACAAATTTGGAATTTAGGCAGAATGAACGCTTGTGTTCTAAGGCTAACTTAGTCGAAGGCAAGACAACATTTACCTGTAAGAGCAAGCAACCCTGGAGAAATGAGAAAGGAAGGAGTGGTTTTTCATTTAAAGGTGCTGTAGGACACAAATGTATTAGAGGAGGACTTTAAGTGACACTTTCCGGATTGGCATATCATTCAAATCACTGCTATGACAATTTTTTAACCTTTCTGTTTCTTCATCTTTAAAAAAGGATTTATTACTAATATTTTTCTCATATTGTTAATAAGAGGATTAGATAATGCATATAAAATACCTGGCACAATGCTTGGATATTAGTAATAAGTTAATGAATGGAAACAATTATTTTTATTCCAACATTTTTCCATCCCATCTCAATTCCTGTCTGCATACAGCCATGCTTTCTTAATCAGTGTAAAAATAATTATTTTCATTTATATGAACAGCTTACCATTTATGCCTAATGATGTGTAGCACAATAGCTGTTATACATATCATTAAATATGTGTCTGATTAACCTTGTTGTAATTTTAATTGCAACACAAAATTCCTCTTGTGCATACTCAGCTATCAAGGACTGTGGCTCATGAAACATGGTTGACTGCTTTCAACGTGAAGGAATTATAGGGAATGTCAGTCACATATAGCGTAAGTCATAGACCTGAGAACAACAGAGCACAAAGGAAAGAACACAGTGTTGGGAGTCAAGTAGACCAAGGACTAAAAACTTTAGGTCCAGTAGTGATACCTACCATGTAGGATTTGTGAAGAATAGAGATGCTGTATATAAGATGTTCAACAAGGATCTTAGAACAAACTAAACTGTTTATTAGCTATTGCTATGTTTATAATGTTAGACTTTAACTTGGAAGGGACTTCTAGAAGCCCATTGGATTAGCCACCTCTGCTTTGCAGGTATGATGTTATCACATCCTCTCTTCTCATTTTCTGCAAATGTGGAGTATGGGACAGCAGTATGATTTGTTCAAGGTCATGTACCTTGTAAGTGAAGGAGAGAAGCTAAGCCAGCTGGTGCCCCACCTTTTCCTTTACTTCCGTCTTTCACTCAGCCCATGCCCACTGCTGGCAAAACAACCTCTGAAGCATACATTCTTCTGGGGTTGAGTCAGTGGCATCCTGTGCCTTTCCAAAGAGAGGAAGCACATTTGAGTCAGGAGGAAATGCAACTGCCAAGTAGGAAAAGATATCAAAGAACAGAGGACAGCTGACCTGTTCTGTGCTGCAAATGTGCCAAAAATCCACATCAAAATGGTTCTGTAGACTCAAGAAACTTGAGAAAATTAAAAATCTGTAAGTATGAGTTACACCCCTTCTCTAGGAAGGAAACTATCCTTCCTGGGGCTGTCTACTCCAATCAGAAGATGTCTTCATGGGGCCTGTGCCCCAGGTTTCCTAGACCTGACTTCTCTGGGTTACCATCTCTGAATACTTTCTTCCTTGCTTAGTATACTTGAACATGGCCCGGGGTATGGACAGACTGAATAATCCAAGCTGTGTTGGGTGATAGCTTATTGTCACTGTGGAGCAGCTGCTTATCAGAGGACCCCGTCTACTGTGTGCAGTCTGCTGCTTTCTCAGAAGGTCTAGCACGGGTTTACAAACTTTCATTCAGAGCTCCATGAATAGACAAGTCAGACTTGACTACTCTCTTTCTTGCCTGTTTTCATCTTCGCCAGGTCTTTTCTCTGAGGCCCTGGAAACAATATATTACAGTTATATGAATTTTGGCATAGTACTTCACAGGGAGGTGAGTTACTTTACTTCTCAGGTGTTCCTGCAAAAAAGTCATTGCAAGGATGAAATAAGAGGATATGAGTAAACTAGACATATATTAATGTGTCTAAAAATATATTAAACATATATTAAGCATGTTTAGAAAATGTCTAGAAAAATGTAGAAAATGATAGTTTCTCTTTTTTCTTGCAAAGTAAAACCTAAATCTAGGAAAACAGAGCTCTAATAAATATTTTCTGATTTCAAAAGCTAGAAGGATTAAAGATGGGATAGGGTGTGAATTCCCCCATCATAATGAATATTTCATTTTCTACATTTAAAATACAGATTTTATAAGAAAAAGAAAAATTATAAAAATTAAATCCCAATGGAGAAGCAGTGTACCTTTCGTGAATATTGTATATATTAGGTATATAATTCATTTTAATATTAACTGAAATTACCTTTCAGACATCAGAAAACTTTAAATAAAGGATGAAAAAGTAGAAGTTTGACATGACTCTGTTAATGAATTTGGAATATGAATGAAGCTCTTTGAGGATAAATATTTTTCTGGTTATGATAAAATCTAGGTATGATTTTTCTGGTTACAAACTTGTGGTTTAGAAGATTATAATGTTTAGAACATCATAGCAAGAGGAGTTATTTTTCATCAGCTCAGGTAATTTTCTTAGGTTCATAGGGAAGGTCCTGGTAAAAGCCAATCCTGTGATTAAAACTGAGGATCCCATGATGCTCAGTGATTTAAAAAAAATCTAAACACATTTATTTTATAATAGCTAAATACACTGTCTTTTAATGTCCTTCTTCATAGCAGTTGTTGAGCAGCATTAAGTGAGGTGTCAAAGAGGGAGAAAATGGGCTTTTATTTAGGTTCTACAGGCTTGAAGTTCTAAAATGTGATTTTCCTAAAAGCCATCTCATTGACATTACTGGGTTCAGTGTGATACATGTATATAACGTTTATATCAAGAAGCCCATCGATCACACCACTCATGCCTCAGATAGTTTGAGAGGATTACTGTGGAAATGTTGGTGTGTGCCAGGATTGCTTGTCTCTGAGACTTGATTACTATAGGCTGGTCTGACACTTAAACTACACAGGCCTATTCATTGAACATGATTTTCATTTGTGCTCCTATGTGCAACTGGTAAGGGTTGGGTGAATGCATTTGAGGGGAACTCTGTAGCTGTTATACATTCATCTAGATAATATACTTGAGGCAGCTGTACACAGAGAGCAGTGGATGTCTACCTTGCAAGCTTTTGAGGAAGATGGGATGGTCAAAGTGCTGATGGAATATTGATATATTATGTAGTGGTATGTAGTGATGACTGCTTTTGGTTTTCTAGCTTGCTCTAGAGGAATAGGAGAATAATCTCCAGAGGTCCCTAAAATTGCTGTCCTTGCCATATGATATAAAAATATATCCTTAAACACACACACACACACACACACACACACACACACACACATATATAGTGATATATATGGATATGTGTATTGTGCTTGGAGTTCTCCAGGAATTGTGCTAAGTTCTTTACATGATTTTTTAAAAATGCTTATTTTTCTGAGAGAGAGAGGCAAAGAGAGGGGGACAGAGGATCCAAAGCAGGCTCTCTGCTGTAAGCACAGAGCCTAACACAGGGCTTGTCACAAACTGTGAAATCATGAGCTGAGCCAAAGTCATATACTTAACCGACTGAGCCACCCAGGCATCCCATTCTTTACATGTTTAATAAGTGTGATTGTTGCGTAATGATCCAGGTACAATTATTAGGTTGCTTTTGTTTCCATAAATTAAAAATTTATCAGCTCCTTCCCTTCCGATCTAACCCAGATTTCAGGAAGTCTAGAATCATTCCTTTGTTTCATGTATCCTCATTTTACAGATGAGGAGACAGTTTCAGAAAGATTAAGTAACTTGCCAAAGGTTAAATTCTAATCAACATAATAAATAGCATGAGAGGTATAACTACTGAATTGGGTTAGCAAAACATTATTTACATAAGAGAAGGCCCTTGGGAACAATGACAGGATTGTTGCCCAGCTTTTCTTTCCCCAGATTATTATTCACTTTAAAAAGCAGTATATGTTTTACCTCCTTTCATGTTCCAAAAGAAGAGGTCTTCATACCTAAAATATAAATTATTTAGCATCTACTGTATATGGGGCCCGGGACTTATGCTAAGGATACAACTGTGAACAAGACAAATGTAATCCCTGTACTCACAGATGTATCCATGAAAAGATAAGCAAACAAATTGGCAATTAATATGTCAGGGACGAGATCTTCGAATGAAGAATTTCTGCTATGGGAACTTAAAGCAAAGCAGCTAATGTCCAGTTATATGATCTCTTTGTAAGAGTAGAGTTACTCTATGAATTTGGAACTATAGATACCTTGTGTGAGAGGTTTAAGACAGAGAAACTGTGACCTGTTTAGGGACAGAAGGTGCATCAGTTTTCTGTTCCTTTACAATGACTATAAACTATAGTTTAAGAGGGCAGAAGTCCAAAATGGGGCTTACATTGCTAAAATCAAGATGTTGGCAGAGCTGCCTTCCTTCTGGATGCTGCAGAGGAGATTCCATTCCTTGTCTTTTCCACTTCTAGCGGCTTCCCACAATCCTTGGCTTGTGGCCACGTCACTTTGACCACTGCTTCTATTGCCACATCTCCTTTGCCTCTAGATCTTTTGCCTCCCTCTTTCATTTGTAAAAGGACCTCTGTGATTACACTGGCCCCATCTGGATGATCCGGGATGCTCTTCACATCTCAAGATCCTTACTGAATCGCATCTAAAAAGTACTTTTTGCTATGCAAGGTCACTATAGATTCTGGGGATGAGGACATGGACATCTTTAGGAAGGGTGCCTAACATAGAACATTAGGGTGAAAATTATAAATATTTGAATTTAGTAATTAATCCAGGTTTTAACTGTTTAAAATAGATAAAATATAGAGGGGAAAGGTATGTAAGTTGAATTGTGAGGAAATTCTCTTCAAACTCATTACTGTCAAGTTTTCAACTTCGCTCTTATTCAGTCTAAGTGTGAAACGCAGATTATGATTGGATCTTAACACTTAGGCCTTGCTCATTACTCTACAGAATGACCTTGAGTTCAAGTGTTAACCCTTCAAATACCTCCAAAGAGCAATTTAAGGTAACTATAAATCAGAACCATTTTTCTTTTGGGATAAAGCAAATAAAAAATAGTGTGCTCACTCAATAATAGGGTGTTATCTCTTTTTTAGCAAATGAGGACAAGACAGTAGAGTGCCTACTATATTTCAGGCCTGTGCCAATTAGAAGAGTAAATTGAAGGAGTGTACACTCCAAAGTTATTGGCCAAAAAACAGAACAAAACAAAGCAAATAAAATACTATATAAGCTTTCCTAATTTAAAATTGATATAAAATTGGATATTAGATTTTATAATGTATATTATATATACTTGTATTAGGGTTCTTCAGAGAAACTGAACATATCATATATTTTTCTAATATATATGAGAAAGAACGAGAGGGAAGAAAGAAAGGGAAAGAGAAGCATACAGAGAGACTGACTCATTTTAAGGTATTGGCTCATGCAGTTATGCAATTGTGGGGGCTGGCATGTCTGAAATTTATAGGGCAGGCCAGCAGGCTGGAAATTCAGGCAAGGTTTCTATGCTACAGACTTGAGGAGAAATTTTATTTCCACTTTGGGAAACCTATTTTTCCTTCTAAGGCCCTTAACTGATTGGGTGAAGGCCACTCATATGGAGAGTAATCTGCTTTACTTAAAGTCAATTGACTGCGTTAATCATATTTTACAAATGCCTTCACTGCAACATCTAGACTAGTGTTTGACAGAACAATCGAGCACCGTATAGTGTAGCCAAGTTGACACATAGAATTAACCATTATAGTGCATACCCAAGGCCAAGAGCAATATTCTTATTCCTCTGGTGGGAGGCAGATTTTTTTTTTTTTTTTTTAGCAGACTAGTCTTGGAAACTGTCAGTAATTCCACTACTAAAGGCTATATTAAAACATATCAACATTTAATAGAAAAAAAACCTCAAAGGTTTTGAGAATTGAAAATTGGGAACATAGTTAGATTTTGATATTTATTATTTTACATGATTTCTTAGTAATGGTTACTCTCATAACCACTGCACAGACATCAATCTACGTAGAAGGACATAGACATAAATCCCTATGTTGATTAATTATTTTGGGAGCCTAGAATCACCTTGAATTAATCAGCCAGGTTACTTTAGAATATGATGTACAACGTTAATTTTATTATGACAACTAGGGAGAAACTAGCTGATTTACAAATGGACCACCTATCATATTGATGAATAGAAACTGCCCGAATGTGGAGGAAATGCTGATTTAGAGCTATTTACAGATATTGATGTTAATAAAAAAATAGTTTTGTCATGTTTAATATAACTAGACAAAATATTTGAAAGGATTAGGAGCTTAAAATGATATAAAATTTAGAATTTAATGAGATTTTTATTCAGTCCCCTTTGAACTATTTTAACTGAAAAAATAAAGTTTTTTAAAAAGCATCAGCAGGGCGCCTGGGTGCTCGGTTGATTGAGTGTCTGACTCTTGATTTCAGCGAGGGGCCTATTTGGAATTCTCTCTCCCTGTTTCTCTGCTTCTCCTCTGCTCACTCTCTCTCTCTCTCTCTCTCTCTCTCTCTCTCTCAAAAAATAAATAAATAAAATAAAAGCCACCAGCAAAATTGTTTTAAAGATACCACCTGATGCTTATTTTGGTGTCTTTTAGGTACCATCTTGCAGGGAACCATTCTAGAGCCGGAATTTCTATATAGAGTGCCCTTATGTTATACATGGCACTCTATCCCATAGAAGAGAGTATTGGTGATTTAAAAAAATGGTCTCAAGGTTATTGTGATTGAATTTAGGTTCTGTATTCATGAGTTTTCCTCAGAAACAGAACCAACAGCACAAATGGACACATACCATTAACCATCATAGAATCTTAACTGATCAAAACTAGGAGTTAAGAGGAACTTGTGTAATGGTAATTACAAGCAAAAAAAGAAGAGGCTACAGAATCAATATGAATTTATTTTGGGTTTGGTATTCATTTCTCAATCAGACCTTTTAAGTACAAATAAAATTCTATTATTAACTGTAACAAAAAGGATAAGATAAAAGGAAAATGATGGTGGAGCCGCAAGAGAAGGGTGTAAATGTCAACCCAAGAGACAAAAGGTGATTTTTTTTTTCCTGATAAAATGGTCCTATTCATTTCCTTCCTAATGGGTGCTCTCTGCTACTTTTCTGCACCATTGAGAGCAGCTGCTGACTTCTCTGGCACCCACATGGTTTTCCTGAAAGCCCAGGGGGGAAGTTAGTGAAGAGAAATTGCAGGCCCAATACAGAGGCAGAGCTGGACTCACGATCTATAACACTGATTTGTAATCCAGTCAGCTTTGTAGATAATCCTTCCTTACTCCCCATTGTGCCATCAAACTGGCTGCAGTGAGAGATAGAGATGTATTTGTTTTTCTACCATTGACCTGTAATCAAAAACTGTAACAGTAGAGCATACTAATTCTAGTCAGCCAAGACAGTAGTTCTTTACTCATCCTCCTTTTTCCTTCCTGAGGTCCTTCCTCTCTGATCTCCTGTCAGAGAGATAGATAGCTGAGTGACTCTTGGCTTGTGTGCATCCTGGTCACTTGCACGAAACCATTAGTAGGCTGTTGTACTACTGCTGCTGCACACCTCTGTGGAGTGCACCCACCTCCTTTACCACCGTGCTCCTCCCCTCCTGCTATTCCTGGTGCCCACAACCAGCCGGACCAAAACAGGAATAGAAAACTTTTCAGGTTATTCCTTTTTATTTTATTTTTAATTTACTTTTAATTTATTTTTATTTTTTGTAGTTTCAATTTTTATTTAAATTCCAGTTAACAAATAGTGTAATATTAGTTTCAGGAGTAGAATTTAGTGATTCACCACTTACATGTATAACACCTGATGCTCATCCTTAATACCCATCACCTGTTTAACCCATCCCCCCTACACAGCAACCCTGTTTGTTCTTTATGGTTAACAGTTTGTTTCTTAGTTTGCCTCTCTCTTTCCCCCACTATGCTTATCTGGTTCTTTTCTTAAAATCCACATATGAATGAAGTCATATGGTGTTTGTCTTTCTCTGACCAACTTATTTTGCTTAGCATAATACACCTAGCTACCTCCACGTTGTTGCAAATGGCAAGGTTTCATTCTTTTTGATGGATAATATTCCAGTGTGTGAGTGAGTGTATGTGTGTGTGTGTATGTGTGTATGTATATATTTATATACTACATCTTCTGTATCCATTCATCAGTTGTTGGACAAATGGACATTTAGGCTCTTTCCATAATTTGGATGTTGATAATGCTGCTATAAACATCAGGATGCATGTATCTTTTCAAATCAGTATTTTTGTATCCATTGGGTAAATACCCAGTAGTGCAATTGCCAGATCATAGGGTAGTTCTATTTTTAACATTTGAGGAACCTCCATACTGTTTTCCAGAGTAGCTGGACCAGCTTGCATTCCCACCAACAGTGTAAGAGGGTTCCCCTTTATCCCCACCATCTGTAACGTCTGTTGTTTCCTGTGTGGTTAATTTTAGCCATTTTGATAGGTGTGAGGTGATATCTCATTGTAATTTTGGTTTGTATTTCCCTGATGATGAGTGATGTTGAGCATCTTTTCATGTGTCCATTAGCCATATGTATGTCTTTGGAGAAATGTGTATTTATGTCCTCTGCCCATCTCTTAACTGAATTATTTGTTTTTTGAGTGTTGAATTTGATAAGTTCGTTATAGATTTTAGATACTAACTCTTTATCAGATAAGTCATTTTCAAATACCTTCTCCCATTCTGATGGTTGCCTTTTAGTTTTGCTGATTGTTTCCTTTGCTTTGTAGAAGCTTTTAATCTTGATGAGGTCCCATTAAGTTCAGGTTTGCTTTTGTTTCCCTTGTCTCCAGAGAGCTATCTAGTAAGAAGTTGCTATAGCAGATGTCACAGAGGTTACTGCCTGTGTTCTCCTTTAGGAGTTTCATGGTTTCCTATCTCACATTTAGGTCTTTCATCCATTTTGTAAATTTTTTTAAGGCTTATTAATTTTTCAGACAGAGAGAGAGACAGAGTGTGGGGGGGGGTGGGAGTGGTAGAGAGAGAGGGAGACACAGAATCTGAGGCAGGCTCCAGGCTCTGAGCTGTCAGCATGGAGCCTGATGCGGGGCTGGAACTCACAGACCATGAGATCATGACCTGAGCTGAAGTCAGACCCTCAACCGACTGAGCCACCCAGGCGCCCCTCATCCATTTTGACTTTATTTTTGTGAATGGTACAAGAAAGTGGTTCAGTTTCATTCTTCTCCATGTTGCCATCCAGTCTTTCCAACACCGTTTGTTGAAGAGACTATCTTTTTACTATTGGATATTCTTTTCTTTATCAGAGTTTAGTTGGCTATATAGTTGTGGGTCCATTTCTGGGTTTTCTATTATGTTTCACTGATCTATGTGTCTGTTTTTGTGCCAGTACCATACTGTCTTGGTGACTACAGCTTTTTAATATAACTTAAAGTCTGAAATTGTGATGTCTCCAGGTGTGCTTTTCTTTTTCAAATTGCTTTGGCTTAAACAGACCAATAACCAGCAAAGAAATGGCATCAGTGATCATAAATCTTCGAAGAAACAAAAGCCCAGAGCCAGATGGCTTCCCAGGAGAATTCTACCAAACATTTAAAGAAGAGTTAATACCTACTTTTCTCAAACTCTTTCAAAATATAGAAATGGAAAGAAAACTTCCAAACTCATTCTACGAGGCCAGAATTACCTTGATTCCAAAACCAGGTGAAGACTCCACTAAAAAAGAGAATTACAGGCCAATATCCCTGATAAACAAATTCTCAACAAAATACTAACAAATCAAATGCAACAGTACATAAGAGTCATTCACCACAATTAAGTGGGAGTTATTCCTGGGATGTAAGCGTAGTTCAGTATTTGCAAATCAGTTGTGATATACCATATTAGTAAAAGAAAGGATAAGAACCATATAATCCTCTCAATACATGCAGAAAAAGCATTTGACAAAGTACATCATCCATTCTTCTAAAAATACCTCAACAAAGTAGGGATACATGGAACATACCTCAACATCATAAAGTTATTCCTCTTTAGTACAACAGGAAGGAATTACAAAACTCAAAGAAGATTTCCATAGAGAAAAGCTATTGATGCTATCAACTTATATACTATGCATCTTGGGAAATGAACATGGAATTAGATCTCATATAAAGTGGCATTGAAGACCTTTGCAGGCTTTTGTTTTCTCACCTGGAAAGAAAATTCAGTTTTTTTTGAGTAAGGGGATGGATCAAATATATGTTAGAGTAATTTCTAGCTAGACTTCCTTAATACTATTTTACAAAGACCTTGTACATTTTAACAGAGATAAACAGTAACAACAAAAAATACACAGAATAGGCCTACATTCTATACTATATACAACATTAATTAAACAACTAAATTTCTCAATAACAAGTAGTTATTTTAACTAATGGGTTCTTTCTTAATTAATATGGCAAAGCAGTCTTGTTTAATGTGTTTACATTTATTCTTCTGTTCCTTAGGCCGATTGTATTTTTAATCTCCCTTTTATCTTGCCAAATTCTATTAATGAGTCTATTTAAATACTCAAAACATTAAGTTAGGAAAAAATATTAACATATACAGCAAATATTCACAATTATCTATCCACAGCTAGCTTTCTTCCCAGCCTATGTATACTATATTTGCCGTTTATTAACTCAGAGATTTTGTTTTCTAGGTAAGCATAAACTTCTTTCCTATCGGATTTCATATGCTTCCAAAAGGTTTTCATTCACAAACTGTGTGTATGTGTGTGTTTATTAATGTTCCTAATTTCGAGGTGGATATTGCAGGTTGGATTTCTTGGGAAGTAGATTCTGAAAGATTGACATGCAGAAAATGTATTAGGGAGTGCCTATGAGATCATTATCTGTGGAGGAGAAGGAGAGGAAAGAGGATTGGCAGAGTGAGAGCTGCCATGGAGACTCTGAAGCTGGAATGGACCTTTGGAGTTGTCCTCTATTGGAACCAAGGGGCTGGGCCTCTATATTTGCATTTGGCCAAGTCATTGGATGTGGCAGATGTTATGAAGAGTGCATGACTTGAGCAAGACTGCTTTCTCCAGGCAAGGACAATTTCCAGAGAAGGCTAACAACTGAGGGATTCTAGCCAGCAGCAGATAAACCACGCTAGTCTTTGTTCTTAAATAGGAAGTTTTAAAGGAGACTCTTTGAACAATGTTTCAATAATTTATCTTTATCTGTACTTTTTCTTATTTTTTATGCAAATGCAGTTCTATCTAAATACTTAGCACTCTCCCTAATGCTTCTCTGAAGATAGATACTTTTTCATCTTTTCATTTTGGGGGTGCTATCTTTACATAATATTAACAGGAAGCTCATTTAAACACACTGCAACATCCAAGTTATTTAAGTAACGAGGAAAAAAGAGAAAGGGGATATATATATACATATATATATCACCATGTAATTTTACCCAGTTTTACACATATTTTTCTTCAAGATTTTACACATATTTCTCTTCCAGCTAATCAAAACAAAATGCTAAAATAACCAAGTTAGTGTCAAGTGTTAGTTTTAAGCTATAATATTTTAGTATCTTTAAATAATATAAATTAAAAATGTGGTTTTGTGTAACAATATATTAATACTAGTAAGGAGATTTTTATGACAGAAAATTTGTTCAGTAAATAAAAAATAAACTGAATTTTTATGGCAGCTTAGACTATAACTTGGTTAAGTTAAAATTATACTGAGTTTAATAGTTTTCTTCAGCTCATAGCTTTGAAGTCAGTCAGTCAGTCATGTGGTCTCAATTTCTGATCACCCATCAATATACTGGTCAACTCTGGGGAGCAGGGAGAGTCTTATGACTAGAAGGACATGCTGAGCCCTTGAGGACTATGGGTTCATAGACTTCTACTTCTTTTTTCTGTTGTTACTTAGGACTTCCCTTCATAACTATTTGTTAAAATCTACATACATGTTTGTGGTGTGTAGAATATAGAGACTACATACATGACTAGTGCTCACCATATCTGTTTCCTTCCTAGTGGGTGGGAAGGCCTCTCTGCCCACTTAGAATTATATCTCTCATTTCCTCTGCCGAGTGAGCTTGGAATCCACATGTTGAGACAACATCTCAAAATCAAATTAGCCTGGATCCCTGAGTCACTGGAAAGAAGTTGCTTTAGAGAGCCACTGGACACATTGTGCGCTTGGCACAGATAGGAAATAACCTGTATTAAGCCACTGAGATTTCAGGGTTTTCTGGTTACCAGAATTATGTTGTCTAATTAACAAAATGTGTGTGTGTGTGTGTGTGTGTGTGTGTGTGTGTGTGTGTAAAACACTGTATTTTATAATATGTGCTCTTGTGTTTGTATGTATCTGTGGTATTTAAAAACTAAATAAATGGGACATTAAAAAGGAGAAGGAAAAAAGATTACTGGTATTTCTTGGTAGCTAATTTCCTGGTGAGTGTCTGATGGTCTCACCTCATCTTTTCTACACCATATAATTTGATGCTTGCCAGCCCACAGGTCCACTGTGCTTAGTCTATAGTGAATGGCTGAAAAGTGGTAGAAAGATAAAATGATAGAATAGTGGCTGCTAACAAAGAGCATTTGCTTCAGAGAGGGACTGGGCAAGGCAGTCACTCTTTTTATATAATAACAATATTAGAACTAGTCAACATTTCTGCCACTTACTTTTTCTGTGGCTACAAGCAGGTAATTGTTCATGTGTAAAGTAAAAATGTCAGCAGAATCATACTTGTCTGTGTCTCTTCAGTCTTCTTACTTAACTAATTAAATGAGATTAATGTTATTATTATTTTTTAAGTAATTAAGCATGTCAGATTTTGCTGTACTCTATGCACTGTACAATTCACGTAGACTACAGTGTTAATGCACTCCCTTGTGTTATCCAGTACTCAACCTGTACAGCTGTATATATGTATTATGCTTTTAAGTATTTCACTTTATTTTTGCCCATTTATCATCATTTGAGGTATTACTTTCATTTGGAAAGTCCCAACTCTTGCCTTAATCTAAGTTATGAAATTGAACTCCAATTCTACACTGCAGCATTAGGCTTTCTACAGTTTTATGCCTTATGTATATTCCATAGAGGTAAACACTTAATAATATGTAGTTTCAGTGTAACTTAGTCGTGGTTCAGATTCTAAAGTTAGAACATAGGGTAAAAATTATGTGTAGTTAAAGCTACCCTTTACTGTGCATGAAGTTTGTGTATAAGGCTATACTGTTTCCTTGTGTATACTAACATTTGAGAATCATGGAGCAAGATGAAATGAAGCTTTTTAAAAAATATTTGTTTATTTTTAAGAGAGAGAACATGAATGAGGGAGGAGCTGAGAGTGGGAGACAGAGGATCTGAAGCAGGCTCTGTGCTGACAGCAGAGATCCCAATGTAGGGCTCAAACTCACGAACTGGGAAATCATGACCTGAACAGGAGTTGGATGCTTAACCTACGGAGCCACCCAGGAGCTCTTGAAAGGAAACGTCTAAATCAGATGAATGGACTTAGAATATCTGTTTAAGATAAATATTTTATTCCTAGATAAATAATTCTTAAATGTTTGTCTTTGCCTGTGGGGTTTACTTTCTCAGTTTTAAAATTAAGTCTCTAAAGATAAACCATTCAATGAGATCATTTTGCTTTCAACTTGGAAAGTCCTGGCACGTAGTAGGTTCTCTGTAAATCTTCGATGGATTTGAGTTCTGTTCAGTCTAATCTTTAAAGAATTGTAGAGAAGAAACAGACCACTTAAAGAAATGGCGAGATTAGCTCAGATAATTTCTTAGAACAAGGAAAGCTGATTAACTGTTCCTAAAAGCAAGACTTGCTATTAAGCAAGTAGTATTTAAAATTGTGCGGTATTGCCACAGGGTCTGAAAAACAGATGAATTAAAAGAGACAGAAAGCCAAGAAATGTATCAACACATATATTCAAATATAGTTCAGAACAAAAATATTATTTAAAATAGGAGAGAGGGAATAAACTAGTCAATATATATTGGAGTAATTGGTTGTCTTGTTCCATCTACCTACATATGTATGTATATATAATTGGAAGTCTTTTTCATACCATGAACAAAACTAGTCTACATCATTCACATATTGAATATTAAATACCTTTTCTCTGCTATCTTACATATATATGTATACCTATAATACTTCAAATGTTATCATACTGTGCTATTCTTTTGAAACTTGATCTTCCATTCCACTCATATTCTTTTCTGGATCACTCATATTCTTTTCTGGATATTTCCCTGTTGGTACTCATAGATATGGTATGTTATATTAATGGATACATAACATCCCTTTGTATAAATGCACACTAATTTGTTTATCAGTAGGTACATATAGGTGGTTTTCTGATTTTTTATTGTTATACTGTTGAAATTAAAATCATCATATAGGTTTTCTTTACACGTACATGAAAGTTTTTGTAGAATATGTACTTGGACTTATTAGGACATGAGATCCACATTACCCACTTTATTAGTTTTGCCAATTGCTCTTAGTATTGAATAGAACAATTTATAATCCCATTCTGTGAGAAATATCCTTTCCCAAAGTCTCATAAAATATTTGTATTTTCAGCTTTTCAAATCTTGGTTTAAGGGTACAAGAATTGTACTTCATTGTTATTTTAATTAGCCAGTCCCTAAGTATTAGTAAGATTGAATACGTTTTCATGTATTTATTGACTCATTTGATATTTCTGTTCTTTAAATTATCTGTGTGTATATGTATGTGTGTATATATATATATATTACATGTATGTGTAATATATATCTGTATTTTAGAGTGTGAGCAGGGGAGAGGGGCAGAGGGAGAGAGAGAGAGAAGAGAGAGAGAATCTTAAGTAAGAGAATCTTAAGGCTCCATTAAGTGTGGAGCCTGATGTGGGACTCGATCCCATGAGCCTAGGATCATGACCTGAGCTGAAATCATGTCAGTTGCTTGACCTATTAAACCACTCAGGAGCCCCTTGACTGCTTATATTCTGTTAGTAAGCCTTATTTATTTGCAGGAGTTCTTTCTTGAAACTAAAACTATCAGTTACATGAGTTGTAAATATCTTTTCCCAATTTATGGTTTGTTTTAAATTTTATTTAATGTGTCCTTTGTTGTATAGAAAATTTTAGGCTAAACTGTACAATTTATCAAAATTTTAATTTTTATGTATGTGTCTTTTTAAATACATATTTTCTTACTAGATTAATTTAAATACATAAATTTCTTTATGTTATGCTCTGCTCACCACAAATTCTTAAATAAAAAGTTTATAGTTTCTTCTACTATTTAAAGAATTTGGGGGACACCTGGGTGGCTTAGTCAGTTAAGCACCTGTCTTAATTTCAGCCTAACCCCAGGGTCATGGGATCAAGCCTCAGGTTGAGCTCTGTGTGGACAGCATGGAGCCTGCTTGGGATTCTGCATCTCTCTCTGCCTTCCCTAGCTCACGCGCTCCTCTCTCTCTTTAAAAAAAAAAAAAATTACCCTAAATATTAGATATTTAATCTATCTAGAATTTTCAAATAGCTGATGATCTATTGTCTTTTGATTTGAGTATTCAATTTTTGAATATTGACTTTAGTGCTCAAATATTGAATATTATATATATATTTAAAAATGTGAAGATTCAGTATTTACAGTACCTGTTATGTCATAGTGAATTGGAATTATTGACATCTCTCTTTTATAATGGGCATGATGTTAAGCTTTCCCTGGAGAAGGCCCTTGAAAGAAATTCCAGCAGGGAGAGAACTTCTCTTCTGGTTTCTGATGTGTTTCCTTCTGCTTCTCTTTGCATCTGCCGCATGGCTGGTCAGTGGTGCCAGTGTTGGGGAAATCTGTTAGTGCTCAGCTGTGTGCCAGAGTGCTCAGTCCCTTGGTAACTCCTCCACCCTGACCTGCATCCAGGGCCATCTTTCCAGACCATTTAGAGGCAGATGCGTGCTCCAGACCTGCTCTGGCCTGGGCGATCTAGTGCACTTCTCTGACAGGAGTGGGCTGTAGGAATACCTTCTGGACTCCCACCCATAGGAGGGGGGACTCTCATTTCAAGTTGCCTTTCTTTGGATACTCCCTCAGCTCTAGGGTAATCTTTAAGACAGATCTTGTTGCAATTTCATAGTCTTATATTATAGAAGTAATTTTATCAACCTCTGATGAGATCCACATTAATATACATATGACCCATTTTCTAATTGATTTATAATATTCTGTCATATTCTTGGAGTGGTTTTGGTAACTTGCCTTTTATGTTTTTTTTAATGTGCCAGTTCTCAATCATTCAATTACTACACATTGTCACTTAAAATTTTTATTTATTTATGTAAATATTTGAGTACAGCTGACATACAATGTTATGTTAGTTTTAGGTGTCCGGCATAGTTATTCAAGTTCTTTATGTTATGCTGTGCTCACCACAAACGTAGCTACCATTTGTCACCGGACAACAGTATTACAGTATCATTGACTATATTTCCTATGCTGTGCCTTTTATCCCATGGCTTACTCAGTCCAGAAATGGAAGCCTGTACCTTTCACTCCCCTTCACTCATTCTGCCCCTTCCCCCCTTCCCTCACAAATATTAGTTTGTTCTCTGTATTTAGAGGTTTGATTATGCTTTTGTTTATTCCTTTGTTTTGCTTGTAGATTCCACATATAAGTGAAATATCTGTGTTTCTTAGTCTGACTTCTTTCACTCAGCATATATTTACAATAGCCAGAATACTCAGGGTCACTTTTAAACCATTCAGTGACTAAAAAGGTTAATCATTATAGTTTTTATGTACAAACTATATAGATTATAAATTTAAAAATATTATATATTAGGGGCACCTGGGTGGCTCAGTTGGTTGGGCATCCTACTTCGGCTCAGGTCGTGATCTTATGGTCCGTGAGTTCGAGCCCTGCATCGGGCTCTGTGCTGGCAGCTCCGAGCCTGGAGCCTGCTTCGGATTCTGTGTCTCCCCCTCTCTCTGCCCCTCCCCTGCTTGTGTTCTGTGTCTGTCTCTCAAAAATAAATAAACATTAAAAAAATACATGTTAATATAAAATGCTTTATATAAAAAATTTTTTTAATATATATTACATATTCATATTGCACAATTGATATTTATACACCCATTGTATATAAATATATACATTATGTAATTATGTAAATATAAATACTGTCAATTTAAATATATGCATATATTTTTAAATAGTTGTATAAAAATGCTTAATATTTTGTAAAGTGTGTCCCTTTCTTATTCTTTAAACTCATTTTGGCATCTCCTTTCCCTTTGTTCTTGACACTAATTTTAGAACTGGCTTCTCAAAGTGTTGAAAGGTTTCTATAGAGTATCAGTTAGTCTTTAATTAAACATAGATTCATTTAGGAAATATTAGCACTTTTACAATACTGAATCCTGCCATTCATGAACATGGTATTTCTCTACACTTATCCATATATTTTTTTGTCTTTTATTGAAAAATAATTATTTTCTCTAAAAACTACACTTAGGTACTTCTATATTTTTTGCTATTCTAATGAATAGGATTTTTAAAATATGCTTTCTGATGAGTAAGAAATGTTTTTATGTGTTTATATTTATCTTGTAATTAGAAAACTTACTGAATTTTCTTATTAAACCTAAGTTTTGTTTAGGGATTCTCATCGCATTTTCTTTTTTCTTTCTTTTTTTTTTTCTATCTTTTTTTTTGTTGTTGTTAGTTTTTAAAGTAGGCTCCGAGTGGGTGTGGAACCCAAGGCAGGACTAAACTCACAACCCTGAGATCAGGACCTGAGCTGAGCTAGAGATGCTCATGCATTTTCGTTTCTTTTCTTTTTTCTTTTTTCTTTTCTTTCCTTTTCTTTTCTTTTCTTTTCTTTTCTTTTCTTTTCTTTTCTTTTCTTTTCTTTTCTTTCTTTTCTTTCTTTCTTTCTTTCTTTCTTTCTTTCTTTCTTTCTTTCTTTCTTTTTTTAAGTTTATTTCTTTATAGAGAGAGCACGTGGGGCAGGGGTAGAGAGAGAGAGGGGAAGAGAGAGAATCACAGGCAGGCGTTGTGCTGTCAGCTCAGAACCTGATATGGGGCTCAAACTCATGAACCATGAGATCATGACCTGAGCTGAAAGCAAAAGTTGGACACTCAACAAACTGAGCTACCCAGGTGCCCCTCATGCATTTTCTAAATGTACTTTCATATTATATGTTAATGATGACAATTTCCTCTTACTGTTTCCATTTTTGAAATGCCTCACTTATCATTTTGTTTATATTGGTTCTTCAATATAGCCAATCCAGTGTTTATTAGAGGTGGTAGTAAACACCATTGCTTGGTTCCTGATTTAAAAGAAAGGCATCTAAAATTTCACTATTTAGAGTGATATTTACTGTACTTTTCAGTCAAATGTCTAGGGAAAATCCCAAGTGTTACTAATTTCTTATCAGTTTTAAATCACAATTAAGAGTTGAATTTTATTAAATGCTTTTTCTCTATCTACTGAAATAATTATATGATCATATGACAGCTTGAAGTGGAAAATCACATTAATAGATTTTCTAAAATTAAAACATCCTTTCATTACTGAGTAAACTCTCTCAGCATAAAAGGCATTTCATAACTTGATTCACCAATCATTTAGTTAGGGTTTTGCATACGTACTTAGAATCATTTAGTTAGGATTTTTGCATAACTTTCCTTTAGTATTCTGTCATTGCCCAGTTTTAGTACCAAGGCTTTTCTAGTATTATAAAATGAGCTAGGAATGCTTTTACTTTTTTCATCATAATCTGGAACAATTTGCATAAAAACAGATTACTTAAGAGGGCTTTTATGTGAGTAGTTTTTGACTCCTAGTAATTCAATTTTCTCCATAGTTACATATTTTCTCAGTCTTTCTATAGCAATGCAAGTGTATTTTCATAATTTATATCTTTATAAAAGAATATGTAATTTATCTGCATTTTCATAAATTTCTGCATAGTATTTCCACTCCATAGTCTTTACACATCTGTCTTTATAATCCCTAATAGTTTTTGTTTGTATTTTTGCTTAACCAGTCATGTTTCTAAATAAATTTTTTACTTATGTTTTTCAGAGCTTCTTTTGGTTTCACTGATACTGTCTATTAATTCTTTACTTTCCTTCAGTTTTCTGCTTTTATCATCACATCTTCCCTTGTTTTCTCCTCGGGCTTGCTCTCTTCATTTTTTGTGTCAAATTTTTGATCCAATTTTAGGTTATAAGCATGTCTTTTAAAAACTTTATATTTTATGTTAGCTATATCCTACAAGTTTTGATGCATTGTAGTTTAATTATACAATTCTAATTATTTTATTATTTCCTTCGTAATTCCTTCTTTAACCAAAGACATATTTACAAATGTAATTTAAATTTTCAAATGTATTTGTGCTTCATAGACTTTTTAAATTCTGATTCCATTGCATTTTGCAAGAGGATTTGGTTGATCATGGTTGTCAGTTTGTTTAAACTTATTTCATAGATACTACACAGTCAATTTTTATATTTTGTATGTATATTTGGAAAGTATACATTCTGTTAATGTGGTCTTATGTATATAAATGCACATCTATTAGATTGTATTTTTATTCATGTGCTCTATATGATTTCTCTCTTTTAGATAATTAAATTTTTATTATATATTATATATATCTCCATGTGTATTTCAGGTATATATACTTACTAATAAATTTCTGAGAGATATATATTTAGTCTGAATGATAGTGGATTTACTGGGTTTTCCTTATTTTTCTGTAGTGTTTTAAATATTTTAAGATTGTCTTGTTAAATACATACAAGTTAAGGATTTTTATATTTTTCTAGCAAATTATTTCTTTTGTGAAATGTATCTAGGTTTATATTTATATTTATTTATTGGAATCAGGACTCATTTTACTTACTTAATACAAGGTTTATTTTTCATCTATTCTGGAAAATTTTCAGCCATTGTTTCTTTGGAATTTTCCTATCCTACAATGAACTCTATTCTTTTGAGACTTTTTATGTAACATAAGTTGGATCCTCTCATATGCCTACATAATTCTGCTTGAATTGAGCCCTATTTGATACTAAACATTTTCAACAAGCTCTTAGTTTTAATAATTGTATTCCTAATTTAAGTTTATTAGATTTCCCTCTGAGACACTCCTATTCTTTTTCTTTGTTGTTACTTATAGGACTCTGTTCCTTCCTTTGTACCTTCAATAATTCTTAAAATATTTACTTTGTGGACACTTTATTTTTTATTTTTGTTTTTATTATTATTATTTTTTTTTACTTTGTGGACACTTTAGATTGTTTGATTTCACAGGTTTTTTGGGGTACTAATTCTCATGTTCACTACATCTTATTTCTGTCTCTCCCTCATGGTGGAAGTGACTGTTAAGAGTTTCTTTTCTATTTTTCCTTTTTCTCGTTGTATGTGTGTGTTCTATGAGGAGTAGGTTGTGGAAGTTTTCTTCAGAGTGATTTTTGGTTTACATTTGCCAGTGCCCTAAGAGATGTAATTGGTCCAGTGTCAATTTCTGTGTAAATTTCGTAGGCATTTTTGCACCACTGGTATACTGTAAATTTGAAATTTATATATGCAGAGTACAGGTTTGGGGTTTCAGTTTCTAAGCAGATACTTATATATTATATACAATATATTATATATAAAATCCTAGTCAGACACAAACACTTACTTATGACTTTTCTGGGCCTGAGGGTATGATTTCTTTAATTCCATTTTAATTTACAGGGGGAAATTTCTCAGGGTCCAAGTCTCTCATCAGGGACAACAGTTCCAACTCTGTGGCCTTTCTGTCAGGAAGAATGTGTTCCCTACTTGTGTAAGAATACTCTGCTCTTACATGTTGGGACAATTTTAGATCTCCTTTTTCCTTTGTCTCATACTTTATTTTTTAAAATTATTTTATTTATTTATTTATTTATTTTACAGGGAGAAAGAGAGTGCGAGTAGTGGAGAGGGTGAGAGAGAGAGTGAGAGAGAGAAAGAGATAATCTCAGGCAGGCTGCACACTCAGCATGTAGCCTGAAATGGAACTGGATCCCAGAACCTGGGATCATGACATGAGCTGAAATCAAGTGTACTGACTGAGCCACCCAGACTCCCCCTTCATCTCATATATTAGATCTTCTATTAGAGTGTTACCTCTTGTGCTTTGTTCTTCTGATTTCAAGTTTTTGAAACCTGAATATTTTTTAATGTCAGCTATGTTTTTTTCTTCTAATTGTTATATTTTACTCAGCATTTTTAAGTGTTTAGAATGAAGTGGAAATCTGTATTTCAGTCTACCATGTTGTAAGACTTCAATTCAGTCAATTTTTGTATGCATGTTTTAGTATTTTAATTTTTTAGCATAATTATAGATTTACGCAGACTGAATTTATACTGCCTTTTCCAATTAGTGCATCTTGCTGTATATGAAAAAATTTCTTTCCTCAGTATTTGTATTCTTTTAGATTTCCACCATCATTATCTGAACAATATAAGTTTTTATTTTATTATTAGCATTTGGGATTGGGATATATATGTATATAATTTTTTGTTACATTAAGAAGATTTATTATGCAGAATATATTTACATATATGTATTACAATGATGACTGTAATTAGACTTATATTAGAAATTGTATTAGAAAATCAAAAGAATAGCATTTAAAGAAGTTCACATGTCAAAAAAGAGGTCAAATGCTAAGAATGATTTCAAAACCTTCTTTAAATTAATTCATTATAAGCCAGAGTCTGGCTTTATGGCTGATAAACTAATTCTACTTTTTCAGTGTTGAAGCCTTGATCATATTCAGGTTCTGTTTCTTGCTCTCCTAGCTCATAGAGACTGAAGTAGAAATACAGAGTATTAGATTGTTGACTCACAATGAGTAATGTATCAGGCAGAATGAATGAATTCTCATTAGCCTGATACTATTTTGGAATCACAATAAGAATATATGTTTAATATTTTTTGAGCTTTAATATCATCAGGGCCTCATAACTTGATATGTCAATTCCTGTAATAGGAGTGGACCTGCCTGATAGGCCTGTATTCCCATACATCTAACACAACCTCTCCTGCATTGACCAGTGCCTGTTTCCTCAGGGGCTCTTCTGTGTCTGTGCTTCTGTTGCTAAATAATCTTGCTTTGGGTTGATGTATGCTATTTTGAATTATTGTCTTCTCTTCAATCAGGTTCTGGATATGTTTTTGTTAACCTTTAAGGCTTTCTCTCTCCTTAATGTATTTGAGTTTGGAGTACTACTTCTATGCCTTGTCTACCGTTATTATTACTAGAACTAGCTGCTAAGATCCATTGAACTCTTCATATTACTTGGCTACCATGGTATATTCTTTTATGTGCATTCTATCATTTAAACTTGTAACAGAGCCCTGGGAAGTAGAAATTGTTGTTATATCTGTTTTGCTGATGCGTAGAGTTCTAAGTGACCAACTTATCCAGTGAGAATGTGACAGGTTTATAGTTTATATTAAGTGTATTAACTTCAGAGCACTTCTACCCACTTTAACTTTCACTGGTTCTTGGAATAAAGAGAGAGACATACATCTTTCACATTTCTTTGTAGCCAAATAATAGTATATTAGATTAGAACTATAGTGATCATCCTTATTTTATATGTGAGGACATAGATCTAGAAGGTCAGGGTTTTGAGTACAACCACAAGCCAGTAGGTTTCTAGTTCAGCTGACTGGAATCATGATCTGTTGGTCCTGGGATCTTTCCAGCATTTTCAGTGTTATTTCCTCCTTCTCATTTTCCTTCCACATCCCCCCTTTATAATAGTGGAGCATTTCATTTATAGGAGTGCCTGGGAAAGATCAGTCATGAAATGATTGTGGTTATATATTGATTAATGGTATTTACCTGTCTGTATAGGTACATATAATCATATAAAGGTGAAGAAATGACTGCTGTCATTACTAGGACATGGTTACTGAGTTTTTTGGATGTGGTGATCAGTTTTCCTTTGTTTTTTTTCTTTCCTCCCCTAAACTATACATCATTTTTAACCAACCGAACAAGTAGGATGTTTGTAACACAGTAAGATTGAGGGATACAAAAATCTGAGTTTCAAATGCTACCTTAAACAAACAAAATCTGTGTGAAAATTTCTATCTAGTACTCAGCAGGCTGAAACTAGCTAAATAGCTAGTTCAGAGAGACATCCCACTGAGAGCATTCCCTTTTTCATATATTCTGAATAGAAAGTTTGTGGCTCTGCAAAGAATGGCTACTTTCTAGCTAAAATACAGAAGCATTATCATTGTTCAGCTGAGTGTCTATGTGGGGCTGCTATATCCCAAGACTTCATTCTCTTTCATTTCTAAAATGATTGAAATAGCATGGTAAAGGATTCAGTCCTCTGAAGCCAGGTAGTACATAGAAATTATGTAACAGTAATTCCAGATGGGAGGGATTTTGTTTTTGTTTTAAATGTTTTAGTTAACATTATGGCTGTGCAAGATGTCATCTTGGCAGACTTGAAGATCAAGGTTCTTTTTTCAGGTGTGGCATATATGCCAAAGCTAAGACATTGCCTCTGGCTCATTGGGCCCATGTGTACTAACTCTTAATAATAGCTGCCAATTCCAGTAAGAGAGAAAGCAGTTAAGTGCCCATACTTATCCCTCCTTTGTTGAGCCTGACAGGCAAGGTGACATTGTGATGATGCATTACTGGTGATGGAGTCACCAGGAATTGAACAAACTAAGCATTATTATCCCAAGTAGCCAAAAGAACATTCTTCGAGAAAACAACTAATTTGTCAGGCAGTCCCAGATACTGAGAACCCAATCCTATAGACTTAAAGTTAGAACTGCAAACTTCAGAAATAAATAATCACTATAAAATTTAAAGGATTAGAATAGTTTATTTTTCTATTAATGCAGTCTCTTTTCCTGGAGAGAGACTATTCTCATATTTAGGGGATTTATTCATATGTATCTGAATTAATATAATTTATATAATTTAAATATAATAAGTATAACAATATAATTTTAAGTATAGAATAGAGATAATGATATCTATACTTAAAATCATTTTAAGTATAGAGATATGATATCTATGCTTAAAATATAGTTTTCCATTAAAATTTGATGTAGTCTAATGTTATTTAAAATTTAACAACTGTCAAAGAGAATGGCTTTAGATAGACTTTGACTCCTCATTTAAAAATCTAAGAGGTTTTTCTTAATTTTTCCTAATATGAACAACCAACATTTTATTTGTTTTATCTTTATTTTTAATGCTTATTTATTTTTCAGGGAGAAAGATAGAGACAGAACATGAGCAGGGGGAGGGGCAGAGAGAAGACGACACAGAATCCAAAGCAGGTTCCAGGCTCTGAGCTATTAGCACAGGGCCTGACCTGGGGCTTGAACTCATGAACCGTGAGATCATTACCTGAGCTGAAGTCAGAAGGTTAACCGACTGAACCACTCAGATACCCTAAAGAATCAGCATTTTAAAATTTGGGCTGAAAGGGAATAGTCAACAGCAAAAAAACTGTTGTAGAACAGAGTTAGGCAATGTGGGAAGGTCCATTTTTTACCAATTTCAACTTCTATGAGGAGAGTTTTTACATGGTTAATTAACAAAGATTTATTCAGTACCTACCCACGTTCACTTTCTGTGTTAGGTATTGAGTTTATCCAAATGGTTCCTGCTATCCAAGAATTTGCTATACAGGTGGAGGACAGACAAGTAACTAGGATAACAACACAATACAGGCCACATTTAGAAAGAAGATGGTGACATGCTGCAGCCTGGAAGAGGAATTAGGTAGAATTACGTACCAGAGGTGATAGTGGAGCTGAATCTTAATGGATAAGAATCCAGTTAGCCAGTAGAAAGGGAGAGGAAGGAGATTCCAATCCTAAAACAAGTATAAGACCACAGGGCAAGCCCTAATGGAAATAATCTCATCTAAATGAGACCATCTCCCCCAACTGTCTTTGAGAACTGCAGACTGGCTTGGAAAGAGCCTCTGCTTCCCATCCCTTAAAATTCCAAACTGGCTTCGATCTGCAAATATTTTGTAATGATACAGTTGCTAATGGTCGTGCATTTGTTGATTTGTTGTAGTAATTACATTTATTGTGTTTTCCTTACTTTTTGGTATCCTCTTAGTTGACAAGGAAGGAGTTAATTTTATTTTGTTCAGCATTTTCTAGGCCCTACAGTATATTATGCCAAACCCAATCATCTATTTTTTCTTCTTTCTACTGATCTGTATCCAGGGATTTTTCCATTAATTTTTGTCCTTAATTAACTCTTAAATGTTGCTTCAAGGCTAACCACCTATATATGTAGATTTAGAATTTTCCTAATGTCAAGAATGATATTTTAGCCAACTTATTGTGAAGAAAATTATACTTATATTTCCAATGGAAAGCAATTACTTCATTGAAATTTTGCTGTCATAATGCACATGATTATAGCTCATGGTCACTTGTGTTTATAAGTGAAAGGGGCCATTTACGTTTCTGAGTTTTGTCTATCCTTTTTTTCACAGCTTGGTTAAACAACTACTTTCCTTTCATATAAGAAAATGCAGTTGCTTTCATCATTTACAAAGTACATAGAATATAATATCCTTTTTTATTTCAGAGATTACTTTGAAAAATGAGAGAAGTTGGTCAAATTTCAGATATCTTAAATATTAACACTAACTGGTTTCAAAGCCTGTAAATATTAGTGTTTTAAAATTCTCCATATGCAAATCTCAGTAGTGTATCATATAGAACTTTAAGAAATCATATGACTCTCTTCTTCTTCTTCTTCCTTTTTTTTTTTGATTAAACACAGTACCATTTTAGGATAATGTGTGCCAGCTTCTTTGTTTGTGTAACAGTTCCTGACATGGATCTTTTCAAGCATAGTAACGAGTATGAATTGTGCTCGCCTAAAGGCTATGAAACCCAAAAACTGTGAAATGGAGTTCAAGCACAGCCCTTTATAGCTTGGTGGAAGTTCAGCTGTAGTTTGGGGTAATTTAGTCAGCGGTTTCAAAAAATACTTTGAAAACTTTATCTATGCCATAAGCATTCTTGTACTGGACTGTTGTGAATATTGAAAAGTAAGTTATTTTTCCATTCATTATGCATTTCCTACTTTGTGGGAATAAAGACCACTCACTGAATGTTTGCTAGCTTGACTGCCAATTGAAATGTATGAATAATTGATAATACAGTGCATTGACTGTCTTTCATTGCAAGTCCCTCTACATGTTACCCCAGGATTTTGGCTTAGGAAATAAGGTGGTGTGACCACATTTCAGAAGTCCAGTCTTAATATCTATTGCTTCAAATATTTCTGTGTAACATTCCTTGAAATTTAATCCAGTTACAGAAATAAGATGAAAAAGCAAAAAAAAAAAAAAAAAAAGTTTCCTGCTTTTGCTAATTGCTGGGTTCCCTCAGCTCTCCCTGAGAGCTCTTTCTGCTTTTCCATCACCCCTTTAAATAGTTCCCAAGCTTAAAGTCCCTCTGTTTGAAATACCTACAGTGGTATTTCTTTTCCTGACTAGACCTTGACTGATAAATATTCTGTATGCTCCCATTTCCTTCTTTGAAAATGGAGATAAAATTACCTACTTCAGAGGGCTCTTTTTAGGAGTACAGTTGTAAAAGACCTTTGTGATGCAGTCAGGGGATAGAATAACAGACAAACCAGCAGTGGGGGAAGGTTGCTATAGAAGGGGAGGTGCCTGGAAATGCTGATAAAAGGAAAATAACATTTACTGAGTGTTTCCTTTGTCCTCCAAACCCTAACCATGTGAGGTAATGATCATTATTTTCATTTTTAAGATGAAGAAAATGAGGCTTGTGGATACATGGTTAACATATAAAATCAGAACCCAAGTCTGTCTGTACCCTAAATTTATATGATTTGTTTTGTTTTTCTGTCTACCATGATGACTCCTTTTAGAAAAATTTCAGGTATAAACTATGTACTAAACAGTGATGAATTAGGCAGGCTCTGTTTTCAGGAATGAGATCTATAGTCATTGACAAAAAGCGGAGCATAATTTCTTAAGTAATCCTGCTTTGTTTACATAAGTTGAAGAAAAATACTATTGACTTTAAACACATGTACACTTTTTAGAAGAAGGAGGGAGGGGTGCCTGGGTGGCTCAGTTAAGCATCAGACTCAATTTTGGCTCAGGTCACGATCTCATGGTTCGTGGGTTCGAGCCTTGCATCAGGCTCTGTGCCTACGCTGCGGAGCCTGCTTGGGTTTCTCTCTCTCTCTCCTTCTCTCTGAACCTCCCCTGCTCACTCACTCTCAACACAAATAAACATTAGAAAAAGAAAAGAAGAATGGAGTTCTAACCTTGTCTTAGCACTCAGGCCTAGAACACCTCTTATCTAATCTCTAGTTATTTGCATTTTTAGTGCTTTGTCATGTTGATCAAGATAAGTTATAAATCAGAAATATTTTGACTTTTATTGCCCATATTGTCCATGTGAATGCTACTTTTAATTACCATCTATTTTCCTTTTTACTGTTTTATCCACAGGGTCTAGAAAAACTGTTTCCTATTATCAAAAATAAGATGACTAGGCTCAGAAATTATTTGTGGAAAAAATACAAATCTCTAATCTGAATAAGAGAGAGACACCTTAAAATAAATATTCCAGGTGTGAAAGTTAGACACTGTAACAAGTGCAGATTCCCACCTCAGTTTTTAAGTTTATAAACTTTAGAAGGACTTGAAGAAGTTTCTTTATGTTTATCATAAAGAATAAGGATCTTTGAATTTTGTTTAGACATTCCTTTATGTTTTTGGCAGTTTTTCAGGCAAAACAGTATAGTTTATATAAGGAAAATAACATGGAAAAATGATTTAATAGCATGGCA
The DNA here is from genome assembly GCA_028646485.1 of Cryptoprocta ferox. NCBI lineage: Eukaryota > Metazoa > Chordata > Mammalia > Carnivora > Eupleridae > Cryptoprocta > Cryptoprocta ferox. The sequence continues at coordinate 27,616,761 of CM053578.1, read as the reverse complement.
GGCTACATGAAGAGAACTTCAAAAGCTTCTGACAGCTGTGGAGGGTGAGCTCATGTTTTGTGGAATGTAGGAGAGAAGACAGGTGAGCACAGACTTCGGATTTCCCACATACAGAATACCTGGGAGGTCTGCATACTACTGTGGGAAGCAATGATTTAAGGAAGGAAAACTTTAACTAGACACACATCAATGAGGGAGGGAACCAGTATTGATAAAACAAAAAGGAATCTCAAGGAATGCGAATATCACTTCCAAGAATTTTGTTCACATTCATTTAATTGATTTTTACTTTGTCTCTCATTAGATGTGATTTTGCATTCATTCGCCTAGAGCCATACCACCCTGGATTCTGATCTCCTTAGATGTTATAAGATTGAGCAAAGTTTAATCCAAAGTTAAGTTGTCGGGGAAGAAAAGACCACCTAGGAGAGTTGTGCATGTGATCACTTAACTCCAGAGTTACTGATGCAATAAGAAATCTGTGAAATAATATGGCTTCTTAAATTGAAACCTAAAAAAAAATAAATAAAAATCTGAAATTGATTGAAATAGAGAAAGTTAGAAAACAGTTTTATGACTTTTGTTGGCTGTATGTTATGTCTTTTAATCTTCAGTTGGTGTTTATATTACTGAATACTACCTGATTGAGGAAATCAAGAGTTAACATTTGTTGATAGCTACTAGATGCCTAGCACTGAGGGACTGTGTAGCTTACATGACCCCCTCATTTACACCCACAACAACCCTCTCAAATACGCACATGTTTTTAACTCCTGTTTTGCACATGAGGAAACTGAGGCTCAAGGATGCCAAATCTATTGCTACAGAGCTTGAATAGGAAGTGAAAAGACAAAGTGTAGGATTGGTGAATAAGAGCCTATGAAACAGTGCCAAAAGTTTAAGAATGTTTAGGGGTCTAATGATTTTAAAACGTCTTCGATGTTAACTTTTAGGCTGTAGGTTTAGGCTAAAATGAAGCCATTTATTGGGCAAAATGTGCATCAAACTGTTGGTACTCCTTGAAGGAATGTGTCAGTTTTTTAATCATAAAGGGATAGAGACCTTAGGATTTATGCCAATCTCCAATTTATCTAAAAGTCCTCCCACAATTTCAACATGCTACCAGCACTGACTGTGAATGAGCGTGGCTATGAAAATACATAAAGTGTGGCTGCGCCATTAATCAGGTACGATCTTTCAAAGCCTCATAAATTACAGTGATCAATGCCAAGTCTCATGTTGATGACTTGGGGACTAAACCCATGGATCAGCCTGACAGAGACAAATAAGAAACTAAATAGGGACGTGATAGTCTCTTAGAGGTGGGAGCTACTTGTTAGATTTTCAGACATGTCATTTGTGAAAGATGGTAGATAACTTGAAAATCTGCGTTCCCCTCATCTATGATTCCTTATGCTTATAAGTGGAATTTTGTGCCATTCTTTGCAGATTTTGTTTTGGTTTGAAACAAAAAATGGCAGCATCTAAGTAATTGTGATCAAAATATACATCATTTTTGTACAAGTCTCAAATGAATTTAAATTAAAAGCAAAAAAAAAAAGGTATATTACCCTTTTTTGTGAGATTATACTTAGAGATTCAATGAGAAGTTTTAGGTTGATTTTTCTGACAGTGTAATACCATTGGTAACTGAAACTTGAAAAATTTGTGACAGTATGAACAAAAATATATGTCTGCCTTTTCATTGTCATTGCAATACTTGCAAGTGTTCTTATAGATACTCAAATATAAAATTTAAAAGGTCTACTTATTGAAAAGCAACAGAATCTGCGGTACGTGTCTGATGTCTTACTCCTTATATTCACTATTACCTTTGGAGAGTCAGTGTGTGATTAGGAAAACGGAAGCCACTATTTATTGTCTTTGATAATAGACAGAATGAGAAGCATCCAGAGTTGTGGGACACCAGGAAGGAAAAGGCAGGAACTCGCTTGGCTTGCAGAATGGAAGTGGTGGATCTCGGAGCTTCTTTTGGAGCTGCTACAGATCTGAGGTACATCCAGGAAGAGCCAGGTGACAGAATCAGCTAGCAGCACGGAATTGAGGGATTCCCAAGTCCCAAGAAGCTTATTCAGCTCTCGCAGCTGCCTAGAACACTTGAGTGGACACTTTGCAGAAGTTCACCGTGAAGTTCCTGAAAACTTCACATCTGATATCCCTGCATGTGTCTAGCATGATCCACCTCCAGTGAATAGTATTTTTGTCCCTTTCATTTTCCAAAGCTCACATAAGTGACTATCAGTGGTAGAATCTAACCCTATAGGAAATGATGCAGGAGAAAGGATTCTGGAGAATGTGATGTGAGTCTCTCTTGCATTGCAGAGAACGTCATTGAAGAGATGGCAGGGAAGTTGACAACAGTTAATCTGACACAGTCCAATCATCTCATCATTCTGTGACAATCTTTTACCCATATTTAAACTTCTGACAGCCACCCTCACCACCACCATGAAACCATGATTTTAATATGACACACACATACACATATCCATCATGTGGCTGAAGCCATGATCAGTGTCTCTAGAATGAGGAAGGATACAAAGTCCTATGTGTCACAATACCAATCTCTAGGTGATATTCAAACCTTTCCTAGCCTAGTCACATCCCTCTTTTATGTCCTGTAATTTAAAGATCAAATTACAGGGGCGCCTGGGTGGCTCAGTTGGTTAAGCCTCCGACTTCGGCTCAGGTCATGATCTCACGTTCGTGGGTTCAAGCCCCGTGTCAGGCTCTGTGCTGACAGGTCGGAACCTGGAACCTGCTTTGGATTCTGTATCTCTCTCTCTCTCTGCCCCTCCCCTTCTCATGCTCTGTCTCTCTCTGTATCAAAAATAAATAAAACATTAAAAAAATAAAAAAAAAGATCAAATTACAGGGTAAAAAGAATGAACACACCATATGTTACAAAGTAGGGTAGAAGACTTGTCTTTTTACTTCTTACTGATCAAGAGGGTCTACAAGTGGATCTGATGAAGAGACATCAACCATTATCCAGAGATTCTGGAGTTTGAGCTTGACACTGACCAATGTTTCCTTTAGGGTTGGTAAATGTTATTTGCATGCAGAAAGGAGATGTTTTGATAATAATTACTTAGATGCTGACTTTTTTTTTTTTGGTTCAAACCAGAAAGCAGGCTTTTAAGTCATTAGAGCTTTTTATCAAATGTTTCTGGTTCACCTGAATAAGTAGTAAGATTGCCTTTCTCCCATGCTTATAAATAGCGATGGCCACATGACTTGTTTTAAACAATGAAATATGAGCAGACATGATGTACTTGTATGCTCTAAAGGTCAGTGCAAGATTTGCCATGCTCTCTCTCTTTCTCTCCCATAGTTACTGGCAGTGTTACAAATACCAGCCATTTCATGAGGATGATGAGTAGCAGAGCCTCTACCTAAGCTCTGTTGGGCATATAATGTGTGGGAAAGAGCCAGGATAGTGATTATAGACAATATTATAATCATTGATTTTGCAGAGACATTAGATCTTAATTAGTTCCAGCACAAAAAATAAATAATTATGTGACATGATGGAGGTAATAGCTAATGCTATAATGGCAGTCATATTGTAGTATGTAAATATATCAAATCAACATGTTATACACCTTAAACTTGCACAGTGTTGTATGTTGTATATATTTCTTTTTTTATTTTATGTAAAAAAATTTTTTTAAGTCTATTTTTTATTTGAGAGAGAGAGAGAGACAGAGAGCAAGCATGCACAAGCAGGGAAGGGGCAGAGAGAAGGAGTGACAGTATCCCAAACAGGCTCCATGCCTCCAATGCAGATCCCGATGTGGGGCTCAAACTCACAAACTGTGAGATCATGACCTGAGCTGAGACCAAGAGTTGGAGGCTTAGCCAACTGTGCCACCCAGGTGCCCCTTATGTTATATATGTTTCAATAAAAATGAAGAAAGTGTGGAAGAAACAAACTTTTATTGTGTTTACTAACTGCTAGGTAGGGGTTTATTACTGCAGCCATTCATTCTGAATGATTCATTCAGAATGATTCAGTCCATTACTGAATCCCATTCTAAATAGTATCCACTAGACATATGAAAAGAAATACAGTATCAAGTCTTAAGGTTCAAAACCTGTCCGTGGGTGCCTGCGTGGCTCAGTCAGTTAAGTGTCTGACTTCAGCTCAGGTCATGATCTCGTGGCTTGTGAATTCAAGCTCCGCATTGGGCTCTGTGCTGACAGCTTAGAACCTGGAGTCTGCCTCAAATTCTGTGTCTTCGTCTCTTTCTCTGCCCCTCGCCCACTCATGTACTATCTCTCATTCTCTCTCTCTTTCTCTCTCTCTCTCAAAAATAAATAAACATCAAAAACAAAAACAGAAACAAAACAAACAAAACAAAAAACCTGTCCAGTACTTGGAAAAAAAAAAACTTATTAGAAAATGACCTTAATATTAAATGCAGCTTAGAAAATAGTTTAATATATTTAAATATTGAAGATAATAATAACTACCTCATAAATTTGTTGAGAGGTTTGATCAATGTGTCAAGACCATAGTAGTTACTCAAGATATATGGCAGGGTTTAAATATTTACCTTTCAAATTTTTATCCTGAATATGCACATGAGGTGCTTTGGATCAGAGACTTCTTAGTAATTACTTCCCAGTAATTAATAAATGTGTCTGTCCCCCTTGCCCACAGCTTATCACTGGGACAACATGATGAAAGTTAATGGAGTTTCTCCCATATGAGTAGTTAGACATTCCATAGGCAAGTGATGAGGAAAAATTATGTTTCTTGCTTACATGGGGAAAGGATATATAGCTGCCTCGCTCCACTCTGAAAGGATCTCTTTGGAAATGTAATGGTTCTTAATCCTAGCTTTCGTTTGACAGTATCACTGACCAAATGCTTTGGTATATTTACACACATATATTTATATCTATTGAATTTTGGAATATATATATGTCAATTTTTCGAAAAGAGAATGGCTGCTTTTCCCAGTGTTCTCCAGTAATAGAAAGCCTTCAATCACCCAAATCCCATGTCACCACCTTTTTCCTTCTAACAGTCCTGTTCACTCTGCTATTTGGCAGAGTTAAAAAAGAAGAAGAAGAAAAGTTTTGGGCTGCTGACAATGTCCAGAAGGCAGTGATGTGTGGCCATGGCACAGGGCAGTAGCTGCAAGATGTTTTCTTCGGAAACTAACTAGAAAGTCACGGAGCATGAAAAAACCCTTTTCTAGACAATGTGAAATGAAACAGGAAAATATACTCCCAATTACTGTCCTACATAAATATCCAAAGGGAACAAAGAGCATCAGTCAGGAGGCTATTGTCTACCTAATTATGTTCCAAATTGGAAATGGCAACTTGTTTTCTTCCTCACATAATAGTTCTCTAAATAAATTGTCTTCTCCCGCTGTCTGCTGCTCTCTTGAGGATTTGGTTATTTAGGGATAAAGAAGAACTCGTGGTTGTGGAAAACATGGGTTATGAGCCAGGTCCCTGCCTGAGAGAGAAAATGGAAATAGATGCTGGGATTATGACATGTTGAAAGTCAGATACATTTTAGCATTTAATTTGTCCTGATTTGGGAAGCCTTTTATAAATTTTACATATATATCTTTTGACTGTTAGAATATTGATTTAGCACCCTGTAATAGAAGGGTTTGCTTCCTGTAAATCACATACAGAATATTTGATAATGTCTCTATCTTAAAGTATCATGGTAGATCTTCAAGTAAGAATTTATCTGATGGAGATTTAAGAGAAAAACATTCATTGGTATTATTCCATCTTTATCATCTACTTACGTTTTCTTTCTAAATAATTTTATAAAGAAATATGTTTTGGCTTCAGAAGATTTTCAGAATTTATCCTTAAAAATTGATGCTGAATTTTTTTTTTCCTTAGTGACTTTCTTTATGAAGTACTTGTGTGATTTTTTTTTAAGTTTATTTATTGATTTTGAGAGAGAGTGTGGAGGAGGAGCAGAGAGTGAGGAAGAGAGAGAGAATCCCAAGCACGCTCTGCACTATTAGTGTGTAGGCCAGTGAGCAGCTCGAACTCATGACCCGTGAGATCATGACCTGAGCCAAAATCGAGAGTCAGATGCTAAACCAACTGAGCCGCCCAGGTGCTCCACTTGTATGATTTTTTTAAAGACAGTATTACTGTGTCTAAGCTTTGTCAGTGAAGTATCATCTCAATTGTAAGGTGAAAACTTCAGGAGCGGATATTGCATCGATAATCTATCCCAAGTTTCCTAGTTTATTGATTGGATTTTTGACCATATATTCACAGAATCTGCTTTTATTCTTGAAAATGGCTATCAGCTATTATTCCCTTCTATGATTATGGCTGTGATATGAAATCTTTATTATGGTCCTCAGTTAATTTTTTCTGAGTCGAATTGAAAGTGTTTTTAATTTCCTAGGTGTGTAAACCGTTCGCGTTTTTTGATGTATTGATATGTCCTTAGGAAGGTTTGATTACTTTGTGTTCTAAATCTTTTTTAAATCTTCTGTATCAAAAGTGATTGGTAGATAGTCCTTGGTAGATTTTTATCTTCATAATATCCTGTCTTTCAGTATGAATGATAACATAATGTTTTGACAAAGTGAAATTAAAAAAAAACAACTAAAGATATATCATAAAACACAAAAAAGTAAAAGCTCAAGACACCTTTAAATGAAAGTTACAGAAGCTTAATTCTCAGGGAAGGTTAGTATATCAATGTCATTTTCCTAAGGTAAATGTAGCATAGAATATATTGTGATAAGAAATTTAGTAATTGATCTAACATGGTACTGTCAAATGAAAGAATGCAAATAATAATTATGATATCAATTGAAAACCTTTTCTAATTTGGATATTTTCTTCTCTCTCTCTCTCTCTCTTTTTACATATCCCCCCCCCCTTTTTTTTTTAAAGAATAGCTAACTTCTACCCTTGATTGATCACAGGGTGACTTTCAGAGCTTTGTTTACATGTTTCCACATGAAAGTATAAAAGTACCTAGTACCTTTTTTATGCTGGCAGAGAGAATTCTATGTGTTAAGGAATCTTCTTTTTTTTTTCTCCCTTTGCACATATACAATTCAAGAAGAAGGAAAAAAAACTGCAATCTTTTTAACACTGTGAGTCAATTCAATGGCTTTACCAGTGGGGGTCTGCAGAAAGGAAATAATCTGAGAGAAATACTGTTAGTCTCCAGCAGTCTTGTCATCTTTACTCCTTTAACTTTCAGCCAGATTAGAGTGAAGAGTTCTAAGGGAGATGGGTCAGCTATTGTCTTGGCACAAATAGACTCTGCACCGAACATAGAAGAAAAGAGAGCTCATCAAGTGTTCAACATGAATTAGGTTTAGAAGTTTAACAACTGAAAAAAGTTTTGTCTAATTAACAACTTCAGAGTTATTAAGAACTAGCAAAATCATATTCTCTCATTTGTCTCTGTCCTTCATAGTTTCAGTTTTATCTTGGAATATAGGCTCTTTACCCAATTTAGCCTTCTCTTTTCTTTTCTTTTCCTTTCTTTTTTTGACTACGTCTAACAAAGTACCCATTTTTCTTCAAGTCCAGAGTGAAGATTTGGGTTTCTGGGCAATCTGTGATACTTTTATAGGTAAAATTGTGTAGGTTTCAATTCATGGCTGATAAAGGAGAATGAATTGTTAAAGATAAATGGAAAATATGACTATTTGTTTTGAATTTGACACATTAAAACTGTAGATGACCAGGTGGGAAGTAAGGGACAGTGTTAAGAAACATCATTTTTGCTCATAGATATTTTTAATATTCTAGTACCAATCATAATACATTTACATATAGGGTGAGATGCATGAGAAATGCTGATTGGTTAGTGATGGACAGTAGAGATGAAGTTCTTATTTATTATTCTCCCGCTGAGGTATAACAGATTATCTTGTTATCCATTGAGTATGTAATGACTAATTATCGATAAAGCATGGCATTTTCATCTGAAAATTTTGATCATCTTCACATTTGGCTAACTTTTTTAGATATTAGGTCAGGTTCACCTTAAATAATAACAACAACAAAACCGATAGGAGTCATCTTTCTCTTTTAAGGCAGGTATAATGAAACTAACTTGCCTAACAATTGGAGTGGGATTGTGTTAGGAACTGGAGCACAATCTAAATTTTTAATAACAATGGGTAAAATATAAACAGGCCTTATAACTACTGTAGTGATTATTGACAACTAATAAATGACTTTTGAATTTCCCTGTAGCCTGATCTATTTCAGAGAGGGTAATACATAATTTTTCCTTCTTGTCCATATGAATACTTAAGCCAGATATTAATGGAAAGAATTAGACAATTAAGGATTGTGTCTATATATATTTATATACACCTAGATGCATATAAACACCATAATTCCTCCTAATGGAAATGCACTTGTGAAGGTCTCCATAAAAAACGATTGTGTTATATGTAATTGAAAAAAAAAAAACTTAATACAAAAGAAGTCTAGTGAATTCATGCTGGATTTAGCTTCAGTTGAGAATGTACAAATTAAAATGAATATATCAGAGAGTTCAGTGCTCAGTTTCTTGCCAAAATATTCTTTTTGGTAGCATTTTAAATCATGAAGGCAAATTCATGTGGAACTCTTTTCTGGTTTTCTTCACAGTGTATTAGTGTGATAGATATGTGTATTTCTGATAAAAAAAAAAAACACAGAGACCTTAAACCTTTTGCTCACTAACCCTGACTATCAGTTGCTGTGCTATTTGGAAATCACAAGCCTTGACTGTGCTGGAAATTTCCGCAAAAGATTTATTCAGATGTACTCTGGACTAAGGATGTTTTGGTTGATGAATCTGCTGTTTGTGTTCAGAAAATGGTTATGTGTGCTAAGAGTTTTATGATCAGAACCAATGGTGATAAATCCACGTCAGCTGATAAGCTTTTTTGCTACTTTTTTGCTATTGACAGTCAGGGTGCTTTTGATTTTTAGCTTTGTATAAAAGGGACTTTTTTCCAGATATGTTTCTTAATATATTTAGTTAAGTGTACAGCTGTGGTGTGTGTGTGTGTGTGTGTGTGTGTGGTGTTTATATGTAAGAGAGAAGCAGACATGAAAATTGTTACACTCTCAAGAATGAGTTTTGGAATAAATATCAAATTCATTCCACATGCAGAACATGAGAAAATATGGGACAGATCACGCTACTCTTGTATAATATCACATGCACTATGGAGTACTCTCTGAAACAGTGGGAAATCTGAAATAAAGTTTTTCTTCCTGATGTTATCTGAACAAATCTTCATATTTTTATGGATGTATTCATTAGCTTCAGATTCTCATTTTATTTCAGAAGAGAGCATTGCAAATCGGTCTTTTTTGTTTCTTGGTCAAGCCAGCTAGATTTGAAAGGAGTTTTTGTAGAACATAGTCTCTAGTTGAACTGGAAAATACATTCCAGCTTTCAAATAAGTAACAAATTAACCAATATTTGAATAATTTGTTAGTTTAAGTTTTTATAAACTATACTGGGAAATGATATATAGTGTCTGAAGCATGTTCTGCATCACTTGTGATATAAAACTAATAGGATGGAAAATTACTTTGAGAAGAAAGTGAGTTCCACATTAGATAATTGGCTTTTTTTATATACAGTTATTCAATAACTGAATGACAGTGGGGAATTCAGCATTTATGATGCTGAAATAATATCTTTTTATATAAAATCTTTATATGTAAATATGTGTATTTTTTGTTATGTAAGGTGGAATATTTACATGGTGGCAAGACACATAATTTCAGTCTGATAATTTTTAAGTATATTTTATGGAGCATCTTCCATATTATGAATTCACAATATTTTAATTTTTATTGTCAGTTTTCTTCCTGGTTTTATGAAAAGCAATTTTGGCTCCAATACTAACTTTGTCCTGAAATGTTAGCAAGTTCAGGAAGATAGAAGTTTTTAAATGTATGGGCAAATATAACATTAGTTTAGAAAATTGGGTGTTCTGGGGCTCCAGGGTGGCTCAGTCAGTTAAGTGTCTGACTTTGGCTCACGGAATGATCTCACAGTTCGTGGGTCAGGGCTCCGCATCATTCTCTGTGCTGACAGGTCAGAGCCTAGAGCCTGCTTCAGATTCTGTGTTTCCTTCTCTCTCTGCCCCTCCCCCTCTAGCACTGTGTTTCTCTTTCAAAAATAATTAAACCTTAAAAAAATTTTTTTAATGTTTATATTTATTTCTGAGACAGAGACAGAGCATGAACGGGGGAGGGTCGAACCCATGAACTGTGAGATCATGACCTGAGCCGAAGTCAGATGCTCAACCGACTGAGCCACCCAGGTGCCCCTAAACCTTAAAAAAATTTAAAGAAAAAGAAAAGTGGGTGTTCTCTGATAATATGTTAATTGTGTGCCTCCCTAAAATAATTGTTTTACATTAAATTATTAATTTTATGAATTCTACACACATTGTATGTATATCTATATCCATACTGGAATTTTTATTCAGTCCAAGTTTTGGACTGTTTGGACAGTTAGTTGTCAATAAATTTGCTTGGAAATTGGGTTGCAGTAAGATTAGAATGGAGTCTGTCGAGAGAATCTATCAAGTGTGAGAAGCCTCCCCTCCCTTTTTTTTTTTTAACACACTTTTTAAATTAAATGGTACTGACCCACTGTCTTTAAGTGTAATCAGGGGCCCCTGGGTGGCTCAGTCGGTTAAGCGTCCGACTTCAGCTCAGGTCATGATCTCACGGTTCATGGGTTCAAGCCCCGCTTCGGGCTCTGTGCTCACAGCTAGTTCAGAGCCTGGAGCCTGTCTTCCAATTCTGTGTCTCCCTCTATCTCTGACCCTCCCCTGCTTTCTCTCTCTCTCTCTCTCTCTCTCTCTCTCTCTCTCTCTCTCTCTCACAAAAGTAAAAAAAACAAAAAAATTAAAATAAAAAGAGTAATCAACAAAATGTTCACTCAGTTAATCTCCAAAGGAAGTACTTTAACTTCTGTACCCACCCAGTCCAGTTTCTTTCTTTCACCTCAGTCTGGTTCCACTAGTAGCTGATGACGGCTTTTTGACCATCTTGCTGTATGTGCATCACTACAGTATGTGCAGGGTTCTAAGAGAACAAGTCAAAAACTAATCTGCTTGAGGCGTAGGATTCTAACTGGTGCATCATCACTATTACTTCATTCTGTTGACCAAAGCAAGTCAAAGGGCCCACCCAGACTCAAAATAATGGGAAATAGAATGCATCTCTTAAAGAGAAAAGCTGTATAGACACATTACAAAGAACATAGATAGAAGGAGGAATGAAGGATTGTGACCAGTTCTGGAATCTACTACAGTCTGCCTTCTGGCTAAAATGTTCACAGTCTTCCCCATGGAAACAGTACTCTTCCTTATTGAAGGATCCCTAAACATCGTGCCATGAACTGTGGCACCAGGTTTGAAATCTAGAATGTAATTATAGTAAGTCCAGATGAAACTCATCATATGTGGATTTCCTTGATCCTGAGACTCATGAAATGAAAGGTTATCTATCCCACAAGCATCCAGTCTACACTGTTAAAACAGAGTTAGAATAACTTCAATAAATACTACCATTCTAAAAGAAAAATGGGAGGTATATAGCAGTCACTGGTCCATAGCAGTTTTAAAATCCAGATGGGAAAGTGTTGTCAGCCTCCTTTATCTTGGAATAAATATTCTTTGATTATGGTGAGTTTGTATTCCTTGGAAGTGGTTTCCCAGTTTGTTCTCCATGGCTTCTAGTTCTACCCTCTGGGCTATTGGCTCTGCCCTCTCAGACATCGTTCCTTTTTTAGTTTCCTTCCTTGGCCTTTTAAAATATTTTGTCAGTCAGCCCTAGAAAGTTGGGAGCCCAGAGGCCTTTTTGCAACGTGAGTAGAGTCATTCTTTACTGATGATATTTTTTATACATATACAGTTTTTTTCTAAATTATTGTGGGCTTACTAAAAGTTTGATTTGTGCCCCCTCCACTTATTAAAAAGGTAAACCCCATGATTGCTTTTAAGACATGGCTCTCTACAGATAGGCTCATTTACTGTCACTTTGGGATTGGGATTCTGTGAGACCATCTTCTTGAGAATCTGAGAAATAGTTTTGTCTATCTGAGAGTCTGTTTGAGAACATATTAATTTTTTTCAGATTTCTCAAGAAAGGGTTTTGGAGTTACACTCTTGCATGGATCTTTTTCCTCAGTCCTCATTTTACATTGAGGATTTTTACTGACTGGGAAGACTGAAGATAAGAAACATTTACATCCCAAAAAATTATGTCCCCTCTGCGTTCCCTCAAAATTCTTCTTGCAAACTGGCCAGCTCTTTATTTAGCCCATTTCCTCCTTCCTGTACCTATATGTAGTTAGGACCAACCAGCTGACATTTCTACATTTTGTGGATATCTCTAGAGCCAAAATCCAAAGTTAATTATATACATTTGCTATCTTTCATGTTCCTGTAGGTAACACTTTTGTCTATTATTTTATTTGAAAAAATACAGATCGCCATTTTTTTTTCTAACCTCCAATAACAATTTTCTTTATTTTCCCCGGCAATTGCTAAGAGTTTGTTTGCCATTTTTTCAGCCTCTGCTGAGTACTCACTGCCAATGGCACTTATTTTAGATTTTTGTCATGGCAGCACCTCAATTCTAGGAACCGATTATTTCTGCATCAGTTTTTGCTGTTAAAAAAAAAAACATACAGAATTTAGTGGCTTTAAACAGTAGCCAATTTTTAAAATTTTTTTTAGCTCATAATCCTGCTGGTCATTACATTGAGCTGGACTCCATTGCACTTGTGTCTGCAGGACACTGTGAGGTCCGCTGGGGGCTGCTTCATACAGAATGGCCTCAGCTGAGGCTACTCACCTTGGTTCCCAGTGTTCTGTCATCACATAGTAGGATAGCCTGGGCTTGTTCTCATGGTGACTGCTCAGAGTTTCAGGAAATCAAACAGAGGCAGGCAAAGTCTTTGAGGCCTCAGATTTCAACCAGTACACTTTACTTTCTGCTATTCTGGGGACTAAAAGAAGCTGTAGGGCCAGCTTAAGAGTTCGGAGAAAGGAAAATAGAGTTAGTACTTTAAAAAAATTTTTTTTTATGTTTTATTTATTTTTGAGAGAGAGATCATGAGTGAGAGAAGGGCAGAGAGAGCGGGGGTGGGGAGACACAGAATTATAAGGAGGCTCCAGGCTCTGAGCTGTCAGCACAGAGCTCGATGCGGGGCTCGAACTCATGAGCTGTGAGATCATGACCTGAACCGAAGTTGGATGCTTAACCGACTGAGCCACCCAGGTGCCCCTAGAGTTAGTTCTTGTTGTGAAAAGGTGCAAAGTAACATATTAAGGGTCACAGATAGAACACAGATGGATTTAAAGCTCCTTTTGCAACATACCATGCTATACTGTATCTCATTATCAGTAAACTTTGTCACAGTTACTGTTTTCTCAAGAAATACACAGAAAGGATAGCTGTGGCCTCATACAAACTTTTCTGCTTCTTTGGGGATTTACCCAGACTTTCTGACCATACAGCTCACCTCTGCACATGTTCATATTTCTTCTTTCTGATTCTCCTAGTAGTCTACTTGTTTTAGTAGGCAGCTTGCAATCTGACTCTTGCCTACTTGCTGGTCTCCAGCTCAGCACAACTCTACGTGGTTGGATCTAGACTCATGGACTCGGTTCTGGATTGGCGTGTGAGGCTTCATCCACTTCGTAGTCATCAGCAGTAGCCTATCATTGGGAGGGATGCCACCTGCCTAACCTCTGCAAGTCCTGTGTCAGGGATGATCATGGTCTAAAGACCTTTCTCATTGTGTACTTCCTTCTGATTAGCTCAGTGATTAGGCTTTTCTCATGAATTACAAGTTATCTAAACAAATAGAATGTGCAAAATACATAATTTGTAAACAAAAATACATAACTTTTTTTTCACTTTTATAATCTAAAAGGGAAAGCAATTTTAACTTTGATGATGGAGGTTCTTGTGTGTTGTCAGGAATTACAAGAATTAACATCAGGGTCGCCTGAGCAGCCCAGTCGGTTAAACGTCTGACTTAGTCTCAGGTCATGATCTCGCGGTTCCTTAGTTTGAGCCCCACATCAGTCTCTGTGCTGACAGCTCAGAGCCTGGAGCCTGGTTCAGATTCTGTGTCTCCCTCTCTCTTTGCCCCTCCCCCACTCTCACTCTGTCTCTCTCTCTCAAAAATCAATGTTAAAAAAAAAAGAATCACATCAAAAATTTCTTCATTGAACATTTTTGCTTAAAGATGCATGGTAGGATTGAATCAATATGAGGTGATGGGGCTTCACAAAAGTAGAAATTGCCCTTATTGTATATTTTGTATAACAAAAATAAATGGTTAATCAACTAACAATTAATTTGTTAATAAGTAATTGGCCTAACTGGTGGTAAATTCTCTCAACACTCCACAAAAGAGACAGTCATGTTGCTTTTTTATAGTGGTACAAGTTTTTGCAAGAATGGATATCTGCTCTGCCAGCTACACAGTGATTCCAGTGGTGCAACCATTTCTATATAAACACATTGTGAGAGTTGTGTGGGGAAGCACCCGGAGCTGAGTGATTCACTCTGTATTTTAGCTCTGTAAGTGGAAGGATTAGGTTTGGGACTCCTGATTCTGAGCCTCTCCATTGGGCAGAGTTTATGAATATTATCTCAAAATGGACCTATATTCATATGTGCCTATTTATCCATGTGATTGCTTAGGCACTTACAAAATGTAAATGTACTAATTGTTCATATACAACTTTGACAGCAGTCTGTAGTTTAATCTTCAGTGGTTAGGGTAGCATCTAATTCCACACCACATACATACTCCAGAGAGATAGTACTTAAAGTAGGAGATGCTTTCTTTAGAAACTAGCCATGCAGAGAAGAGGAATAGAATCCCTGCCCACTTCAGTGGTGTTAGCCCCGGGTGTTTCAGTTTTCAAGAGGAAAGAGTATATTGGATAGAAATATTCAGGGTAGATAGTACAAGCTGAGGACTCTATTTTTCCTCAAAAATAAAATTTTTTGACTGAAAATTTACATGAAGCATATATTTGCAGGCTCTCAATATCTGTTGAATGATTAATAACCCCCTCCAAGATTGTATGATAATTGACTGTATTTTAATGATTGTTAGAACTACTTTTTTTTTTTTTTTTTACAGTGATGAAAATGATGAGGATGAAACAGGGTTATATTTATCTGACATGTCCATGTTATCAGCTTGTTAGCATTTAGGCTTATGTCTGGGTCCTCTGACAGCTGTTCTATGTTGTAACATTCTTATAAAAATGCTCTTAGCCAGGGGCACCTGGGTGGCTAGTTGGTTAAGTGGCCAACTCTTAATTTTGGCTCAGGTCATGATCATGGTTTGTGAGTTGTCCTGCATTGGGCTCCATGCTAACAGTGCAAAAATGCTTGGGATTCATTCTTCCTCCCTCCCTCCCTCTCTCTCTCTCTCTCTCTCTCTCTCTCTCTCTCTCTCTCTCTCAAATTAATAAATAAACTTTAAAAAAGTTTAAAATAACAAGTTTCTTTAAAAACGGTAAAATGGTCTGAGCCCTCACATCATGCATATAAAAATCCTGAACTCTTTACAGTATCTCCTGTGATTTTTGAGGAGCTTTTCTGATAATGTTGTGAACAGTGGTAGGAGGAAAGTTTTCAATAGTGTTTATGAAAAGTAGAAAAGAGAGTTGACTTGGAAGACCAGAAGGATTTTCAAGCAGGCGTGAAAGTCCCTGTAGAGTTTATACACATGTGGATTCATCAGTTATCTGCTGCCTTCACTTCTGTCAGGCTACTGACGAAATGTACAACCTCATAAATACATTCACCTTTGAAACTCATTGCCTATAATTACTGTGATTATTCCAAGTGTGTATAACCTCTGTAGGGAATTTAGCAAAACAAATAGTGATTTTAAAATAATGGTTGCAGGGGCAGCTGACTTGTTCAGTCAGTAGAGTGTGCAACTCTTGATCTCAAGAGTCATGAGTTCAAGCCCCAGATTGGCATAGAGCCTACTTAAAAAATAATATAAAATAATGGTTGTAAATTACTTTTTTGAGGTTCCTTGGATTTCAATAAGTTGTAGAAGAAGAAATCTCAAGGCTTGCTAACCCAGTGTCATTTTAACAGAAGAGTTCAGGTTACTTTGGGAACTCTTTGTTTCAAGAAAGAACACAAAAGTTGAAGCCTAAGGATCTGTTCTTAAGCCCAGAAAAGTTTTGTAAATTAATGTGAGGCTTTAGTTACTTTAAAGTACTACTTTGACTTTCAATTCTTCAGTCATTAGTAAGTTTGCTTTTTGCCCTCTTGTGTTTTTATAGGTCATTGTATTACAAGGAAGATATGGAATGTACTTGAAAATGTTCAAAGAAAGTTTATTGTTGAAGGTACAGAATACCAAGGCCACATGTCCATTAGAATGGAGAATAAAATCACAGTGTACTTCTTAAGAACTATTTAAAACTCCATTCTGTATTTACTTGTGAATAATTATTCTCTGATTTTTTTTTTCTTAAAGCGTAAAATGATTTTGAGAGAATTCTGAATTTAAGTTGAAAATTTGCAAATTAAAAGCCCAAGAATCCTTTGTAGTTCACACACACACACACACACACACACACACACACACATGTACAGTGTAGGTGATGTAGAGTATTCCTCCTCCATTATATAGCTTAACTAAGAATTTTATCCTAAATGAAATATATATATATATATATATATATATATATATATGCCTTTTTTACTTTAAGTAAAAAAATGGCTCTAATTTCTAATTGAGTCATTGAATTAAAGTATACCATTATAAAGCCAAGAAATAATTAAAGAATGTTTTTGAGAGTTGTTAATGTAATAGCAATATATTTTTCTTTAAGCCCCCCAAACAGTATTTAGCAAATCAGTATTTATTTTGGAATTGTGGTAACACAATCAATTATACATTGGGCAAAGAGGTATATTTAGGTGTATAAGTTATAGAAATTGCTCATACACCCACTTTCCTTTGAACTCTACTGGAAAGGCAATGCTTAGAAAATGCAAAAGGGAAACAATTACTATAGCAGTTGTTTTCCATGTCTAAGACATTACATGGTTATATTTTTTAAACCAAACTGTATGTGGATAACTTTTTTATTTTTTTCTACCAAAAGTTTGATATACTCCTAAAATAAAATTGCATATGGTTTACAAATATATACTCATTCATATGTGTTCTCTGGTCTTTTATTGACATTTAACAAAATATAAGAATTTGTAACTTAACACTGAAGAACAGTTCAACCTTAATATGAAAGGTACTTTAACATGAACTCCTTTCGCCTTGTGAAATATTTGTTTTGTTTCATGCATATTAGTGTGTGGACTTCTTGAGTCTCCAACTGGAATTTTAACATTTTTTTTTAAATTTTAGTGTTTGTTTATTTTTGAGAGAGAGAGAGAGAGACAGACAGAGTGCAAGTAGGTAAGGGGCTGAAAAGAGGGAGACACAGGATCTGAAGCAGGCTCCAATCTCTGAGCTGTCAGCACAGAGCCCGATGTAGGGCTCAGACCCACGAACCATGAGATCATGACCTGAGCTGAAGTCAGAAACTTAGCCAACTGAGCCACCCAGGTGCCCCAGAATTTTAACAGAATTTAAAAGTGTCTTGCCATTTGCAACTACATGGATGGAACTGGAGGAGGGTATTATGCTAAGCAAAATTAGTCAGAGAAAGACAAATATCATTTGATTTCACTCATATGAGGAATTTAAGATACAAAACAAGTGAACATAAGAGAAGGGAAACAAAAATAATATAAAAACAGGGAGGGGGACAAAACATAAAAGACTTAAATATAGAGAACAAACCGAGGGTTGCTGGAGGGGTTCTCGGGGGGTAGGGGGTTGGGCTAAATGGGTAAGGGGCATTAAGGAATCTACTCCTGAAATCATTGTTGCACCATATGCTAACTAACTTGGATGTAAATTAAACAATAAGTAAATTAAAAAAATAAACGTGTCTTTTTCAGCGTGGAAGCTGAGGAGTGGAATAAGATGGTGGCATGAGCAGAGACTTCTAAGGTAGGCCTCCCTTACCTCCTCAGCTCAGCCTACATATTGACCTTTTCTTATCAGACCTCAGGACAGGATCTGGTCAAAGTCCTTATGCAAGTCATGCATCCAATAAGTAAATGTTTCTTCTTATCTATCAACTGTAATGGAAATGAGCTATCAGACAATTACAGGTTTTATAAAGTTTTATTGGAATGCCTAGAAGTGTACAACAGAACTGGTTTAGAGGTGTTGCTAATGGTGCATCAAGGTCAACATGGCTCTTATCTTTTGGTTGGGACACACAACAGATGGTATCATGAACAGGAAAAAGATGTCCACACCTGGAGGTATGAAGGTGATTATCCAGCACTCATGCAGGTCATAAACAAATGCAGGAAAAAATCAGGAATTTGTGAGATTCCCTAAGGCATGAAGCAAATATACTTCTGTCCAAGAAGAATCTACTGCTGGTGGGTTTGGACTCAGGTCTTCTCTACCCAGATCAGGAATAGAGGCAATTTGAGTGGAGGCAGTTCAGTTCAGACAGGAAAACAATGAAGCACTTTAGAGAATTTGTCTCTCAGTTTGCCCTGCTAGATACATGGTACTTCATCTTTTAGTTTACAAGCTCTGTCTAGGAAAGAGAGAAGGTAACATGTCATAGATATGACTGGAAGAATTGGTACATAATGTTGTCCCACATAGTCAGAAATGGAATCCAGACTCTAATTTCAGTGACCATCATGGCATTCCAGCAAAATTTTATAGCTCATTTTTATCTACCTACATAGACTTAAGTGACAAGTATTTGTCTTGGGTTTATGATTATGCCATGCCTAATTGCAGTGAGGGAGGAAAGCGCCATCCAACCTACCAAAACCATGGTTTTGCTAAAAGCCCCAATGACTATCTAAGGGACAGCTTGGCAAAATCACTCAAATAATTCCTAGCTCTGACCTAACAATTCCATTTCTAATAATTTCTATTATGGTACAAGCATGTTCATTTCTGTGCTGTTTGTAATAGCAAAAAGTCAAATCCTTAGGAAAGGTTTCTGATTAAATAAATCATGTTAAATTCATTCAGTGGGCTACCTCATAGCCTGTGAAAAATGAGTGGGATGTATTTGAATTAACATGGAAATCTATTCTAAAGGAATATTGTTAATAAAATGTATGTGCGTGTGATAGTGGTGGTGGGAGGGGAGTGTGTGTGTGTGTGTGTGTGTGTGTGCATGCATTTGTGAGCTAACACATGCAAAGCACTTAGAACAGTGCTTGGCACAAATAATAGTAGCTAACATTTATATGCAATTTATTATATGTGAGGCACTCTTCTACATGTTGTATATCTCTTGTCATTTGATAACAACAGTCATTTGAAATGATATTATTATTCTCAATTTCCAAATGAGGAAACTTACAAAGGGTATCCGCTTGAATAGTTTCTAGAATGATATTTGAGAAATTGTAATGAGTATGGGCAGTGGTTCTAAGAGATGGAGTGGGTTTTTTTTTTTTAATTTACTGTATTGCTTTCTGTTGCTCTTAGAATTTTTACCATGATCACATGTTACTTTTGTAGTAAAACTCTGGTAATATGTATAGATGCCATTACCAGTGAGCCAAAGAGGAGCTGATTCATTCTGGCTAGAATGTATTTATACCTCTGCACCCTGATGAAGGTGAATAATTTTCTATGCAGGGAGAATAATTAAGATGGAAACTTTCAACTACAATTATTCCCGTTGACAAGTATTTAGCAATTAAGCAAAGACTGAGCTGGTTATTCTTGATACCATGTTAGGTATTTGAGTGTAATGACCTGCGATAGGTTTGATTTTTGTCCCGTATTTCCTCTTCTTTCTGGATTCTGCCTTCCCGTACTGTTGCCATCAGTCTTGGCTAAGTGACTGGTTTTGGAAATGGTTTGTATTGCCTTGGAGCAGAGTTCTGAAGAGTCGCTCTTTTCTCTCTGCGATGGGAAGGGTAATATCCACACAGGGGTTGATTCTCTATCCTGGATCTTAGAAGGAAGAGAACATGGAAAACACTGTAGAACATATAACATGAGTGAGAAATTAGAAATAAACTTTGTTGTGTCAAGCCATTGAAATGGAATCATTTGCTACCGTGGCATAAACCAGTACAATTTAATACAGGACCTCAGAGAAATTATTAAGAAAGCAGAATTGGAGAAAATCTACTTTCCAGCAATCCTCTGGGGTGGGGATTCTGGGACCTATCAGCCTTTTGTGCATTTTATTGGTGTGTGTGTGTGTGTGTGTGTGTGTGTGTGTGTGTGTGTGTGTATTACAGTATTAGCTCTTGGAACTGCTTTACCTCAAGTTCTCTATAGCTTGTTCTCCTGGAAGAAGAAAAATGTGTATTGTTCCATTGCTTTTGTCTTGGCATGCTAGGACTGGAAGACTTGTTACACAATTTCAATTTGATCTTTATTTCTGTTTGTGAAAGATTGACTTGTTCTGCAGATCCTCTCAGTTGAAGAAGTGCCAATATTACAGAGTATAAAAAGTTGTATTTCCTTTCCCAAATTCACTTCTCTGTAAGGTTTCTTACTTAATTGCAAAATGTTGGAATCATTTTAATTTTCAGGTTTCTTAATTATCTAAATTAAAACATGATAGAATTATATTTTTTCTCTAGGTCTTCTATGTATTTCATTTGACATGAAATGCCTAATTCTTGGTCTTGACACTAAAGAGTGAGTGCTCTGCTATAGTGATCAAGTTAAGTGCTATAAATTAATTTTCCTATCAAGCATAATTGCCAACTAATGTAAAAATTATGTTTCCAAGAATTTTAAAGATATGGTTCTACTTTTATTCATTTAGAGAAAAAAGTTTGATTTTCTTCTAATGGAGCTAAATTGATTGCTTATATCTTACCCAAATAAAGAGAATAGCATATTTTATATCTCTTTTCCAAGGGTCTAAAATGTCATCAGTTTTTTAGCTAGAGAGGAATACACTGATTCCTTTGGTGTGTTTATTTCTGTAAGTTATACTGCCAGGGGAGCACTGCTAGAAACCTCCCTAGGATACATGACATTTGGAAGTTTGCCCTGATCCCTAATCATACTGCACACAAGCAACATTCAGGACTGTTGTCCAAGATGAGTGAGGCAACTCTGTCCCAGTGTTAAAACAGTATCAAAAATATGTAAAGATCCTTCTGGTGCAATCAGCAGTTAAGTTGTCCCTCCTCTGTACAACCTGGTGAAAGGACTTCCCCCTTCTGTTCCATGTTATGTACAGGATTGAAGCCTTCTGTGGCATTCATTTAGACTAATCCTGATTTCCAAATGTGGCCTCAGAAGGACTGATTGAGAATACCATGAGATTTATGCTATGCTCTACAAGGTCTAGAAAGTATTCTAATGACCACACATAACCTGTTTTGGAGGAATTTAGGAGACTTCAAGGATAATCTCCCCTACTCCCCTTTTGCTCTCAAAAGTCACAAGGAAATTTTCTGATAGCATTTTAGATATAATTACTCTTCAAGACTTAGACAACCTAGGGAAACATAAGTGGCTTTTCAAAGATGATAGGGAATTACAAAACCTGTAAGAACGGTCTTTTTTTCTTTTTAATGATTTATGCCACAACCTCAATTTCAATTTAAACTATATATATTTTAGTTACTACTAAAAATATTCCACAGAGGAAAAATAAGTCCTCTGGTGGTTAACATACAAACTGAATTATTCTATCAACATTTGAGAAGTGTTTTTTTAAGGAAATGGATCTGAGAGAACAGCGAGTTCTGAACATGAAAATACATGTTGATATAACACAGTTTTAATCTCAATGATTAGGATTTTTGTTATAAAGAATGGGGCCTTGGAGAATGAGTCAGGTTTGTTATTGATGAGTGCAATTCCGAATGTGGTACTCCTGGATAATTTTTTGTATTTTATCTTAATAATAAATATCATTTTAATGCACACAGTATATGTGCATGAGAATTGGTCGATTACTAATAATTGTAATCATAGCATTTATTGGTAATATGTTTAATGCTAGATAGATTATACACCAAAGACACAGGGACGAGCTTGAATGATGCGGTGTCTTGAGGGATAGCTTTAAAGCCTGAGTCTTGGGGGAGACCTGAGGAGAAGGAGTGTCGTTGCTGGGAAAACAGTTGGAATCTTTCATTCTGGTGTAAATTTTCCTAGAAGACTGTATAAAGGCAGGAAGAAGAGTTGATAATATAAGGAGTACTAATAAAATACTGAAATATTCAGTTGGATTGTGACATCTGACTGAGTGTTTTGAGGCATTTATTTAACGAGCAGGCTCTCTGCTGGCCTCCAGTACTACCCACGTCCTGGTATTCATACCCTTGTGTAATCATCTTTCTTCAACTGTACGCTGACCAAGTGACTTGCTTCTAACCACTAGACTAGAACCAAGGTGATGGGGTCTCACTTCCATGATTACCTTACAAGAGACTCTAACTGACAATTTGATAGCTGTAGCCTATAGTCAGTAGCTTGATAGTTTTATAAACTTTGCCTTGCTGGCTTTGATAAAGCAACTTACCCATGTGGGGAGGCCCACATGCAAGAAAATGAGGCCTCTGGAACAGAGTAAATGAGTTCTGCTAGGAACCGAAGCCCTTAGTACAAGAGCCCTTGAGGAACTGAAATTCTGCCATCCTTATGTAAGTGGTTTAGGAAGTGAATACTTCTCTAATTGAGCCTTCATATGAGCTCCCAGTTCTGCTTGTTGGTCTGATTGCATCCTTGTGAGAGACTCTCAAGTAGAGGACCCAGTTAAGTTGTGCCCAAATTCTTGACCTACAGAACTATAAGATAAATCTGTTGTCTTAAGTTGCTAAATTTGTGGTAATGTATTATACAGCAAGAGAAAACCAATACATATTTTTTAATCATAATTGTCTTGTTAATTTTGTGATTAACTTCTTGAGTATGACATGCCTTGATGTTAAAGTGTATATGTATAATGTACATTTAGGCACAGCTTAGTGTATAAAAGGAATTGACAGCAGTATACTGTTCTCAACACTCAGTGTGCATCAGAATCACCTGGAGTGCTTGTTAACACAGTTAACTGCCCCCCTCCCTCCAAGTTTTTAATTCAGCAAGTCTGGTTCTTCAAAATTCACATTTCTAAGAAGTGTCCAGGCCTTGTAGTTTCCTCTTGCTGCCAGGACAAGTTACCACAAACTTAGTGGCTTAAAATTACACAAGTATATTAGCTTACAATTCTGGAGTTCCGAAGTCAGAAGTAGGTCTGTGTGGATTAAAACTAAAGTGTCCTCTTCCTGGAAGCTCTAGGGAAGAGTATGCTTTCTTGCTTTTTCTAGCTTCCAGAGGCTGCCTGCATTCCTTGGCTTGTGGCCCCTGACTTCATCTTCAAAACCAGTGGTGTAGCATCTTCAGATCTTTCTGATTCTGACCCCTGACTCTACTGCCCCTCCCTCTTTCACTTATGAAGACTCTTGTGATTACATTGAGCCCAACTGGATAATCCAGGATAATCTTCTCAAGACCTTTAACTTTATCATATCTGCAAAGTCTCTTCCGCCATGTAAGGTAACATTTACAGGTTTCAGGATTAGGATATGGGCTTTTTGTGGGCCCATTACTGTGCCCATCACATGGGTGATCTTGCTGTGGTGGCCCAGGGACTATACTGTGAGCATCAATGATTATAGATAATTGTAAGAACTGAGCTTCCTCTTCTTTGCAGTCTCTCTGAGTCCATCATGCCCACTCTTAGCCTTGCTCTTCCTAAGATCCCACAACTTTTGTTCTCTCTGAGGACTTGGAAAATTCTTGCCTCAGTATTCATATATGCCTCACAGAAGCTCTCAGGAGTCTCACTTGAATGTAGGGAGAAGTTTGCTGCATTGATGGCAATTGAAATGCTTATTAATGAGGCAGTTCTTTCTGATTTTTAATTTTTGTCTATGTTTTTTAATGTTTATGCTTTACCACAGCAAAAATCTTTCCTTTGGTGATAATGTATTTTGTTTTTTCCTGAGCCAGGCAAATTCTAAATTGATTTTATAGCGCTCTACATTGTTTTTCAGGATTAAATAAGAGAAATTCAAAGACACCACCATACTAAAAACAATAATAGGCTAGAAATATCTGCTATAAATACTTTTTTATCATTTTCTTATTTTTTTCATAAAATACTTTATTTTTTTCTCTAATATGTAAATGCATACATGAGTATGTGAGTATTGATTCTGGCAT
Source organism: Cryptoprocta ferox (assembly GCA_028646485.1). Lineage (NCBI taxonomy): Eukaryota > Metazoa > Chordata > Mammalia > Carnivora > Eupleridae > Cryptoprocta > Cryptoprocta ferox. Next base: position 27,592,439 of record CM053578.1, on the reverse strand, counting down.
TTAAAAATACATTCATTCTGAATAATTAAGATACTTTCTTATTAATAATTCCCTTTAAGAGAGCATAATTGTTGTCAATCAATTAAATGATTAAGACTGAAGGTGAAAAAAATATGTCATTTGCCCTTGTCTCTTACCTTATGTAGTGGCACAATTTTATAATTAGATATGTGGGTATCTTTGTGTCACAAAACTCTCTTAAAAGACAGGGATACATTTTTAGGCTTAATGTCTGTATATTTTCCCTCCCAGCATGCTCAGAGGCCACAGTGGATTTACCTCTTTTAGGGACCGAATCCTCCTCAGTTAAGTCACCCTGTTCATCAAAATGCCAGCGGATTTGCCAGATTTAATTTGGGAGTATAAGAGATGTTAAGGATCAAAAAAAAAAAAGTCTGTAGCTCTAAAATCTCAATAAGTGCCACAATTGATTACCATTTAGGATCAGGATGATGATATGCAGGTGGTAGTTAACTGTGTTTTATTGGATGGGCCCTTTGGTGATCTCCTGCCATCTCGTGTTCCAGAATATTTGGGATTCATATGGATAAAACACTTTATTCATCTCTTTATCCGTGTAGTGCTCCTATGCAAATGCAGCGGCAGATGTCAGGGCCCTTGGTCTTGTTTGCACCCCTGCTTTCACCTTGACAACCATGGTAGCAGTTACTGTCTGGAGAGAAGAATAATGTACAGCCATATTTTAATCCCAAATGACATCAGAAATTGGGATTTTCATAAAGTTGGTGTTTTGATTCTTCATTAGTGTGGCATAAGAAATGGAAAGTATAGAACCTTTTTCGTTTTTTTTTAATGAGAGATAAATTGGATTTTGAAGGGCTTTCTTCACTATATGTTTTTGTGTGCCCGTAGACCAGTTATACCTGGGCAGTACCTAAGTATGGAGGGGAAATAAAAGCTAATGGGCACCTGTGGCTATTTACTTCCTCCCATACAGATAACGTTCAGAAGTATGGAAAGTCTCAGGTTATTGTCAACAAAAGTATTATAAAGTATTTTTGGAGGACTTTAAGTTTGCTATGTCTAAATTAACTATTAAATTAAAAACAATTTTTGATAACTTTCTTTTAACTGAAGTTTGTATAGTAAACCTTCAAATCCAATCATTAATAGTACAGTATTTATCAGAGGAGAGGGGATGTGATTCATATGAAACATTCCTTCTGATTTCTTAAAACAAATATCTTTGCTTGATTTGACTGTGTCAAATATGTGAATTCACTGATTTTCTTGTTATTTTCCAAGTAAGTACTATATATGATTTTAGATTTTTTTAGTATTTTATAAGTTTCATTCATATTAAAGATTCTTAACTTGTGATGTTGGCAATGTTATGTGAAATAGTTGACATTTTCTATTGGTAAAGTTAATGTTTTCAGTACATTCTTTCATAAAAAAAAGTCGATTCTTCCATGAACCACAAGAATTATAGATATATTTATATATGGAAACACCAGTGAAAGAGACCAGCTAATGTACATTTATTATTCTCTCTATATAACATTCAAAGTAGATACTTTCTGAAAATTTTTTACATTTAAAGACATTTGCTCTCCTAAATTATTTTAGTCCATCTCCAGGGAGTTCTGTTGCCGACTTATCGGATGTGAGACAATTTACACACTATAAAAATAAGTGAAAGTAATGTGATGTGCCAGATTTCTAGTGGAGTATGAGTAATCATCCTGTTGGCATGGCAAGGAGATTCATAGAAAAACACTCCTTTGTCATTATTGCTGAAAATTAATTGTAATTGAAAGCCTTTATAAAGGCTGGTAGATTTGATTCCGAACCGAAAAAAAACAAAAGCTTCTTTTGTCTCTTAGCATACTTCTATATGAAAGATGTATTTTCTCTCTCCACCACTCATCATTTAATAAATACTTATGAATCACTCACTATGGCTAAGATACTATGGTGGGTAACGAGAGAAATACAAGGAGGGAAAGATGCTCAAGGATATGCAGACTGTAATTGATCATTGTCCAAAGAGTGATGCAAATACCATGAGTGCTGAGGACTTTGCGGGGGGGGGGGGGGGGG
>CM053578.1:27564784-27590275 GCA_028646485.1 Cryptoprocta ferox | reverse complement strand
TTTTCTTATGAAAAGTTGAAATTATCAATAAGTCCATTTAAAATAGTTTTATATTTAATATCACAAATGGTAAATCTATCCCTAACTATACTTATGCCCTTTAAATATGAAAATATGATCAGTAAAGCATTTAAACTTGTTTATTTCATCTTTATCTCAACTTCCAAAAATATATATTTTAGTGCGTGTTTTTTTATTTTATACACACACACATAAAATAAGGTTAAAATGGTGAGCATAAGTACTTTGCAATAAGTAAATATGCATATATTATTTATGTGTGCTCAAAAATATTTTACTGCCAGATGGGCATGATCAAAGTAATTTGGTTCCTTTTCTAAAGCAGAAGACATGCTTCTTTCCCCCATATTAGTCAACTTTCTCTTATCATTCAGCTTATCCAGAAAGCTTTAACTTCTTAATCCCTTTCTAGATCAGAAGTGGACAGAATAGATAGTTGTCTGTCACCATTCCCAATGAACTCTGAGGCATTCTTTGAACCATGACCCCTAAAACCCTTCTCTCTGAAATGTTCATGCTTTTGACTGGCAAATATATCTATATTTTATGTTTTATTATTTATTCTTGCTTTTCTATATCCTGAAAAAATTTGACCCACCAATTCATTCTGTAAAATGTTAGAGGTGAGGATCCCCAAGTCACTGCAGCTTTTGGGGCAGTTACAGTTAATCATGGGAACTCATAAACACATGTGTATTTTAATACAGATTGAGCTCCATAGTGGTTTGTTTCCTGCTTCCTCTTGTATAGATATGTGACTTTGAGTAAGAAGACATAGGGAGAGGGGATCATCATGTGATAGGTTTGGTGGAAACCACTATGCTACATCTTTTAAATGTCATATTTCATTTAACAAATTGAATGATGTGAGCTAAACAGTGAATATTCCTTTTTACCATGTACAAGGATGGATTTTAGTGTTCATTTGCTATAAGTGTTTAAAACGACATCTGAATGGGATTTCTAGGAGACTGAAGGCAGAAGTGGCACAGCATCACCTGGGAGCTTGTTAGAAATGCAAAACCTAAAAAGAAAGGAAGGAAGGAAGGAAGGAAGACAAGAAAAGAAAGACAAGAAAAGAAAAAAGAAAAGAAAAGAAAGAAATGCAAAACCTCAGGCTCCAGACCAGACCTTCTGAATCTGAACCTTAAGATGTAGGGCCTAGAAATCTACATTATAACAAGCTTTCAGATAACTCTTAGGCACACTAAAATTTGAGAAGCACTGCTAGGAAACAAATATAGTGATTTAGACTGCCACTTCAGAATAGACATGAAATATTTTGAAATTAGGAAAGTATATCAGAAGGTTCTTATGTGCTGCCATGACCCACTGATGCATTACAAAGCAGGAAATGAGCTAGTCACATAAAATTTCATAGCAATAAAAAATTACAGTTTGATTTCTCACATTTATGGAGAATAAATCCAAATAAAATTGTATTTTATGGAATTGTATGTGATAAGCAGGTAAACTATGAAGATAGATAAAGGTGATCCAGGAAGGAAAGCAGATTAATCCTTGCACTAATTGTCACAATTACTGTGCAATAATGGGATGGGCTGTAACACTTAACTAAAGCCACTTACACTTCTGTTTTTCCCTCAAAGAAGAAAACCACATCTCTTGTGAGAAAGGTGAATCTAGATGCTGGATCTAGAAGAGGGAAAAGAAGGCCTGAGTAATGAGGCGGGAAAAAAATCAATAGGAATTAAATATCGAAAAAAATATTTTGTTCAGTATTCTCCCTGAAATACAAGCCAAGGGTGTTTACATATGAATCAGTTTTAGCTTGTTAATTGCTGCTTGCCATTCCTGTGTTCGTGTAACAGTTCAGTGCCTCTACTAAAATAAATAAAATAAACAGCAGTGTTTAACAGCTCACTCATACTGATCCTTTTTACTATATGTCAATTTGTCACCCTTGGTTGAACAAGGAAAATATGCCATATAGAAACTGATAGCCTCTTTGCCTGAATTACACATGTTTGTGTATAATCATTTATATTTTCAGCAGGGAGTGGCAGAATTTATGCAACTTATTATCCATTGTGTCTAATTCAGATCCTAGCAATTTGAGACCTGTTTATAATTTCATTTAAATGAATGTTGCCCAGTGTAGGAAATAAGGCCAGCTACCCTCCCACAGTACCGCTGCCTTAGTGGATCATGCAGAATGGCTTAATATACCTTATTCTATTGTGCTTTGCTGTATTGCACTTCACAGATACTGTATGTTTTAGAAATTGAAGGTTTGTGGTAACCCTGTGTGGAGCAAGTCAGCAACAATTTTTTTTTTTTTATAACAGCATTTGCTTTTTGACATTTCATGTCTCTGTGTCACACTTGGATACTTCTTGAAATATTTCAAAGTTTTTTGTTATTATATTCGTTATGGTCATTTGTGATCAGTGATTAGGACTCCCTGAAAGCTCAGATGGTGGTTAACATTTTTTAGCAGTAAAATATTTTTTAATTAGAGTATATATATTGTTTTTCAGAGATAATGCTATCACATACTTAACAGACTATAGTATAGTATAAATATATCTTTCCTATGCACTGGGATACTGAAAAATTCATTTGACTCACTTTGTTGTGATATTTGCTCTATGGTAGTGGTTTGAAACAGCACCTGTGGTATCTCTGGAGTAGTCCTTTAGTAGACAGAGATGTGGAAATGTTGTCCCTACCCCCGGCTATACCCTTAACTTCTTGCATAACCTCTCTGGGCCTTATTTTTCTAACATTTAAAACCAGGGAGTTGTGTTAAATGCTTGAAAAATTCTAATGATTCTAACAACATAGGCAGTGATCACTTTTTGGGTGTAGTTCAGGGAACGGCTAGCCAGAAAGGATTTAATCGGGAATTAAGTTTAAGGGAAATTCATCATCTAAAATTTACCCATCTATTAAATGAAAATTATTCAGGAACCTAATGTTAAATTATGCTTATAAAATTTCTTTTTGAGAGAAAGTGCTATGTTAGTTACCCTATGATGAGAAATCTTGGAAGCATTGGTAATAATTTTAACACCACTGAAAGCACAGCTCTCTTTCTGTGCCTTACCGGTCTCTTCAGGTGTATGCTTGCTCATCACGGTTGCACTTGAGCTATGTTTAAAGCATTATCAGTGGGAATTCTATAGTGCAGTAGAAAACTGCCATATATAACTTAATATCTATTTTTTCTGAGTATAGTTGACATATGATGTTACATTAGTTTCAGGCATACAACGAACAGTAACTCTATATCTTATTCTGTGCTCACCACAGTGTAGCTACCATCTGTTACCATGCAATGCTACTGCAGTACCACTGATTATATTCCCTATGAGGTACCTTTTATTCCCATGCTTTTACTCATTCTGTAACTGGAAACCTGCATCTCCCAGTCCCCGTCACCTATTTTGCTATCCCCCCACCCCCGCTCACCTCCTGTCTGGCAACCATCAGTTCTCTGTATTTGTAGATATGATTCTGCTTTGTGTTTGTTGTTTATTCATTTGTTTTGTACGTTCCACATATAACTGAAATTATATGGTATTTGCTTTTCTCTGTCTGACTTATTTCACCTAGCATAATACCTTCTAGGTCTCTTCATGTTGTTGCAAATGGCAAGATCTTATCCTTTTTTATAGCTGAGTAATTTCCCATTATATTATATGTATACACATTACATCTTATTTGTCCCCTTATCTGTCAATGGACAATTAGGCTGCTTCTCTATCTTGGCTATTGTAAATGACGCTCCACTAAACATAGGGGTGCTTATGTCATTTTGAATTAGTGTTTTCATTTTTGGGGAGTAAATACCCAGTAATGGAATTAATTGGATCATATATTTATTTATGTCTTTTAATTTAGAATCTTTTCAGCAGAAAACCGTAACTTGTCTCATTTGATTAATGGCCTTATAACATTTATATTTAAATAGTTATTTCACTATTTAAGAAATAGAAAAGAGGGGCACCTGGGTGGCTCAGTTAGTTAAGCGTCCAACTTCAGCCCAGGTCATGATCTCACAGTTTGTGAGTTTGAGTCCTGCAGCTTCCAATTCTGTGTCGCCTTCCCTCTCTGCCCCTCCCCTGCTCATCCTCTGTCTGTCTGTCTGTCTCTCTCAAAAATATATAGACATTAAAAAAATTAAAAAAATAGAAATAGAAAAGATGTCCACAACTAAGACTGGTCAAGTCCTTTCTAAGGGTCACCTTCATTATGCCCTTACTATGTGCATGGACAACAGAAAATTTTTTCTAAGGCCTCTAGTGGGAAAGCTTTTTTTTCTCCCAGTAAATATATTGCTTGCTTGCTTGATTTATTTATGTTTATTTTATTTTGAGAGAAAGCGCGCATGCAGGGGAGGGTCAGAGAGAGAGAGGGAGAGAGAGAATCTCAGGGAGGTTCCACACTGTCAGCGCAGAGCCCAACATGGGATTCAATCTCATGAACAGTGAGATTATGACCTGAGCCAAAACGAAGAGTTGGACACTTAACTGACTGAGCCACCCAGGCGCCCCAAATCTGTTGGTTTAAATCATGAATTTGGAGATCTATTCCCTAGTCTGAGTTTGAGCAATAATCTCTACAGATGAAATTGAATGTTTTTGTTTTATGTTTTTGTTCTTGGGGCACACACATCCATTGGGAACTTGAAGATGATTGTAGCCTCACTTACCATTTTCTTCTCCAGAATAGGTGAGGTTTATTTTGTTTTAAGCTTTCAGCTTTACAAGCAGCTTAATTGGTTTGGAGTCAGGAGAGCAGAGTTGTAAATCCATGTAGTATAACATAGTGCAGAAAAGTGATGGATGTAATGCTTGTCATCTTTGAAACTCAGTTTCCTTATCTGTAACACACTTAAACTGCCTACATTAAAAGGCTGATGTAATCATTGCATTCTATATTTTGCATAAAATTCTTTCCATAATGTCATGAATGTATTGAGCACTTGATTAAGGGATCTAATTTTATTAATTTTATTATATCTGAAGAACAGATAGAATTTAGATTGAGGAGTTTAGGCTTTTACAGATTGAGGAGTTGAGGATATTGTATACTAAGGAAACAGCAACTGAGAAGTTCAGGTCTAAGAGAGCATGGCATATGACAGAGAAGTAGATGCAAGAGTAAGGGCGGATTGGTCAGAACTAAGTGTGTAGAAATAATCTGGGCCAGTTCCTGAAGGGCCCTCTATACCAGAATAAGGAATTTGTATTGTATTATATGGGCAATAAACAACATTTGACATGTTCAGGCAGTTGAATGACTGGCTTGATTTATCTTTGGAAGGCGGTGATTCCATTGTCATTCATCCCCTGATTTGTTCCTATTATTGTGACCACCCATCTGGTTTTTTACCCCTTTACTTTCTCCTCGTATACTGGCTCCACACTTGATTTGTTTGTTTCCTTGAGTTTGCTTTCCTCCTTTTGATCCTCACTGGTCCATAAGAGCTCAGCTTTTACCCATTTCTTGGCTTTTCCTTCCCCAGGTTATCAGACTTTGCCATAGAATTCTGGTCTTTGAGCTCCTAAGCCAGTGCTCTCCTGCATCCTGTCTGTGTATCACAGATGGAATGGAAGTAGAGAAAAGTAGCAATCCTGTTTCCTGAATTTCCTTTGGCTTTTGCCACTTAAGATCAGCTCTCTTCCCTTTAGACTGTGTTCCCCCTTAGTATAATAATATGGGTTCATCTTAATCCTCTTTGCAAACTCACCTAAATCTTGTCTTTTGATGTCAGATTTAAATTTTAATGTCAGTATTAACTCTTACTAATCAAGTTAATTTGGGTAAGTAGCACAATTCCTATGAGTCTCAGTTTCCTCACCTATTAAATGGGGTTGTTTTGATTGCTGTGTTGTTAAAGTGGTTAAGTTTATGGCAAGAGATGATTTGTTTAGCAGGTATTTAGCCATGGCACAGCCAGCTTTTTCTTGATAGTGGTATGAAGACCCTTGATCGTCTCTGACCTCTTCCCAGCCTATGACCTAGTTTCTGAGTTCCTGAACTTCTCACTCTGTATTGGTTGCATTCTCTGCATTCTGACCATGTACCCAAGAGAAGGAGTCATTAAGGATAGGGCCACTCTATCCTTTTCTTTCTTTTTAAAAAAAAAATTTTAATGTTTATTTTTGAGAGAGAGAGAGAGAGAGAGAGAAAGAATGGGGGAGGGAGAGACAGAGACACACACACAGAGACACACAGAGAGAGAGAGACAGAATCCGAAGCAGGCTCCAGGCTCTGAGCTGTCAGCACAGAGCACAGAGCCTGACGCGGGGCTTGAAATCATGAACCGTGAAATCATGACCTTAGCTGAAGTTGGACGATCAACTGACTGAGCCACCCAGGTGCCCCCCCAACTCTGTCCTTTTCTTGTGCATTTCTTTTGCACTAAATGTTTGTTAGTTTGATGGTGAAAGCACTTTAAGCTAAATCTGAATCATTTTTCCTGCCTTTTGAATATAGACTAGCCTTTGGTTGACTAGCACTGTCAAATGTGATAACATGACTTCGATAAGAATTTTTCTATTCAATTTGAGGTGTAGAAGAAATATTACATGTCTTCTTTTTAACTAAATTCAAATAAAATATGACTGTGCTTTCATCATGCTAGGTGTGCAAATAATTCAGTCATTGGGTTGTTGGTTCTTTTCCTCTTCTGAAACAATTCCCAGGATTTTTGGTGGAACATACACTATGGTAAAGCCTCCTGATTTCCATACACACTGGTCACCACTAATATTTCCATTTTCTGGACTTGCAGAGTCCCTGAGGTTGATAGATTCTGCTTTTACATTAAGTGCACTTAAGGGATTCTTGGACATGGCCTTGGAGCACAGGCCAGCCTTACAATGTGCAAGACTTACTCATGTTTCTCTTAAGTTCTGTCAGGCATACCAGGGGTTGAGTTTCAGAGTCATAATTCTTGTCTTCCTTCTGCTCCCAGAAAGACTCTCTTCTCTTTCTCTGATCTTGAGTATCTCTTCAGGGCACCCATCCCTTTTGCCTTTCCCTTGGATATGATTTAGGGTGATCTTCATTCTGAAGACCTTAAAAAGCAAAATCCCAGAAAAGAATATTGTTTTCAGATATCAGAATTTCTACACAAATTCCTCGTCTGGGCAAAGAAATCAGAAAGCTTTGGTTGCTACTTTACTAGGAAAGGAGATCAGGAAAATACATATAAGTTAATTTAGAACGAAACACAAATATCTCAATAAATTTCCCACCACATGTTTTGCAGCATTTGGAATATATAATAAGTTCAGGAAGTTTCTTTCTTCCTGTTTCCCTTTTCTCATTTTCCTTTTTCCCAAAACTGATGTATTGACTAGTTTAAATAAAAAGAGCCTAATCTTAGCTAATGCCAATACTGAGTTAAATAATTTGAAATATTAAGGTGATGTTGAGATTGCTTCCCTCTGTCTCCATTGTCACTGATCCCACTTGACTTCCAGACCTTTCTGCATGCAATGTTCTAGTGTAATGAGATGGCTGAAGCTCTTTTTTCAGTGTTTGCTAAAAGCTTTTAATCCTCACCCTACTCTCTTCCCCTCATCAGAGCATCCAGTTTCCCACATCTGGGCAAGCTGCTAAGAAAGCCTCAGTGCCTTGTCTCATTTCCTTGTTCTTGCAAACCATTTTGGATGAACCTGCTTGAGAGGTTTACCTTTCTCTTCCCAGAGTCCCCAGTCATGCGAGCACTGCACTTTTTAATACATTCTTGATATATGTGTGTGACCATGCAGATGTGACATCATCAGTTTTGACTTCAGAACCAAATTTTGGGTGAGGGTTTATTTACCTCTACAGGTAACCATAACACTCAGAGGGAAGATGCAAGTTTAAAAAAAAGAGAGAGCCAACTTACTGAATTTAAATTTCAAAATGTTCTTGAAATTTAAAGCACACAGTAGTTGTGAATCCAAAACAAGCTTTATTTGCATGTTTAGTGCTGCTTGATTGTAAGGTTCCAGTATCTTGGCAACTTTTAGAATTTATATCTTGACCTCTCGACTGTGAAAGAGCACTAGATATTATAAATGGGTTTTCTTCTCCATTCTGAATTCCATTCAGTAAATGGAATGAAGAATTTTAGAAATACAAGATACCACATTTGCTTGGTCCTAGAGGTCATATCCCAGGGAGATTTAATAATCCATTGATACAAAGGGGGGCTATTGCCTTAGTTTCCTAGATGGAGTCCAAGGAGGCTATAAGCCTAGTCTAGCATGGCCCTGGAAGAGCATGGCGCCTGACCCTGCAGCTCTTGTGAATGCAGTATGGAGAAACAGCTGGCCCGAGGAGGTAGGTGAGAGGTGAGTAGGCAGCGAAAGCTGAGAATGTTGAAGGGACAGAGAGATCTAGGAAGAGTCCAAGAAGTAGAGTGGAGCCAACCTCATAATAGAGACCATATCCGAGGCCTTAGATACCAGTGAGGATCGCAGTGCATAGTTTTCAAAGACCGGGTACATTCATACATCCAACTGTATAACCATATCCCCACTTGTGTGTCTAACAGACATCCTGAATTGAACATATGCTAATTCTTGATCTTTCTCTTATATTAGTTGATTTTTGCTGTAGTAATGCTCCATAATGGTATTAAGCCCCTAATTAAATATTAGTGGTTTACAATAATAAATATTTATTTTTCACCCATGGATCTTCAGGTCGGCTGTGGTGGCTCTGCTCAGGCTGTGAGTCAAATTTAGGTTCACTTTGCTTGTTTTCTCGGTACAAAAACTAAGCTGAAGAGAGCGCTCCTAATTTGAGCATGCTGTCCTCATGAGGGAGGGCAAAAGTACAAGTAAGATAGAAGGAATTTGTAAAGCCTCCATGTGGAACTAACACACGGTGACTTTTGTCCATGTTCCATTGGAGAGAGGAAAAATCAAAAGCTTTAAAAAATTAATCATAAACAATTAAATGTGTATAGTAGAAAATCTGGCACCAACAGGAACATCTCACAGATAGTCCACTGATGATACTTGGACAACATGTATTTATAGTAATTGAGATTATACTACCTATGCAGTTGTGCTTTTTTTAAAGACTTTATTGTAAAGTATTATAAAAAGTTACATAAACATTATTTTAAAATATTGAATATTTCATTGTCTATGTGAACTATAGTTTTCTTAACTATATACCTACTAAGGTACATTAAAAGTACTTCTAATTATTTAATTAAATTTGGTGCCGTAAACATCTTCAGGTATGAAACTGTAAATCATACATCTGTAGTACAATTAAATTTAAAGAATTATTTTCAAAAACCAAGGCATTAGAAAGTAATTTCATTAGGTTGGATCATATGAAACTATTGATATTTGATAATATTTGGCCTTAAATATAGCACTCTAATCTAAATAAATTAATGAGTAAGTCTTCAATAAATCTAAGTAAAATCTACTTCATAATCTCCTTATGCCTTAATTTATCCTGTCTCTTTAATTAAATCTCTTTTCTTAAGCATACCTGTTAGAAGTTGAAATCAATTTCTTATTTCTGTTTGCTTTTCTGTTTTAATTACTTGTATTCAACCACAAATCTTTATTAAACAAGTTTTGTTATACATAAACATGGTTTTACCTACATTATTTTGCCAAGAGTTGGAAAGAGTGAATGATCTTTATAAATATAAACAATTTGTTACCTAAAGGAAAATTGGCACTTAAAATATTGATAAAATTAGGCAATTTTTTGAACATTTACATGTGGGATCAATATTTTAAAGATCCGATGAGCAAAGTAGATAAGGAGTGCTAATATGTTTCTTACCTCTGTTTAATTTCAATGCCCTAAATTGATTAAGCTGGTTATCCTTAGTTGTCATTGTAGCATATGAAATACACACATAAGCAGATACTTGTTTTATTACTATTGGCATTAGTGTCATATTTTTATTTCATTGCTTTGTTTTATTGTAGCAAGGTGGAAAAGATGCAATTTGTAATTTACTCATATTATCAGAATGAATTTTAACTTAAATTCAGGGAAAAAATTTTACTTATGTATTTATTTAAGAGATAGCTATGTCAATTATTAGAATATATATCTTGATAAAAGTAAGTACATATCAATTATTCAGTTATTATTATTTTTTTACATACCATGCTTTATTCCTTGAAAAGTTTGACAAGAAGCAAACTTGCCCAACACGTATTTTACCTTGTAGATTGTTACTGAGTTTGTTGATAAATGTAGCTTACTCTTAAACTAGAGGGATTTTAAGGTAGAAAAAATCTCAAGGCCTACATTATAAATATCTATAGTCAATATGGCTTAATTCAAACATATCACTTACATTCGTCTTTTTTTGTGGCAACCTTTTGGGGGAATCTTTAACAAGTTTGATCATTTTATAGCCAAACATATAATTTAAAATGATAGGCTGGTCTATTAGTACCATATCCAGTATTTGTGTAGTACTTTATAGGTTTGGAAATACTTAATCATTTGATTTTTATGTGATCCCAGAAATGCTGGGAATCTTACTACACATGAGTTTAGAATAAAACTCAGATACCCTTTAGTCCAACAGCCTAATTCACACCTGAGGAAACTGAGTTTCAGCATATTGGCACTATTTGTGTCCATGATTGTGGGAGGATTAACCTTCCTGATACATCTTCTCAGCTGCTTTGCATGGTTTATCTCAGTAGTGGGACCATGTGACAGGAAAGTGGAAATGCTAGTAGGGCTGCAACATAAAATACAGGACATAGTTAAATTTGAATTTCAGTAAACAATGATTTTTTTAGTATAAATATGTCCCATGTAATATCTGGGATGTATTTGAAATTATTTGAAATTCAAAATGAACTAGATGTCTTGCATTTTTATTTGCTAAGTACGATGATCCTAAAAACTATTCTTGATAGAATATTAGAAAATAGGCTATACTTGAAACAATGATATGTTTCTGTTCCAAAACTTCAGACAAAGGTCTGTTCAGATCTAATATCCAGTCCATTAGATGAACCAACTTTTAATTTAGAAAAATAATTAAATTGGAGATAGCACTCTTGCTGTATAAAAATCATAAACACTATTTGAGATACTCTTGCTAACACATCCAAATGGGGTAGTCAGAAATGGAATAAAAAATAAAGCACAAAAGTGCTAAGCTTGCCCATTGGTAGCTCTGATGAAATTGTGATGGGAAGTTACGGTTTATTCTGTGCTCACTATATCCCAGTCACAAAATCTTGATAAAAGCATTATGATTCTAATTTCAGAGATGAGAAAGCAGAGATGTCTAGAAATGAAATAACTTGCCATTTATTCCACTAAGTGGTAGGTTTATGTTTACAAACTGAATGTGTTTGGATTCAAAAGTTATGGTCTTTCTACTCCATTATACTGTTCCATGAGAAATGAATGTGAAAAGGTTACCTTGGCCACATGTACCCACTCCTATCTCCACACTCCCATACTCTGATACCATCTTAGCTAACAGACTACTGGTTGTATTCAGTCACCTGTCCCTCTAGAAAGGCCCTCATCCTAAACCCCAGGCAATTTATTCAGATAGTTTAAACCAATTGTAGTAATTGTTCCTTTCCCATTATTGGTAGAAGTGGTTTGAATATTTGAGTATATTTCAGAATCACCTGGAATTCTTGTTTGTGCACAGATGGATGGGCCACACCTCCAGTGTTTCTGATTGTGTAGGTCTCAACGTGAGGTTGGAGAACTTCATATTTCTAACAAGTTGCTAATGATGCTGATGATGCTGATCAGAACTACACCTGGAGAACCACAGTGTTAGGCAAATTGTGCCACCTGTTGTGGCCAATGACATGAAGGAAGGCCTCTGAGAAAGGTTTTCTCATTCTTAAGAGACAATGTTTCCTTATTATTTGAAATCATTTGCAACATGCTTTTCTGTTACTTGCAACCAAAGTCATTCTAAGAGGTACAGACAAATTAGAAGTTACTATCTCAGTTGTTTGTAAATTTGAATTACTCATGGTAGGCAACTTAATAGATCCTGTTGTATTAGCACTTATATTTATAAACTTTTATTTCTATTTACTTTATTAGAGGTAGTCACTACATTGAAAGACTATCATAAAAGTGTCTATTACAAGTATTACTAGAAAACAGTCATAGTCAATAGAATTTATGACTCTTTCACACCAAAAGTCTACCAGTAGGCTGTGAGGTATGTTGGACACCTGTTCTGACATGTGTATTTCTAGACCTGTTTTGTGTGCTGTTAAAGGGTTTTGGCACTAGATGGCACGTGTATAACAATTCGTTGCTAAGTACACTGTCAACGATGGGTTTTGGGGCATTCTTTGTAGGAATTTGAAAACATAATACTCAGGATAGTTGTTTTGAGATTTTTAAGAAATATTCATTATTTCACATGCCTGTCATAACCCATTCTTAAAATCCATTAAATGTGGTAATGGCATTTAAAACAAGAATCAACACAAACCTCAATGCACAGCAATGCTAGTCACTTCAGCCGAATAAAGGCTTGGCTTCTAAGGCTCTTGTTCCTCCGTTTAGTTTCTGTATAAGAAGTACTGACAAGTGCTGCTCTCCCTGACTCCACTAACAGCAGTGTCAAGGTTTGCTTTGTGGTTCGCTGCAGAGCCACAAGTTTTTGTTTTTGTTTTTGTTTTCCCAATAAATAACATTCCATTTTAAAAGAGTCTGTTCTCCTATGCTTATTTGATACAATGGAACTTTTTTGTCTTTGATCATTCAACCTCCCAAACAAACCCTATTCAAACTAAACTCAGTGGGGCATCCTTTTAGGCTACTTGTCCCATCATTATTTTCTACCCAATTGAAGTTACCTCTGTTACCTTGGTAACCAAACTAGAACTCTCTGCCAACAAACTTTACCTCCCCTGTATTCCTTAGGGTGTTTGTATTCTGTAGCTTCTCTATCAGGGTTTCAAACCAAATTTTTATAAACTCAGGGCCTTGTCAGTTGAACTGAAATTATGCATCCCCCATCTTCCACTTTAAAAAGAAAATGGTAACTCTCTTTTGAGTAACTTAAACAACCTTTTATTAAATTAGTATTTTTTATATTATTATAGTGGCCTTTCTTTCTCTCTTTCATAAATATGTAGTGAATGCTATGTACCAGGCACTCTTTAAATACTTTTCAAATATTAACTCATTCAATCATCACAACAAGCCTATGAAGTAATACTGTTATTCCCAGTTTATAAATGAGCCAAATGAAGAACAGATTAAGCCACTTATCAAAGTTCACACAGATAGTGATAGAGACAAGATTTGAACCCAAACAGATTAGTTTCAAATATCTGAGCCCTTATCAATCTTATATAAATAACAACTAGAAGTCCCCAAATCAGTGTTGTTAAGAAAACAATTTATGGATACATCTATATTAATAGTCTTTTGACTAATGTTAACCACAAAAGCCAATGTTAGATCATTTGAATCTATTCTATTCCTGGAAAGTGGTGAATCTTATATTACTTTAAATAGGAAAAGACTTTATTCTCAGCCCATCACAAAACTTTAAACAATTCCCCAAATGTCACACAGATATACAAAAACACATATATAATATCTGCCAAGAATTTCTGCAGAATATATAAAGTATAAAAACCACCAATTACCTAATTATGTGTCATTTAACAGACTCATAAGTGGGTCTGTGTGCACTATGCAGTAATACTCTAAAATACTGGATATGAATTGTTTTTCTTCTCCATGGAAATGAATAAAGTATGATATAAAAATGCATATGTTAAAGCTACATAATGAATTCAAATAACTCTTAGCAAAATAAATAAGCAATAATGCAATTAGGATTAGCTACTACCTGATTGAAGAATTGCCTGAATGACATTTGGTACAAGGAAAGAGTCATCCTTATCGTTAATATGTGGGAAAGATAATACTACATCCTAACAACACAAACACAGATGTGATCCTATCAAGGGAATGGCTAGGATACTATTGGCCACTAAACATTCTCTCCCCTGGTCTCCTGTGTGACTGAAATGTTTTTCTAGTGCATCCATGCACATTCACTGTAACGAGTTTTCAATTATGACAGTAAATTTTCAGGATTACTTTTTTTTTTCAATTCATCAGAATGAATATTTGTGTGATGGGATTTCAGATAGTTTTAGATGCTTGTATTAACTTCAAACTGTTGGAACATGAATTATAAGTGACTCCTTTGACTTGAAAACTAAATGACTGAATCCTGATACAAAAATTTTGATGAATAGAGCAAGCTGTTGGTACATGGACTTTTGATGTGATTTCTATAAATTTTAGAACGGGGGATGCCAACTGCTTTCTTACATTCAAAAGACAAATACCTTTGATCAAAGTTCATTTGTAAATTTGGAGATAATGCATTCTGGCAGTCATTGAATTGATGTTTAATCAAGTGGAAGAATAGGTATTCTGTGGTAGTTTGAACTGATTACATCAAAAGTCCAGGTTTTTGTTTGAGTTTTTTGTGTGTTTGTTTGCTTTTGGTGTTGTGTGTGTGTGTGTGTGTGTGTGTGATGAGTAATACCTCTCAAACAGTTTGGCTTAGTTTAGATACATAGATAGCTTCTTTAAATGCAATGGGAGTACAACATAACAGAATGTCTTTCAATTAAATGAGCACTTTCCTGGCTTAGCTCTGGGTTGATTTCCAGGAGGGAGGCATATTGCTAATTCTTCCAGGCTGTCTCAGTTGAATTCCCTTTTGATGATCCATAGTTTTCCTCAGGAGGCAGTGAAGTTATTTGGCAGTCCTAGGAATGGGCTGTGACCTTCCTAAAATGAACTTAGGTTCTTTAATGTTATTCTTAAAACGTAGGCATTATGGTGGGTTTTGGAGACTAACAAGTATTGAGTAAATATAATACATTACAAAAGTGCCTAATTTAAATTTAGTAATTCTAAGAAGTAGATTTTTTATCTAGATTTATGAATGATGAAACTGGGAGTCATGAAGTTTTAAACCCAAGGCCACATAACCAGTAAGCCTATGAATCAGATTGATTCCATACCTTACTCCAAAATGTGTAAAAGCCTTTTAGCAAGTTCCAAGTTGTTTTCAAATCCTGCAGGTAAGTTGGGGAAATCAGTAGGATTTTAATGTTAAGAAAATCCAGTGAGTTCCTCTAGGTCAACTATATGTCTTAGAGAAGGAATGACTATAGTCTTAGAGGACATTTCTAATCCACTCTTACTACATAGGTGGAACCATATTAAAATAAACAAGGAATAAAATTGAAGCCTTTATAATGGCAGTGTTGGTAAAGGAGTTGAACATGGGAGAGAGTTTATAGAATACACATATGGAAGGGTGAGAGTGAATATTTATGAAATTATAGGATGCTCTTGCTTTTAAAATTCTCAGGTCTTTTATTAGCACCAAATTTGCTGTGCTGCCTCCTTGACCTTCTACTAAGATTCTGGCAACACGAGACACATACACCATGGCAGACTGACCTTGTGTATTCTGCTGTTCTAGGAAAGGCTTGGATTTAAATGTGATTTTAAGTCTTAGCTGGAAGAGTCCAATGCAGCCCTTTCATTTTCCATCTGAAGACTAAAGCTCAAAATGATGGCATGACCTAGTCTAGACCATGCTCATAACTTGTTGCAGGGCAGGACTAGACTTCTAGCCTCCAAACACTCAATCCAGTCTTCCTCGTCAATGAAGTGGGGCTTTCTACCTCACTGAGGATTCACCATGCCACTATTCTTCAGAGAGATTGTGGAAACCTTTCACACCAGTCTGTAAGTTTGCGTATCAAACTGCCTTTCTAATACTGAGCCTTGATCGTTAATCCAATAAAATCCTGTTCTTGCTGCTGTGTGAAATACTACATATATGATTGCCAATTGGGAGCTACTTCAGGTGTTTTCTTGTCATTATTTATTTGTTATGCTATTTTATTTTATTTATTTTTGTTAGAGAGAGAGAGAGAGAGAGAGAGAGCGAGCATGTGTGGTAGAGGGAGAAAGAGAGAATCTTCAGTGGTCTTCACACTGAGTGTGGAGGGATCCATCTCACACCCCTGAGATCGTGACCTGAGCCAAAATCAAGAGTCATTTGCTGAACCGACAGAGCCACCCGGGAGCCCCTGTTTTTTATCTTTTAAAGATAAAAATATTTAACTTTTCTTGGGTTCAGCAGTCTTTTAGGTTCTTATTAAAATTTCTTCTGTATTTCAAATATATCAAAATTATATTTGGCAAAAAGAAAGAATGATTTCATCAAATTTGTATGAGAATAGTCTTATGCCTGTAATAAGCATACATGCACACTTGGCCTCTTTTCGGAAGGACCCTTTGTGGAGCCTGAGATAGCTTATGAGTGCAGCTGTGAGAGCTGTGTGCCTTGTGAGGGCTGCTGCTCACTTAGGTTATTGATGGTATTTTATTTTATTGATCAGAAAATACAATTAAAGTGTTGCAAGTGCCTTGTGGTACTTTCCGGATTGGTATAAACTCTTTATTTTTCTTCTGATTTGTCTTGTCATCATCCATCATTTTTCCCTTTTGAGGCAGGCAAACACTTCCATGGTTTGATCTCATGCCCATGCTTTTTAATTTAGACATATTACCCTAGGCTAGGAGTGTTTCATCTTTTTAATGATCATCCTTATCTTTATTAGAGTGAAAGCACGTATTCCTAAATGCTCTGCTATTTTCTACTGGAACAACAGTGTGTTCTAATGAAGAGTCACCTGGAATCACCAAAAAGGGGTTCTATCTATTGGTGCCATTGATTGAAATAAGCTGATTTTATCCAGTTTGTTACTGGTGATGGTAGAAATTTGTCAGCCTTCTAAGTGAAAGAGGTTCCGGAGACTTACCATTCTTTTTCATATAATTTATCTCAAGGAGTATTTTGCCTACGAAAACATCAGAGAGTATTTTGATTAAAGAGGGTTTTGGAAAAAGCCTGTGGGGTTTATAATGTATCAATTGGATAGGACCATAACTATTCATTTAGAGCTCTTATCTGTGCCTGAAATAGCAGATTTAAAGAATCTGATGCCTTGGACTTGGTTCTCTCCCTCCCTCTCTCATCACTTTTCCTTCTATTTTTTTTTCTTTTCTTACTTCCTCTTCTTTTATTCTTACTTCCTCTCCACTTCCTCTCAGCGATGTAGTTTGAGCCTCAGCAGGTGTCAGTGAAGTTTCTTTTGAATGTGTTTTCTTCTGTAAATCATGATGAGCTTATATTATACAGCAAAAAAAGGGTTTTAAGAGGGAGTTTGAAAGGGTTTTAAGAGGGAGTTTGGTGAATATTTCTAAAACAACCATTAGAGGCACCTGGGATGCCCTTTGCCTAAGGAGCTCTGGCAGGGGTTTCTGCAGACCCTTTCAGTAATCTTTCCAGATGTTGGATAACTCTGAATGTTATTCATTTGCTACCTACCTATTGAGCAGAGATTATATCTTTTGGCCAACAGAAGTCCTCATGGGCTAATTTTAAACATCATTTTTCACATTTAGTTTTCAATGAGATAGATACAAGACATCAATGACCTTGCAATCTACTTCAAATACTTGTGAGACTTAACAAAATTTCATCAAACTTTATTCTAAATAATCTTGAATTTCTTTTATACTTGAATCACAGGTTTGCTTCTTATTTTTGTTTAATTCCTAGCCTATTTCTGGCTCTTCCTCTAACTTTTTGTTGCTTGATGAGATTCTGGACTTATAAAATAAAAGTTTGGATAGATTGGCTGAATTAGCAGCCATCATCTTATTTGAGAGATAAATTACAATTTAAGGAGAGAAGGATAAATATTTTTATTCTGTCATGTAAATGTCTGAAAAAGGAAAGTTATTTGTTAGGAATAGCTTCTCAGCATTGGGTTATGAGTTATTAAGAGGAGTCGGTATGAATGTTGGCATTTTGGCTTACTGTTCTCTCCTAGAAGATGAAATGATGTGTCTCTCAAGGATCATGATTCTTTAATGCCAATAAAGACCTATAACTCAGGAGGTAATAATCAATGAGTGGCCAGTGACTTTCATAGTGAAACAGTTAGCTTTTTGGCTTTCTCCTATGGGGTAGCTATTAAGTTTCAACTGTGTTTTTCATATTTCACATAAAGTAGAGCATCTAATAGAAGTTTCTTTTCTTTCTTTTTTTTTGGTATGATGATGATTTTTAAATTAATTTTTGAATTTTAATTCCAATATAGTTAACTTACAGTATTATATTAGTTTCAGGAATATAATATAGTGACTAAGCAGTTCTATTGTGCTCATCGCAGTAAGTGTACTCTTAATCCCCTTCACCTATTTCACCCATCTCACCACCCACCTACCCTCTTCATATGCTTTATTTTAAAAGAGTACCTTCAGTTAAAGTTTTTGTTTTTATCAACAAGGACATTTTTTACTTGAAGCATACTTCAGAATACTTGGTTCTAAAAGATCTATCTATCTATCTATCTATCTATCTATCTATCTATCTATAAAACATTCCGTCCAGGAAAAATTAGAATACACATTTTCTTCAAGTACACACAGAAGATTCCCCTGGTTAAATCACATAAAAAGAGACGAAGGGAAGGAGATGGCCATCTCCCCAGTATGCTATTCTGGAAGAAGGACGTTGGCAAAATAGCATGTTGTATTCCTGAATATTTATGACTTACGCATCAAAACTTATTGAATTATTTGACATGACTGTTTGCTTAAGAAGAACATTAACCACTTTGATTTATATGTTCTTTTTCCCCTAAGAGTAGAGGAAAAGCAGAAGAAATACTATAGACTCAGTAGAAATAAAAATTGTACATCTAGTCTGAGCCAAATTGTTTTGTAGTCTAAAACTACCAGGTCATTGACTGGCACAATTTATATTCAACTCCAGACTTATTATAATTACACAAGAAATCTAAAATTAAGAACAAATTCATCAATGTGATATATATCTATTAAGAATCTCATCATAAGACTTGCATATTTAAAAAATTTGAAAATAATAAAGCCAAGAGATTGCTTAGAATTCTAACCTCCCTATTTACAAGAAACTTAACATCCCATCTAGTAAAAAAAAAAAAAAAAAAAAAAAAAGATGTTCCAAAAGTTTATTTTCCATTCAGAATTCTGGAATAGCCCTGATATTAGAGGTAGCATGTGTTAAAAGTAGAAGTAAACAGTGAGAAAGCTCGAGAATGAATTGAAGAGATGTGGGAAAATGATGCCAGTTTCCTTTCTCAGTTCTACTTGTGGTGATTACCAGGGATCCAGCTCACTTAAAGAGAATGAGCTTTTGTGGAAATTGCCCGTGATGCATTGAAGCTAGAGAAAAAAGAGATACTGCTGCAAGAAATTATTCTTGCCCTTCAGGACTAGGAGCTTTTTATCTACCTACTAAATCTCTTGAATTCAAATTTCGTTCTAAGGTCCGCACCACAGGGTTTCGATTTGGATTAAAGAAGTCCAGGCCAGCTGTCAGTATACTAGTCAACCTAGACCAGTAGTTCTCAGCTCTTTGTGCATATTTGAATCATTTGGAAAGAATTTAAAAATATGGATGCCTGGACCCCATTCACAGATATTCTGATTTAATTAGTCTGGAGTGAGGCCCGAACATTAGTATTTTAAAAAGCTTTCCAAGTAACAGAAAGAATACTGGTTGTTGTCATGGCAGAGTAACAGACTAAACCTCCTGCCAATAACAATTATTAAAGCTGGACAAAATATAAAAAGCAAGTATTTGAAGGCACTCGAGAACAACTAAAGTGGGGAGACACAAACCAGATAGGATATGATCCTTGAAAGAAGCAAAAAGTACAAGGTGTGTTTATTATATACCAAGCTTTTCCCCTGAGGGCATCCCTCAGATCCTCATAATGCATGAAGAATTGGTTACAGTACTGAGAATGGTATTGCTTCAGTCCTGGGAAAAATTACCCGAAAACTCAAGTGCTATTCTGGTCCTGCATAAGTAAGCAGAAAAATAGGATGCAAATATATTAAATTGTTTCAAAGTAATTTCATTACTTATCAAAATAAACTCCAGGAATATTTATAGTAATTTTAAAAACCAGAAGCTAAAATGTAAAACAGTGCTACAGATTGAATGTTTGTGTCCCCTAAAAATTCATTGTTGAAACCTAATCCCCAATGTGATGGCATTAGGAGGTGAGTGAGGCCTTTGGGAAGTGATTGGAATTAGGGCTCTTATAAAAGAGACCCCAGAGAGCTCCCTCACCCCTTCTACCATGTAAGCACACAGGCAGAAGATAGCTATCTATGAACCAGGAAATGGGTCCTCACCAGACATCAAATCTGTCAGTGTCTTGATCTTGGACTTCCCGGCCTCCAGAACTATGAGAAATACATGTTTGTTGTTTAAACTACCAAGTGTTTGGTATTTTTAATATGGCAACCCAAGCAGATTAAGACCCATTTTCTCACAATCAATGAAAATTATTAGTATGGAAATAAATAGAAAAATATAATCCAGGGTGAAGATTTGATTTTTAATGAGCTGAAACTGACTCAGAAATGACACAGATTATCAAATTAGCAGATGAGGGCATTAAAAGAGTTACTACGATTATATTCCACATGCTTAAGAAGATAGAGACTGAATGTATAGAGATATGCAGAACATTTTTTAAAAGACCAAAACAGACTTCTACAGATGAAAACTACAGGGGCGTCTGGGGAACTTACTTGGTTCTTCTGACTCTTGTTTTTTGGCTCAGATCATGATCTCACAATTTATGAGATCATGCCTGGCATCAGGTTCCAAGCTGCCAGCATTGAGCCTGCTTGTAATTCTCTCTCCCTGCCTCTCTCTGCCCCTCCCCCCTCCCTTTTTCTCTCTGTCTCTGTTTGTCTCTTTCTCTCTCAAAATAAATAAATAAACTTAAAAAAGAAAACTATAGTGTCAGATAAGAAGTATGTAATGAATGAAATTAATAGATTATACATTGCAGAAGAAAAGATTAGCAAATTTGGAGACATAGTAAGAGAAACTATACATACTGAAATGCCGAGAGAAAAAGAATGAAATAAACAGAGCATTAGGGAACTTTGAGGGAAACTTTAATTGGCTAACTGCACACGTCATCAAAGTCCACAGTTAAAAGAATAAATAAATTTGAGGAAATAATAGCTAGAATTTTCCCCTTATTTTTACAAATATTTTTAAAGTTTGTTGATTTTTTAAAAGTTTTATTTTTTTATTTTGAGAGAGAGAGAGAAGGGGCAGAAAGAGAGAATCCAAAGCAGACTCAGCACTGTCAGAGCTTGAAACCATGAACCATGAGATCATGACCTGAGCCGAAATCAAGAGTCAGACACTTAACTGGAAACTTGGCATGTATACAAAGGAAGGAGTACTATGAATGGCGACTACATTTGTGTGTGATTGTGTGTGTGTCTGTGTGTGTAACAATACAGAAATGTTACAGAGATAATGCAGATATTTCCCATATGTCTCTTAACTGTTTCCTCTATTAACATTTCACATTATACTAAGCCATCTTTGACACAACTAAGGAACCAGTGTTAGTATATTACTGCTAACTAAACTCTTTATTCATATTTCACTAATTTTTCCCTAATGTCCTTTTTCTGTTCAGGATTCCAGTCAGGAACTGGATATTCAGTTGTCATGGCTCCTTAGATGCCCTTAAACTGTGACAGTTTCTTCAAATTCCCTATTTTTGAGGAGCTTGAGAGTTTTGAGGAGTATTAGATATTTTGTAGAGTTTCTTTCAATTTTAATTTTTTGATGTTTTTCTCATGATTAGAATAGGGTACTGTCTTTTGGAGAGGAAGACTATAGTGTTAAATGCTGTTCTCATCACATTATGGCAAGGTTATATGGCATCAACATGACTTATTGCTGATACTAAGCTTGGTCACCTGGCCGAGTAGTGTTTTTCTCTTCTCTGTGAAGTTTCAGTTCCCCACTTTCCATACTCCGCTCTTTACAGATCACTAAGTGCAGCTCACTTTCAAGAGGGGATGAAGGGTTACTTAAGCTCCCCTTGTGGGGGTGGTGGAGGTATCTTCATTAATCATTGGGAATTCCTCTCTAACATTACATATTTTTAATAGGGAAAAAAGTTACAGAAAAATGTGTGGTGTGAGGCATTACAGTGTGCACTCCACAAAAGCTGGGCACTCTGTTTGCCATTGAATCTCCAATTTCTAGAACAGTGTCTGATACATAAAATATGTATTCAGTAACTATATACTGAATGCTTCTTGGTGGAAAACAATAAAATGCAGAATAATTCTACATCCTCCTTAGATTCCCAACTATAATATAATAGAATATAAATTAAAATGTATATTATAATAAAGATAGATTTCATTTTCTGCAATTTCTAAACAAGATTCTTAAGCAAGATGTGCCAACAAATAAGCTAAAAACTGACATCATGGATGTAAATGTAGAATGCCTTCGGAAAATAAACTTGTGCTTTTCTCTGCTCAAAAGACAGGGGTCTCACTTTTAGGAAGAGGCATCTCCATTGCAGTATGTTTGGCATTTCTCTCACAGAAGGCCAACAACAATAATAGGGAGTTGTTGGAAGTGAAAGAAAGAGACCTGACTCTGTTAGGAAAACTGAGATTTGAGCTCTTCCTTCAGCGATGTGTTTGGGATAGTTAGGTGTGGGAGGTTCTGGGGAATGTGTCTCTGGGAATGCACCTAATGCAGAGATCAGAGAAGTGGCCCAACAAGAGAACTTGTTGGAGCACCTGGCTCTGATGGGGACCATGGCACAGGGAATATAGTTGTGATTCAGATAAGCCACCCACCAAACTTGTGGGCATAGCAGGGGGTTGACTCTAACAGTTTCTTACTTTCTTAAGAAACAAGGCCATGGCAGGACCTGCCAGCCCCTCATGGATTATGTGGAAATTACATGTCTGCAATCCTCCTGGCTACTGTGTTTGTTGGTTGAGCTTTGTATCTCAGCATATTCTTGAAAATACTTGAGATTAGCACGTGTGGTGATGCAGTCAGTTAGCATTTGAGGTATCCTAATTAAGCATCTACATTCCAGAAGTCGCTAAAGCAAAAGCTGCAAATATCACCGCATCTGCACTTGAGATGCATAGTTAACAAGAGGCATACTAGAAATAACTTTTCAGTTGTGAAGTGAATGTTAGTTAATATCTGCAGTTAGCTAGACCTAATGTACTGGCACCTCTTTGTAACTAGGTTATATGAATCAGGCCAAATAGGAATCTTCAGAGACTCTGAAGTCTCTGTTCTGCCCTGTTTTACCCACTTAATAGAGAATTCTGTCTCCTAATCTAATGTGAAGGCAATATTATGCTGTCTTCAGTATAATTTTACATTTGCCCTTCTTAGGAGGAACATAGAAGAGGAGACAGGAAGGACTACACTGAGTTTATGTACAGGTTATGTATATTTATGCCTTTGGAGTAAAGTGTCTACATGTGTGGAAAATTGGACTTAAACTTGCTTTCACTCTAACCTTCTACCTGCTGGTGAGGTTGTGGGGAAGGAGAACTCTGCTCTTAATTACCTACAGCCACTAGGAGGTGGTTACTCTCTCCATAGAGAATCTGACTCTGAGAAAAGTTGAACTGGTGCAGTCAAGTCACTAACAGTGGGTGTGAGCTCCAAATTTTGGAAGGAAGCTGTGACACATTGGTTTATTCTGAAAAGGTCAGGAAATAGGGGAGGGAACTGTATATCTGAACTTAGAAAAATCTATAAAAAATAGTCCAAGCTGTGGTTATTCATGGTAGATGAGGGGATAAACAAACAGGTAAGGTCTTTCACTTTAGATATTTATACATATGTATATATATTTGCTGTGCAGATATATGTATTTTTAGAATATGTGTGTCAGTGTGTGTATATGTGTGTGTTAATATGCATGCAAATCTATGAATAAATTTGGAGCATATTAACTTTAGAGTGTGATTTTTCTTTTAGTTGGAATTGGAGTGGGTAACTGATTTACTTAGAAAGATTTTGTCTGCAGGTGTGAATTGTTGTTGAAAAAGAGAAAAAAAGAAGTCAGCTTTCCTTTGTCAAATATGTGCCAGTGAATTCTTTTTCAAGTTTAAATCTATATCAAGCGATTTCTTTTACAGAAAAGGTGTTACAAAGCCATGCACTGCATTGTACAATATCTGTCTGCTTTTTTGACACTGAACACATAGGCAATATTTTAATTTCCTTTTTCCTTATTAGACTTGAATAAAGACACTTTGCATTAATGATTTAGAAGTTCTCTGCGCTTATAGAGAAAGTACAATTAAAATTCTGTTTTTTAATCCAGGAAATATTTTGTGAGTGTCTACTATATGATCCATATTGTGTGTTAGAAACAACTTAATTTTTTTGTAATATAAATTTAACAAATAACTCCTCCCTGTGACAACACCTGAGAATTGAACAAAAACTTATTTTTTCCCCCAAATGAGACGAAACTCAGTTTCTTCTTGACTTTTGTTCTCGAACTTCTCCTTTGGTACCTTTCTTCTGAATGTAGAGCCTCACAGTTTTGTCTCCTAGAGTCTCAGGTTATGTTGTATTCATGTTGTATTCATGACCAGAGCGATGTCCTCTGCAATACAGGTTGGGCCACTCCTCTGTGTGACCTTGAGGAAGTTACCTCACTACTGATCCAGTGATTTCTGTGGCAAAGAGATAATATGTACCTCTTATGTTCATTGGGACAGATTTATGGGAAACTATGCATTGGAAGCTCTAAGTATAGACTATGCTCTCAGTAAATGTTAGATGCTTTCCCTGTAGATATGTATATATATTTTTTACCACCAACATCATTATCATCACCACCATCGGCATTATCACCATCATTTTACTTCTTTATCTATATGGAGAGGCTTTCTTTAAAATTTTTTTAATCTTTATTTATTTTAGAGAGACAGAGCATGAGCAGGGGAGGGGCAGAGAGAGAGAGAGGAGGTACAGAATCCAAAGCAGGCTTCAGGGTCTGAGCTGTCTGCACAGAGTCCAGTGCGGGGCTCGAACTCACAAACCATGAGATGGAGAGACTTTATTTTTAAAGTTATTTTTGTTAAATAGATACTGTATAGAAATAATATTTAAATAAAAGGATTTTTGTTTGCCTACAACTGCTCTAGTTTTTTTTTTTTGTTTTTTTTTTTTAAACTTTATAGTTTATTGTCAGGTTGGTTTCCATATAACACCCAGTGCTCTTCCCCACAAGTGACCTCCACCAAGACCATCACCCCCCTTTACCTTTTCCCCTTCCCCTTCCCCCCTGTTTGTTTTCAGTATTCAAGAGTCTCTCGTGTTTTGTCTCCCTCCCTCTCCCTAACTCTTTTTCCTCCTTCCCCTCCCCATTGTCCTCTGTTGGGTTTCTCCTGTTAGACCTATGAGTGCGAACATATGGTATCTGTCCTTCTCCGCCTGACTTATTTCGCTGAGCATGACACCCTCGAGGTCCATCCACTTTGCTACAAATGGCCAGATTT